>VZTJ01002440.1:3429916-3468988 GCA_013397795.1 Orthonyx spaldingii
AAAGCTACTGGTGTGGGAGGGACGTTCCACAACAAGCAGAGATCTTTTCTCCTGGGCGGCTGCTAGTTGTGACGCTGAAAACCATAAGAACTGTATTTCTTGTGGAGAAGTCAACGTGGTAAAGCAGGATAAAACTCCTCTCCCTAAATGAACTGAAGAAAGACTAATTTAGAAGTGGTAAACTGACTGAAAGTCAAAATGTTGGTTTTTTTGTATTGTCATTGAAAAAATGGAGAGGTGGGAAGAACAAAAGTGTTCTGACAGTTTTGTTCTGGTTCTTAATTTTTTTTCTTCCTTTTAAGTCTGTTAATAAACTTTCTTTATATTCTTTAAAGTTTGAGCCTACTTTACCTACTCCTAATCCTTATCTCACAGCAAAATTAAATGAAATCTGGTAAGTGTGCTGGCGTTTAACCAAAAAAACTCAGGTGAACGAACTCAAACCACTACAACAAGATTGACAAAGACTAGAATGGGAAACACAGGTAAAACAAGCTGTTCATGATTACAAAACAAATCAGTGGCACAAGCCAGGAATAAGATAGCCAGTCTTCTTTCTTACAGACTTCTTTTCATATTGTCCATCATAAGAATAGCATTAAATGACCAAATGAATTAGTAGAATTCAAATTAAATTAGCATCTATAGGATTACCATTAGCCAATCATGCATGCATTTTTGCCTAATTGCTATTTATTCTAAATGTAAAAAAGAACCATTTATATTCTTAATGTTCCAATCTTGATTCTGTATTATTTGAAGCACTGAAAATAAAAAAATATTGCTAAGAGTAGTTATCAGCTGGCTAGATCAAAGATCACATTCATAGGGGTTTTAGGTATTTAATAGGTAGGTTTCTGAGCTCTGATGTCCATGCTTTACTGCTTTATTAGTGGAATGCATAGGTAAATGAAAGAGAAAAGAAGCAGCAGCAAGCAAAGATTAAGTGGCTTGCTGATTTAGGTAGAAATAAATTGTAAGTCAACCTAAAGAACTGTGGTTTCCTATTGATCTGTATGCTTTAAATTTCTGTACTGGTACTGAACTACTCAAAATCCTATTATGTTCCCATATTATCCTCTCTTAGCTCCTCTTCTCTCCAGGCTCATCTAAGCTGTGCATTAGCTGATTAAACAACTGGTTGGTGGCAAACAAAAGGTGTGATAAGCAGCTTACTTTACCTTTTCTCGCTAAGAACTGAATTTGGCCTTTATTTCTCATACTTAGTTAACGATTTCCACAAAATTTGTTGAATTGTGCCTTTGTTACCTTTATCCCTCTGTAAAACTCGACTAAAATTGTCCATTAGGTTCAAAAGTCATTGCAGACAATTGGACAGATGTCTGCGCAAACAACACAAATCACGTCAAGATTGTTTCTTTAGGAAAAAATCACAGAAAATAGATGTAGCAGATCTTGGTTTATTTTTGAATTTTCACAATTTATTTCTTGGTTTCATTTTGCAAATATGAATCATAAATGGGTGGTGATTATTGTTCTCGTGGAAGACTTTGGTTTCATCTTATTCATGCACTGGGAGATCAATGTGGCTTTGGTTTTACAAACAAATAGCCGGGGTGGTTCAAATCCAGCTGCTAATTATACAAAACACTGAAGTCTAATTAATTCATGATTACTGAAATATGAGAGAACTAAATAATGTTATTTTTAGAGCCAGTGTTCTAACTGTATTGTGAACATTAAGTAACCAAGAACTTTCATCTCAGTTTTCTGCTTATTAATTTAAAAATAAATGTGAAATTTTGCCAAATTATGGCTCAAATACTTTCATCAGTTCTTTAATTTTCATTCTTTTTGGATGTCTGGAATTTATCACAGGAACAAATGTGCTAAAATAATAAGGGATGATATTTGACATAATGAGAGGCTGGTATTCAAGCCTGAACCTTCATAAGTACATTGTATGACAGTTCCAGCCCAAATTTGTGAAACCAACAGTTATTTGTCTCAAGTTCTAAAAAACATGCAAAATGCTGTTGGTTTCCTGAGGAGGAAGGAACATTTAATGAAGGTGGCATTGAGAAATATAACTACTTTTGAAAAAAAATGGGATTCCACAGAACACAGGGAAATGGGGACTGAGTAAATGTCATATTTACTAATAGTCCTATTTGGTAATGAAATATTCTGTCCAGAAGAGTGGCAAAATTAGACTGGATGAAACACCAAGGAAAATATCAGAGGGAACAATAAGGTATTAGCAAAGAGGACAAGATGATCTACCCAGTGGACACTTCCAATTGTTACAATTCAAATCAGAGTCTGCTGTAACTGAGAATGTCTGAAGTCATTGTGTTCCTTTAAGAGAGGCAGAGATGGTGCCAATTATGACAATTGTTGTAAAGTGCTGCATTCACTGAAAATGTGTCAGACTTTTTTGGTGTTTTTGAAGGGTAAAGCAGATATTTCTCCATTCAATGCTTCATTTATTTTCATGTGAAAAGAAGGAAAGAAGAGTGGAAGACAGACATTTCTGTTCATGTACACCATAGCCTTCAAAGATGGAGACAGGACAGGAAGACTCAAAAGAACAAATTCAGGAATAAGTAGTGGAATATGACATGTATAATCAGCAGCTGATCCTGAACCTGAGGAGAAGAGTTCCATTATTGACAAGCCTTTCTTTATAAATTAGATGGTTTCACCATTGAAGAACCAAGCTGCCCAGGCTCTCCAACGGGAAGTTTTTAATAGTGGTATAAGTGCTCTATTACATCTAAAGCCATGTTCAACTAGCGTTTCTTTGCCCTCTGTATTGCAACAAACCTGCTAGAATGCTCCTGCCCCCAGCTCTGTAAGGCTCCTGTCCTTATGTCCTCATTTGCATAGCAGGTCCTGGCAGACGTTGCAAAGGTTGCACAGGTGATGGGCTCACAAAACGCATCGTGTGTGTTTTCTCACACAGCAGCAAATTAATCCCAGTATCTTTGCTCTGTGACAATAGTCCACGTGGAGGACCTTGTGATACCTGTCACCCAACTTTCTCTGTCCATATGTCAGACAGCTAAAGTGAATCATTCTGTCTGACACTATGATCCCAAAAGATACACGTGCCAGCAGGGGACCATTTATTGCATTTGAAAGTAGGTGTTTAAATACAGTGAAATGTTTTCAGAATGTGAAGAACTCTGTTTCACTGTTAAAGATCTATATCTCTACAGATATCCATCTATGTCCATCTCCATCTCTCTCTCCACCTCCACTATCTCCCTCTCTCTCCCTCCCAATCCTCCACATTGTATCTTTATCATCTCTATAGGTGAATTAGATAATACAAGAAGTTTTCCAAAAGTTAAAGGTACCTGAGGTAAATTTGAGCTTCATTTGCATATTCTGCCTTCCGTGCAGGATAATTTGAGATCACTCTAATAACAAATGTCTCAAAATGGTAATTCAGAAATTCTGGTATAGCAGTTTGGAAGCCTTGGCTTACCTTTTCTCTGCTACATCTGGGAAAAGGGTCACATAATCTTTCAGGCATACAATAGTACAGGGAGTGGCATACTGAAGAAACTGGACCATTTCCACTGCTTTATGCAGCACTTGGTTTCTAGGAACTGCATTAAAAAGACTTTCTAAAGGGCAAAGTGGTGGTGAAAAGCAGGATTGCTTTCCCAGAATATTATATGCACTAACTCGTCTCCAAGAATATCTGTGCAGGAGGACATGGAGCAGTCAACTGGGAAACGAAAAATGGGGGTACAGAATTAGATTAGAAAGGTAAAGATATTCTCATCACAAAGGGATCTTTTACTTATAAGGTAATGGCACTGCTGAAACCTGAATCAAGGCTAAAGTAAACTTGACCAGTCTCTTGGCCACAGACATGCTAATAAAAACCTGAAGGTCTCATGTTAGCAATCAAGAGACTGTAATTTGCAGTACAAAATAAATTCATGAAATCATTATGAAACTTCAAAACAAGATCTCATTCAGAGTGTCCAAATTGCCTTCAGTAACTTTATTTCCTTTACAAGGGATAGAAAACTGTAAGGCATTGAGGCAGAATAAAAATGATGAAGGTTTTTCAATGGGCTCATTGTAGGAATAAAGAAAATAAACTATCAAACTGGCCTTTATTGTCAAGGTAAAGAGACATTTTTGTGCTGGACATTTCTACACTGATTTGTGAGACACACTGTCTCCATGTAAAGTTTACATCTATATCCTATTCACATTTTGGTCCTGAATACAGCAAGAAAAAATAGGTTAAAATAACTGGGAATTATTCTCCAAAAAATTATGTCACCATTACCTCAGAGTAAATGTGTCTTTAGTTTTTTGTTGCTCCTTAAATAGCTTTTTTGTGCTGCTAGAGTTTAAGCACTGCTGGAACTCTGTCAATTCTTGACCTTATTTTTTTTCTTGCCTAAGAAGGAAAACTCCCAGCTGATTGTAAGAGTGCTCTGTTGCCATCACAAAAGACCCTCTTCTTTGGGAAAAAAAAGCTGAATTTCCGGTGTGAGATCATCAGGTTCAAGAAAAGGAGAAAAAATGCTCTTAAAAAAATAACTGAAGCAGACAGCAGAGCAGGAATTGGTGATTATCTGGCAGACAGTCAGATCGACAGTCATGGCAAGGAATGAGGAACACTGGCTCTGCAGCTGCAGGCTTAAAAAAATTGGTGACTCTAAACAGTGAGCATTTATCAACAACTGGAAGCATTTAGACAAAGCAACTAATTTTTCATTGTTCTCCTTTACAATCTTTTTTTTTTTTTACTACATTTTTCTCCAGTCAGAAAAGCAATTAATATACAGAGCTCTCATCAGGCCTTCTGAGAGCTTTCTCTCCTTTCCAGGACTGACAAAGTAGAGCTGGTTGCACACAAGCAGTTTTTGGCATGACTGAAAGATCTGGGGACAAGGCAGATAGTCTGCATTATTTATTTATTTTTAGTGGGATAACGGAGGCACTGTTCCAAACAAGCTGAATCCTGGTGGGAAAGAGCATGTTCCTCCACAGTTATGGTCTGGGCTCGAAGTGCTCTTTAAAAGTTTAGGGCCTTGGCCAAATAGTACTTGGTCCTTTTCAGACACCTTGGGCTATACTGCTGGGATGGAGAAAAGCAGAGTTCTGGACTGATCTCTTTTCATGGAATTTCAGTTTATTGTCATTAGAGACCTCACAAAGTTGAGAGAGGTACCACAGGCTTGCTCTCTCCTCTTGCTACTGTGGCTTCTCAGAAGGAGGTGTGCACTGAAGTTGTTAAAAATTGGGGTAAAAAGAAACATGTGGGTATTAAAAGTCAGTTATGAGTGGTGGGATGTGACACCAATGACAAAGTTTTGCTTTTACTCTAATCAAGAGGAAAAAGTCACAGAGGAACCACACTGTTATCATGAGATATGCTTGTCTTACCCGTTACAATTTTCTTTGGCATGTTTTTTCCTTTCCCTATGCTCAGCATGCAACAGAGGCCTTTTTCCTTTCTTTTGTTCATGAATTCAGAGACTGTACATATAACATGGAAGCAAAATGCTTTGGAAAGTGCTGCAATACAGAGGGAAAGCTCAGCAAAAAAATGAATGCATCCTAGGCAAGAGCGTACATTGATTTGAGGGAAAACCATCCCTGTCAATGTGCTTTCTGAGGCCTGTAAAAGATTAGATAAACACACAGAAAAAAAAGTGTGTGTCAGAAAGCAAATTTTCCTATGGGAAAAGTGACTGGATGTTCTAACCATTTTTTATTATCTCCTGTTAAATATGTAAGCTGAAGGCTTGGCCCTTCATTTAGACTAATTGTATGTAATTCATTGCATTGAGAATTAACTAGATGGCAGTAATCACTCAATGATCTGAGATATATATCATAAAACTTACGAGCTTTCTTGTCATATTAAAATTGGGGGAGGGGGAGGATGGACAAGTTTCAGGTCTTAAAAGAATATTTTGTCTCAATTGAGCTTTGCAGCAGCTCATGTAGCAGACTTATTACCAGCACAAAGAAAGCATTCATGGGTTCTAGTTCATCACTGACATTGTAGATATGCAGAGCCTTTAACTCTATGTGCTATAAAGAGCTGCTGAATTTAGAGAACTTTATGTTTAGTTCTCAAACTGTTAACTGAAAATACATACTGTGCAGAATAGTATTCACTGTTGCTTCTTCATCACACGTACATACATCAGTGTTCCACTATTCTTTACATTAAATATGTGCTGCATAGGAATGCATGGGGAGAGAAAAATAGGAAGAAAGAGGAGGAGCTCTGATGGAACTGACAAAATAGTTAAAAAAAGAATACAAAGTATGGTGTAAATCTTGGTACAAGCCTGTGTCCCCTAAAAAGCATTTATTATGAAATTACTGTAGACATAAAAATTTTTCTCCAGTCTGTGTCAGTAGCAGCAACTGGGAGGACAAGAATAAAAGTAAATTGCAAGCTATAAGAGCCTCTTCATTGTACAGCTTCCAGCATAGAGGCTCCACTAGAAATACAACTCTCTGAAAATCTCACTTTAAAATCTTCTGGTGGGAAGGTAGTCAGCTTCTGCCTGTGAAAACTCTAGGGTTTATTTGTCCCTCAGTCCATAGTTTCCTCCTGAGTTTTAGGAGATATGCTGATTTATTGACAGATTTGAGAAGGTTCCTTGAAGGTTGCTTAAAAACTTGTAAGGGTTTTTAATGTTTTCTCAATTTTGAACTAGTGTGATTCAGTCCATATCTGTCTAGTCTGGCACTAGCTGTTTTCAAATGGCGTCTGTGAGTTCACGCTGCAAAACTCTTATTAGTTCTGTGGTGATGCTTTAGAATATGCTACTTACAGGTATGAAAAAAGAAAATAGAAATACAATACACCAGACAGAAATTCCTCTGAAGGAATGTGGAAAAAGCTACACTGATATGAGAGCAATGCCTTTATTCATGACCACACTTATGAATGGAAGGAAGCACAACATGCAGATCTCAGTAGGTCATTAATCATGAAAATTCTCGAGTAAGTTATGATCTTGCTTTGGAACTGACTGTACTCTTTCTGTAATATGAACCCTTGAAATTCATTATTATTTTTGGAAATGAGTGTACATTTGCTCCAAGTTCAATGGTAAAATTAATGATTAGTTGGATCTCTACTAATGAGTAGGAAGTTGTGTCCAGTCTTACTGGAAGTGATTTGACAAAGCTAACTGCAGAATGAAGCTCCTCAGAATTTTGACTCAGGAATGGGGAAACAAGATGAGAGAAAGACTCTTTGAGCAGGTGAAGAAACCACTGGCATGCATTTTGTGGAAGAGATAATATAACAACCAGCAGTAGAAACAGAATATTCACACAATTTGCAGCATGGAAGTGTTTAGGACTGATGCTGTTAAAGAATCAAATGTGATATCTTAGTAAATATATATTAAAATAATTATTATTCCTGACTAAGGATCCCCTGTGAAATTCACAATAAAACTCTGGAGTCAAAAGGAAAAGAATCAGAAGTAAAGACATTTATGAAACTTCTAAAAAATGAAGGGAAAGGAAATGATACCGTTAATGTAACAGATTCTTAAAATAGTGTGTGACTGAGTAGAAATACTTCTATACAAGGACTGCAATGTAACAGAGACACCCACATCACTGTAATGCAACTTTTCCCCTCTCACATTTTCCTTGGTTGAGTTAATATTTTTTCTTTTTGTCATAATAAGATCATCAGGAATTTAGGATATTTTTTCTCCTTTATTCATACATGTTAGTCAGCTATTTTCCCACTGATTATAAATGAAACATTGGTTGTGCTTCACTGATTCTGCATGGTGATTGAAAGGAGGTTCTTTATATTATTGCCAATAAATAAACAAACAAGCAAATAAAAATAACTGCATGCCAAAGGCTGTTCCACATATTGATTCAAGGCTCCAAACTATGACAGAATTTACAAGTATCAGTAAAGCACCCAATGGCTGTGTAGTGCTGACAGGGAAGAAGTGAATCTCGACCAGTGTTAAAAGGAAAGGGACGTATGAGATGAGGGAAACATGAGCTCTGCACCTCTCTTTGGCATTGCTTTCCACTTACTACACACTGACTTTACTCCACTGCACATCTGAAAAATGTCGGGTACATTTGTTTTTATCCACAGTGGATATTTCTGTAGTTTACGGCACACGGTGTGAAGCAATGGAGGAGATTCTACAGTCTTTATCATATCGCAAATCCATGTTGCTGTGCTACAAGATGTGACATTTTAGTCATTAGTTTTGCCACAGTGAAGATAAAACATATATTTGGAGGAACATACATAAACGTGTATGTATATAGACATATTTGAAGGACTAGTGACTTTGTGTTTTTCAGGCGTGAGAAGGTGTTGAAGTTTGAAAATATCCTTTTCTCATTTTGTCGTTGACATTCATGGTTCTCTCTTTACAGCACTAGATTCAGCATTTATATTTGGAGTTTTCTACTTTTTTGAAATGTTGCAGTTTAAGTAATATATTTACCCACCAGATTAGTGAGTTGTTACCACACAAATCTTTTATTCTAAAGAGAAGCATATTCCAAAGTATGTTGCTGAATAAAAGCTGAAATACTACCTCCTCTCTTGTTTTACAGTTTACCAAGATAACAGAAACCAACTTGGTATTTTCCTGTAGGATTTCTTCATAATCAATCCATCTCATCTTTCTCATTTATGAAAGAGAGATGCATTCCTTACTCATGGGATGCTGTATTGCTTAATTATATTTGAAATATTTTGAAATTCATCAATTGTCCATGCTGCGGAATAGTTAACGTTAAACTTGATAAAAATGGTAGAGGGCTTTATCAATGATTATCTAGTGAATACAGATGATCTGTGTTACCTCACTAAAACTTTGAGAACATATTTTAAGTACCCCAAAACGAATCAATTCCTGTTTATATAAGGGCAGGTATGCAGTATTTATAATATTATGCATAATTTTATGTTAAGCCCAATAATGTCTATTTGAAAAATCCAGTAATGGGGATTATTAAACACATATTGTAACTAGCCCCTTACCAGAGAGGGAATTCAAATAATCCAACTGATCAGCATAATAGCTGAGAGAATAGAAATATACAAAGGTACCTTATGATTTGCTTTCTCTCTTCTTCATTGTGGATCATGGGTTCATTAACCTCTGATCATGTTTGATTCCCCTCAATTCAGTTCTCTCCAACTAGTTCTCATCTTTGTAAGAGAAATCAAGCAAATGCTAATATAGAAGAAATATCTCCTCTAGACAAAATTACAAAATATATTTCAATTGGTTAATTATTTCAGTCTTGAGCGGCCAGTGAATCAGTGAGACTGCTTCTGAGCACATCTTTCTGTTTCTGTGTGCATGTCAAGGACTCTTCAAATTATATGGTCCCTTTCACTATGAATAAAAGCAGTGTTATAACACAGATAAAAGAAATAAAAGAAAGCAGCCACATGATAGTGCTTCCGCAAGATACATTATTTCAAAGAAAAACTTTAATATAATGGTAGGATTATCATATTTATGTGTTATGATTTAAGTATCCAAAATGTCTCTCATGTTACTCTATTATAGTGATGACACAAAGGTATTGCAATAAAAAGTCTTAATTATAGTCCTTCCACTAATTGTTATTATATATTGTAAGACCATTGGTCAGTTTAGGTTTTTGTTTCTTTTTTTTTTAATTCCTGAGACTTCCTGCAAGAAAGGAGAGAAAATTGAACTACCTTCTAGAGCCACCTCTATTAGACCCTATTGTCTTCTGGATCTACTTTTTAGTATTTTGTTGCTACAGCATTCAGAGATCACTACAGGATCATCCATTTAATTTTAAGATCTTCATAATGTCTGCAGGATTTTGAATTCAATTTTATTATCAGTAAATCCTTCCAGAAGAGAGAAACAGAACTAAGCTTAACTTTTATTCTTACTCTTTTCTTAAGCCGAAATAGACATTTTCTGTCTGAATGCTGAATACCTCTTGTTCTGAAAAAATATTGCTAAGAGCTGAGGATTACTGTCTGGACTTTATGGCTTGCTGCAAGGGTGCAGCACTGTGTGAGAAGGGGAATTTGCTGAATCTTGAAGTTATGTTTGCAACTGAATTTATGCCTACATTTCCCTTCATAAAAGTTATTGCTTGCTCAACACATAAGTGAAGTTTCCAAGTTGAAACAGGTAAACTGATGAAAGCCAAGATATCACTCAAATGTTCCAACCTTAAAGTCGTACATTTTATGTTTATATCAGTTTCTTTGGGGTTGCTTTATTTTTAATTCCTTATTATTTGGGGACCTTATTATATGATGTTAATCTTGGAATTAAAATGTCATTGCTGCACCTTTAGACATCTTCGGACCTGCATAGAATAAAATGTACCAGGAAGACACCAGGATATACTGGATTGTTTTCTTTGGTAATATTTTCAGATGAATTTTCCAGGTTCAGGTACTATCACTAAAGGTTTTTAAAATATATAATAATAGATTATTTTGAAATTACAGCTTATCATGAATGGATCTCAAAATCCAGAACTGTTAAACTCAGCTATCCAAGATCTAGATTCATACTCTGTTAAAATTTCACCTGACTGAATAACAATTGCAGATATATTTGCATCAAATTTCAAAGCATTTCATGAGTGCATATTGCCATTTTCAAGACAAAGAACAGTAGGGTCATAAAGCACTCATTCTACTAGAGGTAACCAAGTCATTTTTTGAAAGAAAGAGTCGAATAAGTTAGAATATATAATTTTTATGTGAGAAGTGATGTTTGAAGAGGGATTTGGAAGAAAAATGGATGCATGCCAGTGGCACTAATTTGGAAGTGCTTTGCATTTTATTATTCTGATCTCTCTGCACCAAGATTATAAATTGATAAGTTACTGAGATTCATATAAATTATATACAAAATCTCCAAAGAAATCCTACCACATTAAAAAAACATGAAAATTAAAAAATGTAATTCCTGAAACAGAAGAATGTCACTACATGAATTCTATCCCTGTGCACTTGTGTATTACAAAGCAACCTTAAAATTGCATGACCATTCACTAGTATAGTCACAAAATTTTGTGATTTTTCCGTCTACTGGGTCAGAATGCTAATTTATATTCTTTATTTTCTCTCTATGCTGTCTGATCCAGCTTTTGCTCCATCTAGTTTACTTATTTGGCTCTATACCATGCTCATCCTCTGATTAACTAATTGCTTTCTTGTCTCAAGTCACCATCAGTTTGGTTTGACTTCCTTCTGTGTTTACTATTCTGATTTTAGAACAATCTGCAGAAGTATTAACCACTTCCTCTACATGTATATATGCACAAAGCAGCTCTTGAGGTGATGGTGGGTAAGGAGCCAATCATTTTATAAGTGGGTTCAAAAGCCTAATTTTGTCCCTGCCTCTGAAAAATGTAGGCAATAAAATGTTGTCCGTCTTATTATTAATAGATACTGCATCTCTATGACTAGAGCCAGTCTGGGAACCAGAAGCGACTACATGAATGCATTGGGATTGGACAACCATTGTCTGGAACTCTTTGGACCAAAAATCCCAATCCTGTACTGAGCTGTTATTTTATTGAGGAAAAGTCAGGAATGAGCATACTCCTTTGCCTAAGCGTCAGGGCACTGTGTCCAAAAGAGTGCTTGCAAGAGTGCTGCTTTATTGCAGACATCTACACACCATGGGTGCTGGTCTCTGCTGTTTGCCCTTGAGGAGTGTAGTGTGCTCTCCAGCTGGTTAGCATTTATGCAGCAATCAGCAGGAAGAACTAAGCAGAGCTGCAGTGTTCCTGTGTAGCTCAGCAGAAAATTGTTCCCTGCTCTGCATTCCTTTGGACTGCTCAGATAAATTCTAATTGACAGGCTTCAGCAGGACAGCCATTACACGTGCACTCACCATTGCATCGGCCAGGGAGAGACTGAGCTGCACGTAGTGCTAAGAATGAATAGGCCAAAAGTATTTGTGGAGGTGCAATAGTGAGATTTTAGGATTATACACTTTCTTTGATTTCCACTAAGTATTTAAATAATTTTTTTTTTTTTTTTGTCAGAATAACCAGAAATGATCATAATGTGGTGTTTGGTTTTGGTTGGTTGTTTTTTTTGGAGGGGGGGTAAAGCATAAATGGTAAGGAAGCAAGTCTATTAATTCTTGAATATAACATTACTGAATTCATAAAGGACAAGATAACTTTTTTACCCTTGAAATAATTTAGGGCAACTACACCACTGCAATGGCAGGTGGAAGTGGGAGGGAGTTCATGCTCTGTGACTGTGCTCTGAGAGATGGCTGCATGAACCTTAATGTGCCTGCCCTTCAACAGAAAAGAACAAGTTTGTAACAGGATGAGGAATCCACCCAAGAAGAATCTTTTGAGTGATCAGCAGCACTGTGTTGCTTTAATCTGTTCACCATGAGAGCTTTTGCCCAGTTCTTTCAGAATGCAGAAAGCAGTCTGGCCTACTTGTAACCACTTAAAATAAATTCTTCAATGAGCATCAAATTATCCATGGTATATTTCTATCCAGTGCAATGCATTAACTTAACCCGGATAACATGTAGTTTCATGTAATCGCTAGCTGATAATTTGACTGAAGTATTCTAGGGAGTCATTATGAGTGTCTTATCCAGAGTATCAGAAAGGGAAATAATAGTATGCACTTGATAGAACGAAATGCTTGTAAAAACCACTGATTGTATCTGTTACACTTGAATACAAGACAGATTTTATTTACTTCCTCTAAATGGAAAAGAAATCTCAATGAAAAATCTTATATTGGTGTTAATTTTGTTTAGTGCTTAAAGGCTGGGTCCCTACACTCCCTGCTTAATATCTTCTTCTCTGCCAAAATACTGTAAATTCTAGAGAAACAAGCACAACACCCTATAAAATTCTTGTCTCCCAGTTGCACTTGATTAATTTTTTTTTTTGCCTAAGCACCTAGACAATAACAAGTTTACTCTCAACTTCACCAATATAATTCATGTTGACAATTTTCCTTTCTTTCACTTATGTATTGGTTTTGTTTATTCTTGCTGTCAATCTTTATTGACTATAGGAAGGAGCACTTATTATTATTGGCATTTAAGCCATTAGAGTTTACTGGGCAAAATTTTATTGCTTTCTCTTTTAGAATTTGCAAATATTGGATGCCCTGTTCTCTACAAACATTTCATGTTCTCTGTCTCTCATAACATGTAATTATGTATAAAATGAGTTCTGTGGTGGCACAAAGAAGCTTTGTGGATATACTTACCAACACCATAAGACAGTTTCTTTGTAGATTAACAATGGTAAGAGTGCAGAGGAGTTCAGGGTTCATAGATCTAATGCCTATAAGTGGCTTTCAGTTAGAAGTCTAAGTGCTAGCTACTCACATTTTTATAATGAGTCTGCAGCTCTGGAAAGGAAAGCAAATAATGATTAACCACACTGTATCAGAGAAGAAAGAGAAGTCCCTCTGTGGGAAGAATATTATTGTGGAAGTGAAAAAGAAAAAATTAAATATTTAATAATATTCCTTGTTGAATGACTGTTTCTGGAGGCCTGCAATCAGGAATGTAAAAAAAGGTTGCTATAAATATTACAATGTATAATCTCGAAAATGTATAGAAGGGAAACGCTTTTATCCTGTTGTGTGGGCAATTACACACACCTCCCCAATGCACTCAGAAATTGTTCTACTTCTTCACTGATTTCTCTGCTTATTCTTATTTCCTGGTATCCTGATGATGCTCTAGAATTATTTCAAGAACATATAGAAACTTATGTTTGCAGATAATCTAAAACAAATAACTGTCAAAATCCTTTCTATTATATGGAAATATTATATGGTATAGGTATTTTGCCTGAGAGGCAAAATTTTCCTAGATAGACAAAATTCCCCTAGATTTGTAGGCAAACAAAATTAGAAGGGATAGATTAGGGTTTATTTTTCTATCACCCTGATTTGTTTGTTTTCAGGTTTAAAGCTACCTAAACAGATTCTTTTGCATTTAATTCCCAATAGTGTTGCTGTCTAGAATTTTTATGATCATGACACTGTTCAGAACCCAAGGCACATTATGACCCTATGGTGTTTGTCAGTGCAGAAATACAGAGCAGATAAATGGTCTTTATAGCACTTTCAGGGTCCCTACGTTTACAGCCTATTACCTATAACAGAAAAATGGAAATACAGGTTAACAGAGAAGCAGAAAAAACAGTTATTTTTTCTTGTCCTTGGCATATTCGGAGTTTAGCAATTATAGATTTTTATATGTATTGCAGTTATAGAGAGTATTAAAGAGGGAAAAAAAAAGATAATGTGTATGGAGGATTACAGGGAGTATGGAATGGAAGAAAGCTCAAACAAGAAAAATGATTACGGACTCCCAAAAAATGAATGAATGGTAACAACAACAGGAGACATTACGAAGAGCGGACACAAGTAGCCTTTCTTCAATGCAGCAGAGAAGTTGTGAAGATTGCACCAGATATGCAGTCTAAGTTGATGGCTGTAAGAATGTTTTTGATAGCTACTTAATGGAAGGCTGTGTGCATGGTAAGATTGTATACATCAGTGACAGAGTAATCAAGCCACAAAATAAGGAACAGAGTTTGACATGTTTAGTTGCCCAAAAGGATAGGAAAGACCCTCCAGTGTTTAGCCATAATGAAGAGGTGAGGACTACAAAAAGATCTTAATGTAGATTTTTATTTAGCTTATGATCTTCAGTGGCAGTGGCTAAAATGACATTCTTGGCACTGATTAATACTAATTATTACAATTAAGTTTAGCCATACATTCTGTAGCAAACTTTTTTCTATATTTCATAACATTTTCTGAAATAAAAATGCTGGAAATTTGTGCTGTTTCCTACTGGTTGAATCACCAAGCTAATGAGCACAACACTTCAAGAGGTAGCTATGGCTTCCAAAAGTATTTTCTGAGTTTATTTCATGCATGCACAAACTTTGTCATTAAAGAAATGCTAACTCACATGGCATTAATGTGAGATATTCAAAAGGGTCGATATGAGGTTCATATGGCTCCCTCAAGATTTCATGTGGTATAGTCTGTAATAATAATAAACTATTTCCCACTGCATGTTAGGTGTCACAGCTAAACCATTTTGTGCTCATAGGCAGAAAAAGATGCATGTCCAGGCTGGGCCATGCCAGTGCAGTAGGAAGAAATAACGCAGAAAATATTAAAAATTAGATTTGTGTCATTTTTCTGTTATATACTGAGCTTCTCATAGAAGAAAAGTGGTTATTCCAGGGCATCATTGATAAAGAGAGATAAACAGCTTTCTCTTTGCAAGATGTGCCTCAGACATATTCCCCATGGTTACTGCCTGGCACTTTCTTTGTGCTGGCAGGTCTTTCATTCCCAATTTCAACCCTGTTAAACCGATGTGTAACATACTTCTACTCATATGTTTTATCAAGAATTGGTCTACATGTACAGAAGTTATATTTATGCATCTTGACTTTTGTTCATGAAAATGTAAAAGGCTTAATTCTGTAAGGTAACAATAGCTTTACTTCTCACTGAAACCAAAATCAAAGCAAGAGTTAAATGAAACACGCTGAAAAAACATGAAAATTCTAAGACAAACCATCCAAAGGGAATAAGTTTTTAAGCAAAGTTCAAGCCATAACCAAAATCTTAGTACTTTACAATAGTCCAAGAAGGTTGTGGGTTCAGAAATCAATGTATAGATTACACTGATCTTTATATGACAGTAATATTGATACCATTCTCCCTGCTACATAAACATTGCAGAATATTTTAATGTAGTCAGCAACTTTTTTTCTACTGCCTTTCTTAATTGGTAAATCCTTTTTAGCAAAATAAGTAATTAATCTAAACCAGCATCATCTAGGACATCTCAGGAAGGACAAGCATTTATTTTGATCAAAGAATTGCTAACAGGAATGTTTATAAAAATTAATAATGAAACAGAGTATCTTAATGAATTACTCTTTGGAAACTTCAGATGAACATACCATATGCACTGGGGAAAAAGACTGTGTGGGTAACTTGTCATTATAACAGGAAGATAAATATAGAACAATTATGAATATGGTTCGCTTTATTTATATCCCCATTCCTGCATCTTAACTGTTAAAACCAGTTTATAAATTTCAAACTTTAAATTCTGTTTATTACAATTAAATTATTGCTCTATACCATGGTTTGGGCCTTTTATACACATTATGTGCACATATAAATCATGAGTGAGGGATAGATTATTGGAATTATTTATCAGTAATACCTGGGTTATATAGGAAAGGGGAAAGTAGATTAATCTGTCCTAATTCAGGCATTTAAAGAACTCACTCTGTGGTCCATGGAGAGAAATAAGAGTATAGAGTCAATGATTCATTTCTTCCTAAGTCTGAAACAGATCAAACTTATCACTCTCTAGTGGAACCTATTTCCCTCCACTGACTATCACAGGAGTCCAGGATACCTGGCTGCTCCTTAAACACCAAGTATGAGATGAGAGAAACTCATCCCTTGGGACTCTTTCCTACTCAAAAAATTACCTTAGCAGTAAGGTTGTCTTTCAGTTTCAGCTCTGAAACTGGAACTCGCTCTAATCCTTTTACCCATCATTACTTAAAATATTCCTTAGAAATCTCAAGAAATTAAAAATTATCAGCGTGTTAACAGGAGAATTGAAATGAAGACTGGGAGGGTAAGGCCATAAATCAAGTCAGGACATTATATCAAGTTCGGATGTTACGGTATTGATGTGTGAACAACCATATGGGTAAAAAACTCTTTCCATCATTGAGCTCAGAGGACAGTGGTTAATGATTGATTATCTACCTGGAGTTTGGAAACAAGTGGAGGATCTCAAGACTCCACTGTAGTCTTTATCAATGACCTGGAGGAAGCATTAATGTGCACTTTTATTAAGTCTGTAGATGACACCAAACTGTGAAGGACCTGTCAGGTTGCTCAAGTGCAGGGGCACTCTCCAAGGGACCTAGATAGGCTGGAGAAATGGACTAACAGTAATCTGATGAAATTCATAGAGGACACATGCAAATTCCTGTACTTGGGGAGGAAGATGATACAGGCTAAGGACAGAGAGCTGGGGAGCAGCTCTGTGGAAAGGGAACTTAGGGTCTGCTGTACAGCAAGGTGAGCATGAGCTAGTAGTGCCCTGGCACGACAGCCTCTTGGACTGCATTAACAGGATCAAAAACAGTACACAGAAAGGAAAGATTAGCCCCTCTGCTTAGTTCTCATCAGTTTTAGTCCCCCCAGTACAAGATAGTCATCAATATCTGGAGTCAGTTCAGCTGAGAGCCACCACGATGGCTTAGGGCTAGAGCACCTGCCCTGTGAAGAGAGGCTGAGGCAGAGGGGTTGTCCACCCTGAAGAATAGATGATTTTGAGGGAACTGAACTACTTCACTAAATACCTATGGGGAGGCTATTAAAAAGGTGGAGCCAAGCTTTTCCAGAAGTGTATAGAATCAGAGAATCAGAAAATAATTTAAATTGGAAGAGACACACCTCAATTATATGTCTGTTGTCCAATATGTCTGTTGAAGCAGAGTCAGCTAGTGAAGCCTGCTCAAAATTGTAAAGCGAGAGAATGACACATAAATTGAAACAAGGGAGATCCAGATGGATGTAAGGAGAAACTTTTTTCTCAAGAGTACAGCCAAACACTGGAAGAAGTTACTCAGAGAGATGATGTAGTCTCTTTTCCTTTCTAAGGGTCTTCAAGACATAGCTAGATGTTGGACTTCCTGAGGTTCTTTATAATCTGGTTAATCATAAAAAAGTATCCTCTTCTGAATATACATGGTCAGAAAAAGAGCTATAGGTAGCAGTCAAATTTTTGGTTCATTAATCCCTACTTGAGCACATCGTGAATTGTCAGGGTATGTAAGTTTATCAGGTTCTGTTTAAAAAGGTGCTAATGCTCTTATTAAAAGGCTTTTCATGCTGAACATTTGTGTTTTAATTGTTAGAAATCTCTTTCTAATTTGTAGCCTAAATTTATTAATGGTTTTTGTGCTCTGTTTTTGTGCCAACTTATTCTTAAACTTAAGTAACTTTTGTTCCTCCCAGGCATTTACCTGCTTGGTGCATTTATAGGCAGCAGTGATGTAACTTTCAGTTTTCATTTTGTTAGACTAGATAAAGCAGACTCATATACCTCTCTCAGGAGAAATGTTCTCCATTCCCTTCTTCACATTAGCTGCTTATTTCAGTACCTGCCCTGTTCATTTTTCCTGACTATGTGGCCAGGATTTGGTGCTGGCCTGTGCTCCCAGAAAGATTTCAGTAGTACAGGATGACATATGCTACCTTCTCAGACAGACAACCGCTTCCTCCTTGAACAGTGGTTTACAGTTTCATACAGACATTGCATAATGCTAGGTGAAACTAATCAGATTTTGGCTCCCCTGTCCTGCCTCCTTACTTAGCCTTCTTTGCTGTATTAACAAGGGAGTGCTTGAGTATATGGAGCCTTAGGACCTGTTCCAAAATGTGAATTTGGATGCACCAATATTTACATGTTCAGTATATGAGCTCACAAAAGAAATAAGGCATCTTCTAAATGTGTTATCTCACAACAGAGCAGTCACTATTTATTTTCATCTGTGTTGAAAATGTTAGACTTTCTCCAAAGCTAGCAGTAGCTGGGAAACAAAATTACTGAAGGCACTCACAAATCAGGCGGCATCCAGATTTTCTGGCCTCCTCTGTGAGTTTTGACAATCTGGAATACCTTTGAATAATGGAAAACCTATTGTGCAAGCATGACAAACCCAGTGACCAAAACACTTATGACACAAGTCCCAGTTAGCAATGTTTTTTATTGCATTGGCAAAATGCTAACATATAGAGTCCCTTCTCCTCTTAAAAATGTGTAAGAACTAGATAAATTATTCATGTCAAACTTTTGTGAATTGCTTCTTATTCAGTTCTTTAAAGTCTGAAAAGCACATCTGGACATGCATCAGTAAATAAACAGGCTAGGCTTCCCTTGAAACAGCTTGTACTTTGGAAATAACCACATAATTTGAGATCAGAATGACCCTGGTATTTAGTTGAATAGCGTTAAAGAATTCCATCAACAGGAATTAAAAGATCCAAGCTGAGATCAATTTGCTGACCTGATGAAAACTGGGATTTGCAATGCTGATTTGCTATAATGGCAACAGATTTAGCCAGTTAATTCCATAAATAAAATTATCAATTTTCCCCTTCAATATTACAGTTGTCCTTAAAAATTCTCAAAATTGGGGCATTTGCAAGCCATTCTGGAGAAAATAATAACTTACACTATTCAAGTATGTCTGCATATCTACACTCATATTAGTATGTCCATCAATGAAGGATACAAATGGAAACTGCAATCATTATAATCCTACAACACTCACATTAGATATGCTTCTTATATGTAAAGTTTAGATTTTTTTGCACAATGTTATATTTTATTAAGATGAAATAGAACATAAGTTTAAGAAGGAAAAAAAAAACCCCTGAGGTGACACTAAAAATAATAGGGACTTGCAACTACTTATACATTATTTGAAATTTTCACCATCAATTTACCTATATTCTTATTTATATGCAAAAGAGGGAAATTAAGAAGACACTTTGTTAATTTTTTTTCAGGACTAAATATTAACATATCTTTTTAGAAATAGGGTGATTTTTCTGTATGCTTTAGGTTTCCTCCCAGTCACAATTCTATACTTTAAGACAACTTAATTTTAAGTAAAAAAAAAATTAAGGACTTCAATACAGCTTGGTTCTGAAGGTAATGCACACTAAAGGCCAATATAAACCTAAAGTGATACAGAAACTGTGCAGGAATTGCCAGAATCACAGTCATGGTTCTAAAAGTTCTAGCTCAGTTGTCCTTTTACTGTGATGATCTTCCTTTAATTTCTTCAGCACTTAATGTTGCCTATCATAGAGTCACAGCAGAGTCTGAAGCTTGCAGCATTAGTTCATATCTGAGTCTTGGTGGAAAGGAGAGGCTGGATTCTTCCTCGCATAACTCCAGTCCTTCCATAACTCTAACATCAGTGTTTGGTTCCTGACTCATATGTGTTTAGTGTCATCTGAAGAGTCCTGAGGTACCCAGGGTGCCCATGCAGTACTAGAGGCACACTTATGGCTTTCTGGAACAGTGTAGGGAAATCAAGAATGATGTTGTAGGACATATAAAGCACATTTATACGTAGAATAATGTGCAGATGCTGCATTTTGTTCAGATTTTATGGTCGATTTGCAGTCTCTGAAGTATTGGATGGAAACCCGCTAGGACACCTCACATTAGCTAACATGGAACTAGAACCTTATGTTAACCAAATGAATACTACCCTAATTTCCTAAAAGATGGGCATCTAATGCTATTTACTTTGCCATAGGGTGTTCTACCAGGCCTCTATCCACTACTTGAGCAGGGCATGGGTTTTTCCTAAGACCCATGTCAGAGTCAGACCAATGAGGCTGTCTTGGACAGCCTATATCTCAAATAGCATTGGCTGCTTATGTTCAGGTAGCTAGGTCAAGCCCAAAATGTGGATGCCTTATGGTTAGTGTGCAATTAACTCTGAAATGCATGCATCTATATGTTAGTGTCAACCTGTCAGCTGGTCATCTGGTTTTAGTCTATAATTACCCTCAAAGGAAGTCTATCAGTCAGTGAGGAAATCTAAAGCATAGAGAACTATTTGGCTGACCACAGGTAAGGACCATTCAGCTTCTCACATAACTGGCTAGTGACTTTTGAAATATCCTAGGATATAAGAGACATCTACATGGGGTTTGGAGACTTGACACAGGATGTATGGGAGGTCCATGCCTTTATGGAACAAGGTGAATGCCCCATGGGATAATTTAATGTATTTAGTGTTTCAGTTAGGAGCTGATTCCTGTGCTTGACAACAGTGTCCAAGTTGGTGATTTTAAGCTTTTCTCACAGTCAATGGGGTAAAAGAGACACTTGTAGGGCCCTGACCTGACTGTTTTAGGTATCTCCCAAGATGAGATAAATTGCATTGTAAAAGTGACAGGTGGTATGAAAGGACTTTAGACAACTATCTTACTCATATATGTTTTCATTATGGCTGTGTGCCTTTTCTCATGTTGAGGAATACTCCAGTGCAGGTAGATCGGTATCTGAGCTGCACTTTGTGCCTTGTGGGTGGTGTGAAATGGCTGAAGCCCCTGAAATGAGCTGTGAATGGGCCTAACAAAGGGCAAGCAGAGCTGCATCATTGACCAGACAGGGGTCACCAGAGACTCTGCAGGACCCAACTGAAAATGAGAAGAGCCCAGACCAAAATCCACAATTGGACCAAGAGGCTAATGCAAGACACATGAAGAGTGTGTGCATAGACTGTAAGGCTATAAAAGCCTAGAGATCTCTTTACCTTGCTGGTTTCCTCCCTGGAGGCATCAGCTTGAGCTGTTATGTTGCTGCACCATGATTCCATTATTCAAGAGAACCAGATGAGAGACTCTGAGACTCTGCTGTGGGAAACCTGAGGTTGAACCAGTAGGGAAACCTGCTCTGACTGTGTGAGGGTGGGTTGTGCAGGGAGTGAAGTGGGACACCCATTTACTCACCAGAGCCTCCCACTATAAAGGGGCTTTAGACATATAGGTAAAGTCTTGGATGGAGTGATTGTAAATCAGAGAGCGGCTTCTGAATGAACAGTAAAGAAAATTCTTTAAAAAACAGATGAATTCTACAGATGTTTGGAAATCTTCAACAGCTTTTGAGCTCCCCTGTGAACTTTTAAGATGTCTGTATCACTCACAGATCTTCCTTGTTTTTCTCCAAAACCATTCCAGTCTGTCATGAAGTGCAAAGTTCTTAGCCAAACTTCACCTGAGACAATTTGCCCCCATAGCTCCTACATCTGACCAGATGCCTAACCCAGCTGTTGTGACATGGGCAATGTAGGTTGGTATGCAGGACTCCTAGACCCAACAGAAAAACACATTAAAACTACAAATTGCAATCAGCTATGGTTCCAAGCACTGCAGCCTGGATGTCTCATAGATTTTTCTCTAGGTGGTTTTTTTTGTTTCCTTTTTTTTTTTTATTATTATTTCTCTGGTTTTGTTTTTGGGTTTTTTTTTGTGTAAAACCAGATAGAGTAGTCAATAAATTGAGGTTATTTCTGTTAAAATTGTTTGTTAGACTTATTGGTTAGAATGAGCTGATGTATTCATAATGTTATTTTGATACATTTTCTTTCAATCCAGTGAGACTAAGAGACATTCTCAAACACATACATCATGAGCAAGGCAAATTAGTTCAACACTGATTTAGAATCATTGAGTTGTGTTTGTGCAAGCTAAAGTGCAATTTGCTTCCTTGTCTATATTCAGCAATTTATGAGACTGCTTCAAGTTACTAATCAATAGTGCAATAGGCACTCTTCAGGAGCAGCTGTTCAATTTAGCCCATGGAACTATGATCCAACATATATGTTATACACATATATAACTATGGATATGTGGTTTTTTAAAATGAAGAAATATCGAGAAGGTTATAAAATGTACAAAATTATAGACATCTGTTGATAAACAAATGAATCAATGTTTGCAGGTGCTCTAACTTTATTAATTTTCTTTCCATTTAATCTTTTATTTCTGAATAATTGCCACAGCTAAAGACAAGTTTCCACCTCTCATAAAAGAATTCTGATGTACATTTTTATGCTATACTGCTGCCATACTACTCTCAGTCTTCTTAAATATTTTAGATTTAGGCTTTAGAAGACCAGTAGTAAACTAGCTTGCCTGTTGGAGATGGGAGTGATATTTTTTATATCCATTCATGTACTTTTCTTTGGTTTCTATTACACATAGATAGGAACTACAGTGTTGAAATTTACATTTTTGAAATGCTGAGAGTTTTCAAACTTTTATAAGCAGATGTAATGGAATGAGGGATTTACTGACAGGCAGAGTCAGCATTAGAATACCTGTTTTTGTAATATGACGTTGCTAGCACAACACCTGGTTTACCTTTTAAATTTATTTGCATTTCCCCTTCTTTTCTTAAAAATAAAAAGAAAAAAGTAGGCCATAACCAGCTGTAGATATCAAAGAGTAGAAGAGAGCTATGGCAAGTTTAACACGGAGACTTCCCTCTGAGCTTTTAAGATTTGCTCTCATCTGTCACCATTAGGCAGACCACCACTGAAAATAACCATTGTCGGTGTCTGTACGTCCCTTATTGTTTGCTGGAATCCATCCCTAACATGTTGCTATAACTAAACAATGTTTACCCTCTAATTAGTGAAGCTGAATTATGATAAAATTGTTGGGAAGACAGTTGCAAGATCTAGGACTTAACTTGAATATTCATGGTTCAATGTACATTGTGGTGGGCTGACCTTGCCTAGCTGCCAGCTACCCCCCTCAGCCATGCTCTTACCCTTCTCATTAAGAGGACAGGGGAGGAAATAAGATCAAAAAGCTCATAGGGTGAGATAAGCACAGGGAGGTCACTTACCAAGTTACTGTCATGACCACAACAGGATCAACTCAGGGAAAAGAAATTTAATTTATTGCCAATTAAAACATATTTGGATAATGATAAATGAAATAAGAAATGAAAATACCTCCCCCACCCTGCTTTTCAGGTCCAGCCTGACTGCTCCACATCCTTCTCTCACCTGCATGTCTGCAGGTCTGTTGATCACACTTTTTTCCTCACTTGTCTTTCAAAACTGCTGTGCAGCATTCTTTACCCTTTCTTAAATACATTTTCTCACCAATATCATCACTCTGGTTGAGGACCTCAGTCATGTCCTGCACTAGGTCTGTTGTGGAACTGTCTGGAGCCATCTGGAACTGGGTGTGTTTGGTCTGGGTCAGCCCTGGCCCCACATCACAGAGTTCACTTCAGAGCCCCATGGCAGTGCCTGGGCACTGGCACCCAGTGCACACACAGGGAAGCATGAACAGGAAACGTGAATCAAAAAGGTGCTGAAAAAGCATCAGCTGCAGCTTCACGTAACTTGCAGCAGCCAAGGTTGATCTGGTTTATGCTAGTTTAATGCATCCTCAAGAGATTAATAGAACCTGTTTTGTTCTAGGAACATTTAGTGATGTCTGTGTCAGGTTTCTGAAGGAAAGTTTCTCTGGGCTCTTCACTGTGTGGTTTTACAAATGGAACACGTTCTCAGCACAGCTTTAGAGGTGTTTGCAGTATCCATCTCAGCTACTTACATACTTTCCCATAGTTGCACTGAAGTTCTGAAACCTTCCCAAAACAAAGCAAGCAGAAGTGAGTGATAAACATTTAACAGATTCTGTTTCCTGCAGAGTGGAAATCAGAGGTGCCATGCTCTACACATATCTTAAAATGTTTGCTTAAAAACCTTCATAATTTCAGTTCTAGTCATAGGTGAAGATTGATACTTTGGTTTTATTTGCATATCTTAGCCTTTTATCTCCTCAGTTTTATTTCATCTTAAAAGTCAAAAAGTTATAATACCTCTCAGAGGTGTTTGGACAGAAATTTGAAGTATCGGCATTCTGGAAAGTCTAAATATTTTATCCCTTCAGTTTCTAAGGGTCAAAATATAATTTATTCAAAATTAGTGACTAGTATACTTTGGAAAAGCAAGATCTGTGGAACACAAAACAAGAGAATGTCCAAACATTAAATTTGTATCAATATTGTAATATATTCATGCAACATTTTGTAAAATTGTGTGCCAGACCCTTGAAAAATGCAATGAACTTTTGAATGAGAAAAAAAAAGGAGTTCCTGAGTTGCATGCAATTTATGATTACTTTAATATGTCATTAAGACTTAGACATACATTTAGAACAGTGACATCTGTGGTTTGAAATAATTGGAAATGTGGCATTCATAATACAATAATGGTCTTTTATAAAAGAATTTAATTTGGTGAGCAAATGCAGTGTCACACAAATATAAGTTTTGGGGTTGGATCAAACAGCAGCTGTAAACCTTTCCAAGTAGATGCAGCTCCATTCAGAGCTCAATAGAATATGATTCACAGCCTGCCATTCAAGCCTCTCCCACAGCAGAGATGCAAAAGAACAGCATGGCACTGGAGTCTGGGATAAAATAGACATTAGGATAACTGAAGAGAGCAATTACACATGTCAATGAAATTATCCTTTGTGCTTTGGATACTTGGGTTCAAAGGTTACAGACATAATCACCTCATTCTTCCAAACCACTGCTGAATCTGTGTAAAATTATCATATTTTTCTGTATGCAAGAGTCTACCAGTGCCCTGCATAAAGGCAGTGGCAGGCTGTCATTGACACGAATACGGTTCAAGACTAGCATATACTGAAAGCATTTCTCAGAATGCCCATGAACTACATCTATTTCTTTAGCTCTGAAAGCTTTTTTCATGCATGTCTGTTACATTCATTGCTGTTTGTGGCTCTTTAGCAAAACTGACAAAAATTACACAGAAATCTACCAAATAGGGAAATGTCTTCACAGTAAATGTTTCTTACAAATATAACAAGGTCTAGACAAAAAATCTTATGGTAGTAATCTCCTAGGCCAGATCCACTCCTCCTAAATCCCATGAAAGTTTATCATCCACAAAGTGTTATACAACAGTATAGACTGACTAGATTTCAGGTTTGCTTAAGTCTCTAAGATTTTCTAGCAATTTTCCTAAATACCTAAATGTAAGTATTTAAGAATGCACAGAAATATTATCCCTACCTCTAGCATACCCTTACAATGATTCCGTTTGAAGTACAACATTGTCTGTAGTCTGCCTAATTGCCTTGAAAAAATATGTTTTATCATGTACTTGCTGCCTATATTTTCTAGAATGCCCTTAATTAGGGCACATACAGAATATGGAAGAGAACTACATTATACAAACTTCACAGCTTGTTTTTCCCTGTTATTATATTCTAGGTCAAATCAGATTCAATTCTTTTGAAGATTTCTTAATGCTTTAGTTAAATTCATTTAAAGACCCCTCTGTATCTACTGACTGCTGGAGAAGCAGAAATGAGAAATGATGGCTGGACAGCAGTAATACTACTCATCTTCAGAAGCCTGGATAATTTGTAGAATGTGGGGATGTTGAGAAAGAAAATGAACACTCTCTAGGAGTGTTATTGATTAACATATATACAATCCAGTATATGAGCTATAGTAGCATCTGGGTTCCCATGTTTGGTTTTTTTTTAGTTAAGAGCCTGTTCCACTCAAAGCTCTTGGTACTGATTGCAGGGAGGATGGTTTCAGTAGCTGAGGTGGAGAATCTATCTTATCCTGGAATTTCTTACATCTCTGACAGAAACAGACTGATTCAGCTGGTATGCAGAAGGTGTATTGTTTCTACATAGTCACTGGAAACAGGTTATAGGTTGATATATCTATTTTAACAGTATAATTCAAAGCAATTGTATCTGCACAGTGAAACAGGTGGTGATAAGGTCCCAACATCCAACTTTATGCATTTCAGGATTTCTTACTTAGGCTAAACTCTACCCTGATTCCACAAACTGGATGTTCATTAGCAATTGGGTTGCATTCCAGGAGGGTGTAATTTGTCTTAGTTTCTTCCACGCAGGATCCAGGTAGCACTCTCAAAATCTGCTCTGTCATGCAATCAGTGTACACTCAGTGCAGATGACTGAGAGATTTTCTCTGAGCACACGAACTCCTGCTGTAAAATTTGAGCTAATGTAATACCGTACTTGTCTGTGAAGAACTAGGATAGGTGACTTGCATTTTCTCGAAAGAGTTTCAGGGTATTAACCTGGTGTGATTCAGTTGCCTAGGGAGAGGCATCTAATGCCATTTAATTTGCCCTAGGATATCCTCTCTGTTCTCCAAATGCCTGTCCCTTATGCCACAGATGTCCCATAAGTCCTACATCACAGTGGTCTGCTCCACCTGGGCGTTTCAGGGAATGGAGGGCTTTTCAGATGCCAATAGATGCCTTTAGGCAACTGAATCTTTAAACAATTACTTTTGAAATATGAAATTTTAGCTAATGAGTTAATTTTGTTAAAACTAGTGAGCCCAGCTGTAGTGAATTAATAATTAAACTAGAGTTGGGCCTTGAATAGGTTTTTTTGAACTGTGTTTGCTCAGCTGTGCTTAGGCCTAACGGAGATCTGAAGAAGTTTAGACAGGTACAAATCTTTTCAATTATAAATTCATTTAAAAGAATAGGGGGAGTAATTAAAGGGCTACTTAGGTCAATCTCTTTGTGTTAAGCCACGGGGGCGAGGAAGGTCAAAGCGAGGAAGAAGAGTATGCTTCATCCTTTTTGAGGACCTCTACTCACAATACGACCCCCGACCCATTTTAAAGAACTAATCACGCATGCGTAATGGTTATTCAGTTAATTGTCATATGAAGTGGGGAGTGGGAGGTGTCAATGTTATGAATATGCATTTGTATCAAACCTTTTGTGGATATATACCTTGTAATGCTTTGTGATTTGGCTCTGTGGCTTTGGAAATTATTCCACGCAGCAGTGCGGCCATAAAATAAAGAACCTCCTCTTCTCTGTCTGAATTGGGTGTTGATATTAGATCTATACCCATATTATTTTTGTAATTCACTTTAAGGTGCTTTGACTGCCTTTCCCTTCTTGTTTTACAGATATGAGAGTCACAGTTATGGGCACAGCTGTGTGTGTCAGTCATGTTGTGTCTCAGGCCTTACTTAAAGATACTCACATAACTGCTGGAGGCATAGCTCAGCATCTTCCTCTCGCTGTTATAGATTATGTATAGGGAAGTGGAGTTTCCATTCTTCTGAGAGTTTTCCGTTAAATAGGCTATAGAGTCTGCTGCACTCAGGTGCATATATATGATTAAAAAGATTGTAGGAGTGGCTGAAAATTTTTCCATCTGCATATGGAAAAACTAAGTGTTTTGAACAGAAATAACAATTTCCTATATACCTTCCAAACCGACAGGAACTCTAATTAGTGAGATCTTGATTTTTCTGTGGATGAGCAGTAAATATTTTGAAATTTTGCTTTCACCTTGTATAACCAAAAAAAAAAAAAAGTTAATCTTTACATTTGTTTTTTTTCATGATGATGACATCAGCCCTCCTCATGGAGTTTCCCACAGCCAAATTAACACAGCCCATCTATGCACAAAACAAAAAAACCACAAAAAATAACAACTAACAAAAAAGTGTGTCAATGTCTGTGCCTTTCCTATAAAGGAAAGACATGCAACTTCAATATTTCATTCTCTCTCAGATATCTAAATCATGAAGGCTTGAAATGATAGACAATCACTGCCATTCTTCAGGCCAGAAAAATGAAAGGTAAGAACTACTTAATGCAGAAATTAAGACCATAAAATGTGAACATTTTTCATGTTTCCTGACAGTAGTCATGTGCCTTTGTGCTTGCAGCTGCATTATGGAATTTACATTCTTTTCAGAGATAATTCTGCAGGTGTCAGACTACAGCTATGGAGGGACAGATGGATCTGCAGAACATCCACATAAAATACAAAAGCACACCATGCATTAAAAAAAATCATAAATGTATGACTTTTCATTTACTGTTAGATTAGAGCAAAACCTTGAACTCCTAGGTCAGATAATTTCAAACTCATAAAAGTTAGCAACATAATCCTCTAGAATTCTTTGGAAAACACTATTTTTCTTGTGACAGAGGGCTTTTGTGTTGTGTTGTTTTGTTTTTTGTTGTGTTGTTTTGTTTTGTGATGTTTTAACAGAACGTGCAATATTCATTTAATCACACAGTGAAATAACTCCATGAAAAAAAGAATTTAAAAAATGTGCATTCAGATTTTGCTGAAGTTTTGATTTGATAGATGATTATTCCTACTCAGTAGTTTATCTTTGAGGAGAAATATAGAATCAGTGTAGACATAGTATATATGATCTACAACTAGTAGGCTTTATGCATAAAGCACAAGGTTCTTTGGTACCTTGTGAGTTTTATTTTACCTTGAACAGTCACGTTCAGTTTGCCCTAACAAGCACAAAAGGTTGCTTTTCCTACTTCTGAGCTGTGGTGGTCCCAACACAGATAAGTTCATTAATTCAGTGAGGATTGAGACAAGTTAACACAATTGCTGAGAGCTCTGCAACCCCACATAATTTCTATTGTTAGTATCTAGTGATGGTTCTCTCTCTCAAAAGGCCAGTAAACACCAATTTTAATTAAACCATTTTTTTTTCTCAGATGTATTTCAGAAATTATAAAACATATTTACTGGTGTTAAATTTCAAATATGAAACTTTTTGTGATCCTCTAAGAACTAGGTACAGATATCTATAATATTAAAGTTTCCTCTTTTGTGTAAAATGTCACCTTAAACATGTAAATGGTGGGGAAAGAAGGACCTTTTCTACATTTCCCATAACAAAACATGAAGTAGTGAAGACTTAGAAATTCTTGCAAAAAATCCAAACCAAAGCAGAAAAACCCGTTTCGCACAGTGACATTACACTATTTACAAACACATTTGCTGTGCTGTTTGGAAATACCTTGCCCTTGTGTTCTAGATTGATTGTTAACTTCCAGAGAAGTTACAGAGCTGGAAGAAATAGGCTGAAAACCTTCATGATCATTCCTCAGGTTCCTATGTTTCATTGTAGGGGTGGTATGATTTGATTTTATGAAGACCCATAAATTAGGTGTACACCTAAAATTAAAATGTCATTTTAATCTTTGTTGTGTCTTTGGTTTTGATTATTGCTACTTTATTTATATAGGCCATTTTTATCGCCTCAAAGTTTAATAAAAACCTTACAGAGTTTTCCTTTTACACCCTGAACAAGTAAAATCTTTGTTAAAATAATGTGTTATTTTAAATTTAAAGAGTCCATTGTTTGTGGGTTTTTACTGCCTGTTATGTGTAATGGATGGAAAATTGCTTCCAGTAGCCTTATTTGAGACCAGAGAGCCTTTTGAAGCCCCACATTTCTTTGGAATTCTTCTACAAAAAATATATTGAAAACACAAAATTATGTTTACCTGATGCTTTGAAAGGTGATTTTTTTTTTTTTAAATAATGTTGTGGAATAGAGCAGTAAGACTGTTTTTATTTATTTAATTTTTTGGGAAATTATCTGTCCAATTCAAAAAATGAATAGCATATGGAAAGAAAGACTTTTCTGTTCTCCAAAAATAATATGTCTTAGAAACTTTTATATTAAATATTTACATGCTCAGCCAAAATATTTTGGACATTTTCATTTGTATTCACCACAATCTTTAGAACTGGGATTCTAATCAGTCATTAGGATCACCAATATGAAATAAAGCAAACAAGGAGGAAATCCTCCTAAATTAAAAACTTGGCTTCTGGTTGCCATGCATCATTATTTGAATCCTAGGAATTCTAAGACCTGTATCATTTTTTTGTGAGGAATCAAATGGATCTCTGCAACACTAATTGTGCTTAGGCACAACTCCTCTGCCAAGGGGTGGAGTGCATACACTAGTAACTTATTCTGCAGTCTCTGATATACTAAGAGGAAGATGAAGAACAGTGTAAGTAATTAGGAATGTCTCCTTACTCCTGCAAAACATAGCACAGCTCTAAAAGTAGGAAAGAAGAAAAGTCAAAGACAAATGCGTGATTAACAAACCAAGCAATATCAAACCCTAAAATAGTGCATACATTAAATTGCAAAAGATACCCCTTTTTGCTGCCACTCACATGCAGAATCATGTCTGGAAATGATCATCTAAGCCTGTTAGCCAGCCTTTACTGCCAGTTAGTTCTCCACTGTGACAAACAGAAACCTGTGTCTAGGAGAGAGCTCATAGATACACTTGGATTTAGAACACAAGGATAAATGAAAGACCTTCTACAAGGCCCCCACATACATTATGGAATAACTTACCATTTAAAATATAACCCACTTCTAAACCAGTTTAAAGAAATGATAGGTTTGATTTAGTTATTTTCATTTTCCTAAATTTTATGTATCAAAACCACAGGCAAATCTTCTACTGAGGTTTGCATGCTGTATGAAGGCAGATGCATTGCACAGAAGCCTCAGCAACAGATATTCTGGAGAACTGTAGTCTCATTAGGAAACCTTGTTAAGCAGAGTAGACTCAAAAAGAAAGAATGCAGTATTACCAAAATCGTAGTTAATACCGTACAACAAATGTAAGAAGTTTCTGCATTTACAAATGCTATGCTATTTACCCTAAACAGCAATGGTGATATAGCAGGTGAGACCTGTATTCTGAAGGAATCCCATATTGAATGTGCTTAGTTTGCCAATTACTTTTCTTCCTTAATGCTACTTCCGTGATAATGGACGTTCTGCGGGATAGAGCAAACCTTTGCACTTCTATCGTGCTCAGATTATTCCTCAAGGAAAAAATCCATTAACTAGCAAGATGTCTCCAAATGTTACTTTTAGATTCTCCTGTGCTGGTGACATCCATGTGGTGGAAAAAACTACAGATGTTCTGTCAGCATTTTAGCTGAATCTTTGTAATTTGTAGTTAAGGGAAGCTGAAGTATGATAGAATTGCATTTTAAGAAGCTAGTTAATTCCCATTTCTGCTATGTTTTAAAGTGTACAGATACACAAACACAAAGAAGGAAAGAAGGGCAAATTTCCCTGTAAACTTGAGAAGCTTTTCTTCAGTGTATTACAGATTGGAAGCAATTGCAAAACATAAAAGTAATTCACAATAAAATGTTTTCGTTAATGTTTTTTTATTAAATTGAAAGGGTTTTTTTCTCACTGCCTTTTGCATTTTAATGTAGCCATTTCTGCATTACTTACGTTTCTCAGAGTTTTCAGTGACACTACTCAAAGAATATCTGTTTTAGGAATGTCATTGTTTTCCTTTTTTTTGGTAAAGGCAAGTAAAAACAACTATTCAAATTTCAAATCTGCATTGACATCCTGGTTCATTAGATATTGCATTACAGTGGTTACTCATCAAAATGAGTTCCACCATATTAATTTTAATGTGTTCTAAATTGGTTGTTAAAACCTTGATGTTGCAATAATTTTGCACTGAATGAGGAGGGTGTGATTTTACCTAATTGTTGTGAATTAGAGAACAAACTGGATATTATTCCAAGAAAAAAATGGAGATTGAAAGAGTGGAGAAATTCTCTCTTTATAATATTTCAGATAATTAGTATTTATAATAGAGGAGAACTAATGATCTAGAGGAAGGAAATTTTTATGATGTACAGCAGTAACTTTGTATAGAAATAACAACATTAGGTGTAATGTGAAAGCCTGACAACCTTGTGTAATATAAGGAACATTTGTGGCATATCCTTATTTCACTAAATATGTATTAGTCAGAGATATAGGGATATGAGTTTAAAAAAACCCAAACCTGCTTGAAATGTAAAGCTTCATTGTATTTGAGAACCTCAGTAACCTACCAATTCAATAAAATTAATAATTCTAATTTTTGTTTAGGACAGCCAGTATTCAATAATGATGAAGGTTTTTTTGGTTTTTTTTTTTTTTTTTATTAAAACCAGTCAATCAGGCAACTTTTTATACAGCCCAAATTTAAGGCCTTGAAAAAAAAAGCCTAGATGGTCAGCAAAATCAATTCAAAGTTGAGAATTGGTGTAGGAGACCAAACACAACCTCAGAGTGAACTAACAGAATAATTCATTTTGCTTGCATACCCATGATGTGCCATGTAAGAGCTCCTTGTGCCTTCAGTTTACAACTTTCTGTGGGAAAAAAAAAAAACAACCAAAAAAAAAGGTGGCACAATAGCATTTGTAAGTGAGGAAAAGAAACAATTTGTGATAGCTGAATGATTTTGTGAACTAAATCCTATTATAGAGTCAATTCAGAATAACAGGACTGGAAAAAAAATCTATAAATGTAGTGGATGAATCAATAAAAATCAAAATCATTGCACTTTCAATAGATTTCTTCTTCAGAGCAACAAGCCTGCTAAAACAATAGCTTCAAAAGGCTCACACAGAACAATATTAGTGGTGCTTATGGGTTTCCAAAACCAAGGCCTAGATGCTACTGTTCTCTTTATGAGTGCATGTGACGTTCACATGGCTGAAACAAAGCTAAAAGCTTCAGGCTCCATGAATGAATCACTCCTGGCAGTTCCAGATCTTTCCCATCTCCTTCCTCTCTCTTGATGGGCCATTGCTACTCTCTGCTAATCTGCAGATGGGTCTACAGCCATTTCTCTTCTGCCATGTGTTGGTACCCTGGTCAGGCGTGCCTGACTGTGGGCTTGCCAGCAGTAATCCACACCAGCTGCTAACAGCCACACTGTCAAAGAGACAGTTCAACAAGACTATGATGGAGGAACTCCTTTTCAAAGTACTTAAGAGCTTTAATGGTACAAACTCTATTTCTTACCAGTAATTTATGTCTTGTGGTAATCTTGAAGTTGGAGCTTGCAATACTGTCATAAAACAGAGGAAAGACAAAATCAGTGTGTTTGAATGAAAGACTATTAAGAACATGCTTGCGTAACCTGCAGTAAAGAGTAAAATTGTGTTGATTGAATAGCAAGAATTTAATTTATACATAAAGAATATGTTTTTCTAGAGACAAAGATAACTTATTCACTGGAGTAGGTGTGTATACACCCATATTGTATGAATCAGCTTGTGACTCTGACCTCACTACCTAAAATAAATGTCCTGTAGTCAAATGTCCCTTAGAATGATGGAGATTGTGTAAAAAAAAAAACAAAACTATTTTTTTTACCTCAATTCTCCAGTGAAACAATATATTTACAGAAATATAATAACAGAAAGCTATAGACTCTAGGAAGACGACACTGTTTAAAACCGAATTTTCTCTGTGGTCTTCCAGCTATACCAATGCAAGAGATTCTGATTCTTCTGTGACTGCTGGCAAGTAAAGCATAAATTATGTATATTCCTTCAGTGCTTCATAGCAAGAAGAGAGTGTTCTTTGTTTATAGTTTGGTTTTTTATTGTTTGTGAACAAGCAGAGATGATGAAGAGGGAGTGTCATTCAGGAAATAGCAATTGGGAAAGACTCTAGGCTGTCTTCAATGCGGGGAATTATTTCACGGACAGGAAAGCACAAAACAAAACTAGGGAAAAGAAACATTTTTCTATCATATACTTTGTCTACTTACACTGTAGAATTCATGGTTCTTAATGCTTGCACTTTGGAAAGTAGTAGGAAAACAAGAAATTTGTGTGAAAAAGAGGACTATTTAAAAGCCAGAAATATCAACAATTAAATATTTTGGAGAGTTTTTAACAAACAAGTCAACTGTTAGCAACAACTGTTAGGATTCCAGGGGAAATAATTATTTTCTGTTAAGAAATTTTTTCTTAAATACCAAACTTTTTTGTTTCCGATGAAGTAAAAATGTTAAGCCAGAAAGAGACCTTGTTATATCTTTTCACAAACACATCTTGTTATATATTTTCTATCTCTTCAAAATACAACATTGAAATGAAATGTAGTGAAAATATATTTGTTCCTATTGTAAACAGATGTAGGATACTAAGTTTTATCCCATAACCAATTTTTATGTCAGAGCTAGAAAGCAGCGAAAGGATAGTTTTACTTTGGAATATTGGCAAAACACTAACTCCAGTGAAGTGACAAAATAGTACTCTAATATCAGCTAGCAGAGCATTAAAAACCACAAAAAGAATCAACTTGTGCACCATGATATGCAAAATGCAAATATTAATCTTATTATGAGTGAACCTTATCATCTTATCATGAATATTAATGTTACTACAACTGAAAATTACTTCCCTTTTGCTAATTTTGCAAGTTTTTGTTTTGAACATATTACATATATATTCATCCATTATATATGACAGATCTTGTAATATATATAATTAATATATATTTTATGTATTGTCAAGCATCCAGCCAACAAGGGAAATATTTGCCTACAGTATCAGTCATAAAAGTTTTTTAACACTAAATAAGAGTAATCTTTTTTTTTTTTTTTGAATGAGTGAGAAAGATGGGGAGAAGGCATGATTCTGGTTGCTAAAATAAATTTATTCTTTATTGTTGAGTACTGCANTGAATGAGCGAGAAAGATGGGGAGAAGGCATGATTCTGGTTGCTAAAATAAATTTATTCTTTATTGTTGAGTACTGCAAGCCAAATAGCAGAAAAAAAATTTGCATTTGTATTATGTTCATAGAAATATTAAGGACATACATGCTTATTCAAAAGCCTAATTCAGCTCTCCTTTTCTTAATAACATGAAATGTATTAATGTTGAAAGGCCACCAAGTATTCAGAAATAATGAGCTCTGAAGCTTCCAAAGTCATCTAACCAACACTCAGCTGAGTTTTAATGATGGATAACTAGGCCAATCTTTTTTTGGTAACATAGAGCTAGGGATAAAACTTGGCCAAGCCAGAAGGAAAATGAAAGAGAAGCTTTGTGAGCCCGTTTACACTCCCTCTGCACACCATCCACTAGATTGCTGTGCTGCTTCCAAGTCTGCTGAGCCAGGTACTCTGAGCCATCCCTTCCTCCCTGTGCTGTGCCCGTCCAATACATTTCCTGGCCTCAGGTTGTACATTTATGATTTCTTCCCAGAAACAAGACGTCACAGCCCAGCTGCTCTAGACTTCATAATTAAGGCTGTCTGCTCCATTTTCCTGCCACCTTAAATGTACCTTTTCCCAAAACCTTACACTCAGTTCTCAGGGGCTTGAGCTTAATGCAAGATGCTTCCATATGAGCACACCATTGCATATGAAATTAATAAACAGCAAGATTAAATGGTAAACTGAGATGCATGTTTGGGTTCTTCAGATAGGCTCTCTGTTCTGGAGCAATGTGTAGCTGGATAAAGACAATATGTAGATGTTCAGAAAGTCTCCTCACTTTCCCTTTTTTGCAGCTTTCAGCAGTAATATCCAGCTCTGTAAAACGTTGGGTTTTTTTGCTTTTCTTTTTCCAAATACTTTTGCATCGTGGATATGAATTTACAGATGTGCTCTTCACAGATTTGTTTCCATACCTAAGTTGCAGCCTACCAGAACTTGCTAGATAATGGCAACTGCCTTTGCCAGAATATTTTTCTCTGTGCAAAAATGATTCTAGTACATTTTAAGGTGTCCAAACCCCATCAAAAGCAGAGTTTGACAGAAAATAAACCAAAGGACTAGAGAGTCACTGGGGAAATGGATAAATGAGGTGTCATAAATCCCTTTGCTACCTCAAGTCAGCATGATGTGTGCTGATGCATTTCTTTGTTTAGAAAAACATTTGTTGCAATTCAAATTACAACAAATAGACTTCTCCCTACTTTTCATTGTAAAAAAGGAATTTGATTTTCTTACCGTTATTTCAGGCTTCCCCCGTCAACTACGAAAAAAATAATATGAAGGGTACTTATAAGTTCTTTGGAAAATTCTAGGAGATTTTAATGCTGTTTGTTATTACACCTTTATGTCACTGTTGTGAATTTAGTGTATAGGTTTCCTTAAGCTAGAAGGGGATACATATTTAAAACACAACATATGAATTTAGCTACATTAGCCCTGCCTAAATCAGTAAAACATTTAAATCCTCACATACCTATTTGAAAACGTAACTGGTTTTATTAGAATACAGTGGTAACATGATTGTTTCAATGCCCTGAAAGGGAGAATTACATGAACAGATGATGATTTCAGTTTTGATTAACTTGATGTTTGCAAAGGCTATGTGGAGAAAGAGATATCTGTTAAGCACTTTTGACCAAATACAAATCAAATTATATACGTGTTATTAAGAGAAATGTAATATGCAAAGTCAGAAAACCACAGAAGTACATTGGTCTAACCTTTAGCTAACCTGTTTGAAATCAAATTAAATGAATTTTAACTAAAAATTTTTAACTAACTATCCCTCTAATATGGACTCCTGTGAGGATGTGACTCAGCCTTTAGGGTGTATGTAGTATGACTGTGAGCTGGAAAAGAATTTTGACAACTTCCAACAAGTGTGATGTTAACAATTAAAGTTAGTTTACTTTGTACTGAAGTGGAAAAGAATCAAAGATAGGTGTGCTTTGGGTTAGAAAGTTAACCCATCCTGAAATTCCACTGTAATATAAAACCAGATGGTATAATGTCTTGGACTCCACTGTGAGAGATGAAGATGGTTCAAGTCCTGTGAAAACTTTCAAATAAATGAGAGTTTTTTCTGGCCACTACTGCAACACTAATATGTTGGTCACCCATAGTCTAGCTTTTAGCTAGATCATCAGCGATGTTAAGTTAGCCTAGATTTATTCTCTTGCAATATGTCACATAAAAGATATTATAGGCAACTTTCCCAAACAGATTTTCTCCCAAGTAGGAGAGATTCAGCTCAGTCCTCTCCACAGAGAATACAGATTTAACACTTTCAGCATAGCATGCTGAGTTTGTCTTAGAATTCTGTACAATGATCCACAGTTTTAAAAGCACTGTCTCACATTATAAAAATACAAATAACTTTGTAAAGGTGTATTTTCCATTATATGGTCATTCTCACAGTCCTAAAGCAAGATTTCATGGCATAAGCACAGAGGTTTGTTTAAGAATCAGTTTTAGACTAGTCTTATTGAGCAATAAACAATAATACATCCAGTATAAGGAGCAGAGATGTTATAACCTCAGACTTGGAATGTCAGCACATAATAACCTTGTCTAGACCTGTATTACCAGTCAGACATACAACTGATAGCCAAGTGTGACTTACAGAGGACTTTCTTTAAGCTGCCAAGCAATTTCCAGGTCCTTCTACCAGTCCTGCCAGGCTGTCTCTGCTGAGGTGAGTCAGCACAAGTCAATGCCAAAGCAAAAAACAACTTCTCAGGAATTCTATTTTTTAGGACAATTGAGTCAGGAAGAACTGAATAGCAAAGACATGTTCTAGTTGGAAGACAGATTGAGCTTAAAACAAAGAGAAAGAAAAACAGAAGCAACGAAACAAAAAAATCCAACCATTTTCCCCAATTTTCCCCTCTTTGAATACAGCGAAGGTCTGTTAATTTGCTTAACTATACTGCATGATCTTACATCATGGTTGAAAGTCAATATCTGTTTTCTAACCGAGTAGCAAATCTGGAAACAATTTCTTGGTTTCGGGCAATCATCAAAGATGTCTTCTGGGGATGATATTGGTTATGATTATCTTCCTTTTCTTTTTAAACTTCCCAATATCTATGTTCATGGTTTCATTTAAAGAAGATTAATATAGAACTAGCATAGCAACAATTTCTTTTTCATAAATTATCTTTTGCTACCTTACTTCAGCTAACCATTCTGGATAGGAGAATCCATTCCAGCCAATTAGATTTCATGCTTTGAAAGATTGTCCCTAGGAGTGACATTTTCATGGATTGGCATCACATTTGATTTTGGTGTTGTGCTGGCATGGCAGACTGATGGACAGTTTCTGGTCTTGACTGTGAAGAAACAGCTGGACAAGCCAAGGCCAACTCACCACCCTTTCGAGGACCACCTGCATACCCAAGTGGCTATGGTTCCTATGGGTCAAATCTCTGAACTCCCAAGGGTCAAGAAGACCTACAAAATCACATTATGGCCTTTTTATTTTTCTACACAGATAATGTTGCACTTAGTCATAGAATGGATCCTACTATGTCCATGTGTACTAGTTTGGTTCGAAACCGGGCAGAAACACCAATTTCGTGTGGTGGTTTGAGTTCGTTCACATGAGTTTTTTTTGGCTAAACGCCAGCACACTTACCAGATTTTATTTAATTTTGTTGTGAGATAAGGATTAGGACTAGGTAAAGCAGGCTCAAACTTTAAAGAATATAAAGAAAGTTTATTAACAGACTTAAAAGGAAGAAAAAAAAAATTAAGAACTAGAACAAACCTGTCAGAACACTTTTGCTCTTCTCACCTCTCCATTTTTTCAATGACAATACAAAAAAACAACACTTTGACTTTCAGTCAGTTTACCACTTTTAAATTAGTCTTTTTTTAGTCATTTAGGGAGAGGAGTTTTCTCCTGCTTTACCACGTTGACTTCTCCACAAGAAATACAGTTCTTATGGTTTTCAGCTTCACAACTAGCAGCCGCCCAGGAGAAAAAGATCTCTGCTTGTTGTGGAACGTCCCTCCCACACCAGTAGCT
>VZTJ01002440.1:3469846-3566661 GCA_013397795.1 Orthonyx spaldingii
CCAGCCTTACCAGAGAGAGAAGCACAGGACTTGCTTCTCTCGCAGCAACAGGACAGGGAAAGAGGGTTTTTTTCAGGTGTATCTCTCTTAAATATGGTTTTTTCCCTGGAGGTGGAACAACTTTTAATTGGATTATACACCCATCAATACTCAAAACTAGCTGGTCACTGGCTCTGTTTCCCAGGAAGCAAGGTGCACTACTTCCTGCACCATAGGTCACTTGAAAGACTGACCCTTCCTGGGTAAACCCACGACATGTCTTCATTGATGAAGGCATTAATTAGTATAGGTCCCACTGTGAACCTTTCAGAGACACCACCCGTTATTGGGTTCCACTTGAATCTGAGCCATTGACTGTAACTCTTTGGACATGTCATCCAGCCAATTCCTAACCCATCTAGCAGTTCCATCTAATGGCAAACCCATATCTTTGCAATTTTGAGGTAAGAATTTTGGGGAGGGCTTCATCAAAGGCCTTACAGAAGTTTGGATAGATGATATGCATAAATTGTCCCTTGTCCACTGATGTAGTTGCTTCATCATAAAAGGCCACTAAGTCAGTCAGGTGATGAAACCACGTGTCTGTCTCTGTTCAGCTCCCTGTCTTCTATATATTTTGACACATCTTCCAGGAAATTCTACTTCATGAACTTATCATGAACAGAGGTGAGGCTGACTGGTTGGGGAAGTTGCTGCTCTCAGTGTAACCTGCCACAACCCAGGTGTTCAGCCTGTTTGCCATCTGGTTCTTAAATAAGGCAAGCCCAGTGTGAGTAAATAACTAATTAGGCTTAAACTGATGCTTCAGAACAGAGATATAAAAAGATACTATTTTCTCAGTTAAGGATGTAAATTACCTCAACATGTACTTACTACGAATGGGCAAAACTAGTGCTATGTGAAACAATACCACACTAAGTTTCACTATGGAGTAGCCTGGAATCTGTTTCACAGGCCCCCAGCGCCTTACAAAAGTGTGCTTTGGCCAGGACCACAAGGTTGCTTCTGTTGGTTCCTCCCTACTTTCTGGCCTTACTCAATACAGGCTACTATGTTCCACCACTGCTATGCAAAATTAATGTCTTCCATCCACCAGGGACTTTATAGTATCTTCCATGAACAGTTGATCCCCACTGTTTATTTTCTTCTAGCTGTTAAAACCTCAACTGAGAATATCTTAGTTTTGTCTCTTGGCATCATTTGCAAGTAAAGCAGCCCTTGTTCCAAGTCAGATTTTTTTGTTTCTTGACTGGTAAGTTCCTGGCCAGGTTGTTTTGGTCTCAGAACACTTTCAGCATAACAATGTCTCTCACTAATTATATGAAGTGTTTTGCAGCTTGCGATGTGCTACTGAAAACGTTTATGAGTATCTAGTTATACTGCATCCCCTAGTGACTGTCTATTATCTCCACTACTCCTTTATCAAAACCCAGCCTGAACAATCATATTTTCTCTCCTTTCTTTAAACTTTTTTCATCTCTAGAAATGCAGAAACCTATACTGTGCATGCCCTCTCTGTAGAAAATTATACATAAAACTGAAAAACATGCTCCACAACCCAAACAAAAATACTCACAAAAATCTTTGAATTAGGAAGCTTTGCTTTGGGTTTTTTGTTTATTTGGTTTTTTTCTCCATATCTTACCCTGTTATTACACAAATTTGCTGGAAACTTATTAGGGAAGGGCGATTGTTTTATTATTTTTACTTTTAAATTTGAGTCAACTTAGATTCACCACATAAACTGCAGGGTAGAAGAAATAATTGAGACTAATAGGATGCCTGCCTGCCTTTCCACCTGGTCCATCAGTGACTATCCTCCATTCTATTTCCTTGTATAATCGCTTTTGTCCATTTGAAGCTCTTAGTTCTGGGAATCTGCTATGTCAGGTATTTGGAAAATATCGGGAAAAGTTGAGCAGTTCTACGTTATCAGAAATAATTAATGATGCATCTGCATGCTTTGGAACTGCATGCATGCTACAAAAGCAAACAAAAACTACAAATGGGCACTACTTTATCAAGGAATTGCACTCAGCATGTCTCATTTTTATAGTTTTGATATGACAATACAAAATGCTTCTAAAAAAGGGTTATTAACTATCCAGTTAGATGCTGGGAATGAATATTTCTCTCTCCATTATCAATCTCCTTCCTTCTACTTCATTAAATATCTTTCTCACTGCTTTTTGCTTGTGATCCACTGAAGCAACTTATTGTGTAATAACAAGCAATGTTTGTGCTGGGGCTTTAAACAGATTCCTGTGGTAGTCCTTTGAAAGAGAAACAGATGATTCCAACCATAAAAAAAATCTATAAGGTCATCAGCCATGTATATAGATGCAGCATGTGACTCACCTCCTGATTGTCTATATTTGCATCATATTGATGTATATGTGATGCTGATAACGTTCAAGATGTGTTCTTAGGTGATATAGAATAACTAACAGTCTGTTCTTTACCATGTCTTCTAATAGTTTCCTAAGTGACTATTACATATTTGACTCCATTACTCTGCTTACCAGTTTATTAATTGAGGTTCCTCTACATGACAGTGTTATCCCTCAAGATTTTCTTTTAAGTTGAGTTTATAGCTTTGGTTTCTATATGACTTTTTTGCTTCTAAGAGCCCCAGGCTTAATTTTCTTGAGAGAATGTAACGAATAGTTAGTCACAGAAAGTCATTCACACATATTACTTTTCTGTCCATTTCCTATATCTGTTAAAAATGTTCCTTTTATTTTTACAGGCTTTTTCTTACAAGCAGTCAGAACCTCTCCTGGTTCAGTCAATGTCTGTTGCTTCTCGTTTTCCCACCATACATGTTTGTGAAGAGCTTGACTCTGCCTTGGTGCCCCCTTCTCAATGCAAGAGGGGAGCTGCTTTCCCTGCCTGAGATCACCTCTGCTTCAGGCTGAACCAGGATTTTTCCCTCAATGTCTCCTCACAGAGTGTGTACTCCAGCCTCCAGTCATCACGGTGGCTCTGTGTTGAACTTCTTCAAGTTTATCATTGTCTGTTTTGTTCTGGGGGACCCAAAACTGGGGACAGTGCTCTAGCTGTGATCTAAGGAGTGCTGAGCAGAGGAGGATAATCCATTTCCTCAATATGTTGTCTCTATTTCTGCTAATGCAACCCAGGAGGCTGTTGTCCATCTTTGCTCCCAGGGCACTGCTGGCTCATTTCATTGCCCACTAGGCCCTCAGGCTCTTTTTGGCACAGCTTCTCCCCAGCTCGTCAATCTCCAGCTTGTATCATTGCAAGACACTGTCCTCCATTTCCAGAGATTTTCTTTGGCCTTTCTGAATTTCTTAAGGTGCCTCTTCGCCCATTTCTCCGTCTGGATAACACTCTTGTCCTTGACCATATCAACTGCTCCTACCAGTTTTTAATCATCTGCAAACTTGCAAGAGCGCACTCTGGTGTTTCTTCCAGGTCATGGGTAAATGTGTTAAACAGGATCGGTCTGAAGACAGACCCCTGGGATACCCCACTTATTACCGGTCTCCAGTTAGATTAAACGATCCGTTAACATCCCTTTGAGCCAGATTAGCCAACTGGTTTTTTTACCAGCTTGCTTTTTCACCTATCCCAACAGTAACACCCTAACTGGGATACAAGAATATCGTGGGAGACAGCATCAAAAGCCCGTCTTAAAAACCAGCCCTCCTCTCATTCACAAATCCTGATGATTCATTGTATAAGGCATACAATGGGAAAACAAATTGTTTTGATTATTTAGTGATAAAGACAAAACTAAATAGGGAAGGTTTTTCTGGAAGTTTTTTTCAGGCCTTTAAATGCACTTTTGGTTGGCAAAAGACTGGGCATGTTTCAACATACAAGACTAACTATTAAAAGTCCCTAATTCTGTGGCATATTCCTGTGGACAACTTTGTGAGTATGTAAAACTCCTTTGAAACTGGTGGCATTGACTTCATCTACAGAAATCTATTTGTGTGGAATGACCTTGTTGGACGGGGCCTAAATCTCCTGCGATTCCATGTTACTTTATGGACAATTATTGCAATCTCCTTTCTTTTTGCTTTGACATTGATTTATGTGTAGATTTGAGACCCCTGCCCCTTGATGATAAAGAAAATTTAGTTGTGCTGGGAATAACTTATTTAACATGAGTAGTATGACAGGAAGAGTGCACTTTTAAAATAAAGTCAAATAAACCATCTGCAACCTGTTACTCTCAAAGCCGGTGACATCAAATTTCTTAACTTGGAAATTGTACACCTTACTGCAACCAGTCACTGCTCAATGTGAACATGCATTTTAATAAAGCCAGGAAAGCTTCTACTTCTTTCTGTGTCATCAACTGTTTTTATCCAGTCTGAGAGAGCTGTTTAAAGTATTTCCACTTTCTGAGGTTTGAGTTGGTTTTGTTTGTTGGGTTTTTTTCATTCTACTACATTATGGAAAGAGGAAGACTAGTGACATCTAACAGTCCTCAGAATACTTCACTAACTTCAGTGAATTCAGACTTCTCCAACTCACCTTTCAAGTTCAGCCTAGCCTTTCAGTATGATATGGAATACATAGCATAAAATATATAACATAAAATCACCCTAGGACATGTATTGTTCTTTTTTCCTCTTGACTCTCTTTCTTCAGCTGATGATTTCCAGCTGAAACTTTTCATTCATAGGCTTTTTGTGTGTTTTTCCCCTTTCCCACTTCTGCCCATGCTCAAAGCAATTGCAATCTCTTATCCTTCTTTTAACAAGTTGTTCTTTTGGCATAATGCACCCAAACTCAGCTGCTTATAAGCCTCAGGCTCAAGTACTGCAATGCAATTGCACGTTCTGTAAGGAATCTGTATTGAAAGGAGTCAACTAAGCCTTTAAGTTTTTTTTTTATTCAATGGCATCAATGCCAGTGAAAAATATAACAAAGAAACTGGTAAAATGAAAGAAATAATAATAAGCTGTTTATTGTTTTCAATTGTGAAAGTAGCCATATTTTAAAAGGTGAAAAGGAAACCCCATGTTGCCTATCTTAGATGAAACAACATTTCTGAAATCCACAAAGATTAACAAAAAATAAGCCTCTCATGAGGGGACTAGGGGGGTTCCTAAATATCTTTTTTCTTAAGTTTGGTCTGCAAGTTAAAGCAATGATCCGGAGAAGTCATGAAATTAAATAATCATTCATATGCACAGTACAAACAAGTAAAAAGGGATGAAAATCATGAAAAAGTTTTAGATAATTTTGGCCTCTTGGAAACCAGTACATGAACCCACACATCATAGCCTGAGCTAGGGTGACCAGGATTTGTACACTGTTATACCACCCAGCCACGAGCAACAGACACAACTTCATGCTGTAAGAACAAGTATGTAGTGTAACTAATACACTAATACTGGATGTACCCCTGCACACCATTTCCAGTCCTATTTCTGAAATGTTGTAATGACATCCTTTCCTTTTTGAGGAAAGTTGGATGCTGTCATTGGTAGAAAAGTATCTTCTTCAATATATTGCTTTTCTGTCTGTTTTGAATTTGGATGGAAAGTGGTACTTTCAGATGCCTTATCTCTTTTCACCGCTTCTGTTAACTTTACTTAAAACTTTTGCCTTTGTACCTTTATTCCTGAATCTTAATTATGATTAATCAAATATCTATGCACTCATATCAATTATTCAATTTATCAGTGCAAATGTGTGTGCAAACACAAGACAAGCTTCAGGGTTTCTCTGTCAGAGAATAATGTTTAAAATGGAAAAATGTTTGAAATAGCATTGGCTTTGAGTTTGTGCAGCTTTACAGCTGCCCCTTTGACAGTACTTACAAGTTACCTGACTCTTTTCCTCCCTTTTCGCCTCAGCTAAACGCAAGATGATTTTTTTTGTGTAGAATAAGCAACAAGGGCATGCTTCTGTCACAGGGTCAGAAAACTTCGAGTCGAGTGTATACCACATGCTGCCTTGGCCAAAAGTACATCTTACTGTAATAATAGAGTCAGTGATCTGACAGCTTGTCTCCTGGGCCCTTGCAAGGCCACCTTGGCTCTGAGTGCACATAGAAAAATATCTCGTGCTTTCACTTTGAAAGTTCCCCAGAGAATTTTTTGGTAGGATTTTTCTTGCAAGGGATTGCTTTTGAAATGTGCAAAGGGACATGCAAACTGACAAAAAGAAATCATTACTGTAGAAATATATGAAATATGTATTCTGCTTGAAGCCGTTGCATTTCCTGTGCTCACCAGATAGTATGTCCTTTGCAGCAAGGAGGATAAACAAACAAAGCTAAAATCCAAGGGAATCAAAACAAGGATACAAGCATTTAGGTTTCATGAAAGAGGAACTCCTTTGGTGATAACTCACCTCCTGAACTTGATGACAAAGAATTTCAAACTTGGATACCTAATGAGACACACTAAAATAGGATGTGCTACTGAAAAATCATGTGTAGTCAGAAAAGAATTGCGAAATTTGATTAAAAAGCTTCATTAAGTTGTAGCTCATTTATTATAATTTCCTGGAAGATTTTTTCTCCCTTGGTATCTGGATGAATATTTTAGAAGAAAAATCTTTCAAAGTATTTAAAAGAAGGAATAGCAAACCTTCATATTTCCACTATATACTTCAATATTCCGTGTTCAGTGTTCAGCATTCTTCAAATGTCCTGGATACTAAAGGTTACAGAGGCTTTTTTTTTGTTTCACTGATGCGTTCCAATAGCTTTAGGCTCTGACATCTGAAAATACTAGTCTCAGCAAGTTATTCCTCATTTTTGTGGGATGTTTAATGGTATTGTCTAAACCTCTTGCATCTGCCTGCCTGAACCTGTGGGGAATTAGTAAAATGTACGATACAATTAGGTAAGGTCTGCATGCCATCATCCACTTCAAGTTTCATTGGCTCTGACCAGTTGGTATTAAAAAAATATTTCCCTAGTTGTTTGTTTTGTTGTTTTTTTTTTGTATTTTAATTTTAATTAGTGCTGCATTGACAAAAACAAAGAAAGAAATTGAAGAAACATTTAAAATTAAAAAAAAAAAACAACCAACAAAAAAGCCCCAAATGCTTAATTGCAAATTTATGTGAGTGAATTCAGCTTTCTTAGGAAAAGTGTAGATATTAGTGCTAGAAGAACAAATTTCTCAGTCATACCAATCATGTCACATTCTTCATGTAACCCATGCATAAACAAATTAACTACATCTATTAATTCTATAATTTGTGGTTTAATAGTGAATTCCCCAACAGGTTTGAGGCCAAGAACTGATCACATGAATGAATTGAAAAGTCCCAAAGTTCTTTATAGTTGCACTCCCACTAATAACACCAGATTTGTCTCTACATTCCAGTTAAATAAAAGTTAAAACCAAGTCTGCCAAGACTAGAAGTGTTAAGGACAATGCAGTTCTTCAGCAGACTCCTAGGTTAAATCCAGTTGAGGTTACTTGATTTCATTGTAACATCTGTTCTATGAGAAAAGATCAAAAGAGTTAGGGTTGTTCAGTCTGGAGGAAAGAAGGTGGCTCTGGGGAAACCTCATTGCAGCCTTTCAATATATAAGAAAGATAGAGAGAGTCTTTTTACCTCAGGCCTGCAGTGCATTCCATGTAGTGCAGTAGGTGCATTCCATTTATGAAAGCTTTACAAGTCCTGATGTTACAATGAACATTAAATAATATTTTACAAAATACAGGTTGTAGCTACTTGCAAATTTTTCAGCTTCTAAGTAAGTGTTTTTTGTGTGCACACGTATGTGGAAAAGAAAGATCCTTTTCACATAGGTGTGCACACTCACACAAACACGCAAGTATAAAGTAACTGACTCACCACAAGAAGTCTAAAATAAGTATTTTACAACAAGCTATGTATAATGTAGTGTTTATATAATTTGTCTATATGTCTGTATTGAAACTTCCTTTCTATGTACTGGAATATCTCTTCTTAGCAGGTCTGATCTTTCATGTAGCGTTTAAGTTGTTCTCTACACATGGAAAAAGTATTTACAATGTTTGTAGAAAAAAAAAATAAAGCTTATGTTTACAGCACTTCCCAGAACTGCTTGGCTGTGGTTTTCAGTATTGTTCAAATGGCTCACAAGAAAGGGTTTTATTTCAAGAAATAGGCAAGGGAGTCATCATAAATATAGAAGGCACTAAGAAACATGAATGCTGAGACCATCTCAATAGGCCTTTCTCCCAGCTCAGGAATGTTGCTGTTTATATTGAAGATGTTCACATTTTGTTTCAGCCAAAAGACCCCTTTTTGATATTTTCCTTCCTTTTAAGAACCACAGAGAAGAAGTAGAGTAATAATTATACCTTCATTCACCTCTGTCTCTCACTCTCTGTATTTCAATAATTCCATACCTACTTTTCCTGGTTCATCTGCTATTTATGTGTTCAACTCAATCCATTAGTGCGTTAGTCCACTGAAGCTTCACAGACACATAAAGTTTAGTATAAGTATCTCAAATCAAGAAAACAAAGGGGCATGGTTAGATCTCTAAGAAAACCTATCACTCTGACTCTGCTCAAAGGCATTATCAACTGTGCTTGAACACCTTTACATGGCTATTTAATATATTCTGAAAAACCTCTAAAAAAGGAAAACATAAGTATTTCAGTAATTTATGTAATATTTTTACCGACATTCCTGATGTTATTATACAATTTTATTTTTCATTCTTGGAATTCAACTAATTTACCTGTCCCACCATCAGAGTGTTCATATTTGAACACTTATGAGTCCCCACTCAAATCAAATGAGGTATTTAATATACTTAAGTATCAATGCCTACTACTAGTTCATTTTTCTTAAGAAATTACACTATTTTTATTTGTATCCTTGCTTTTTGCAGATCAGAAGCAAACTCTTGCTAAATATCTACGTTTTGCCTGTGTTTTTAAATATGATGTTACTAGTAATGTCTTTTAAAATAATTGCCATTTCCTGGAGAAGATTTTTCAGTTAACAGTCACCTATTTTAAAAAGAAACATAGCAGAATCATACTTTAATCCAGCTATGAATAATCTAAATACTGCTTTCTGTTCTGTATTCCTGAAAGTTTATAGGTGAGTCTTGAAAATAGATCCATGAAACATAATTCAGGGGAAAAAAATGAAACAAAAAAGCAAAAATCTCAAACAAAAAATCAACCTAGCAAGCAAACAATAAACAAAACCTGTGGAGAAGTTCAAATTTGTCATATAAAAGTCTTCATCTCTTGAATTTTGATACACCTTGGTTTACATGTTCAAATAAGGAATGCAATTCAAATGTTTTTAAATTTGAGGACTGTTAGAATATACTTCACTTTTGGAACATTCTACCAAAATTATCAATGAAAATGAAGGCCATCCCATGACATTTTCTGATAAAATAATCTTTGTCTTTAGGGATACAGTACCTATGTGGATACAAAAGAACTGTAGCAAAGAACCATGTCACAAAGTTAAAACACTGCATTCAGCACCTGCTTGTGCAAGAAAACAATAAATATCTGTCTGGAGACTTATTTGCTCCAAGTATTCCAGCAGGACACCTTACAGAATAAACACTAAAAATGTTAGGAAAGCCTTGTGTTAGAGGACAACATGAACCCAACCCTCCCTCATTTATATATATAAATTAAGTATACATTAAAAAAAAAAAAGCCACTTTCTCCCATGTTGCATAATATCCTGTTTATGCCCAATACAAAACATTACATGCTGACTCAGGCTTTTCCTGAGACAGGTCTCGCAAAGATTTATTTGTTTCAATTAATTCAGCAGCTTTCCCTTTCCCTTCTTATTGCTAAAACCCACATGCACATTAATTACGTTTGCCTTGAGTTAGATATCTAGACTGCCTTAGAAGGAGTAGGGAATGATTATGCATTCCAAGCAGAGTTCCTTAAGCTTTTACCACCACTCTAAATATTTCTCAGAAATATTTACCAAAGGGAGAAAATTTTAAAAAATTCATGCAGATGGTGAATCAATGGAAGAATGTTTCTAAAAATAGTGTGTGAAGATGGTTATAAATTGACTCTTGTTAATCAGTATACACGAAAGTGCATAAATATATGTGTTGGCATTTTCTCTGGTTAATTCAATATTTTTCTGTTGGCAGATACCCTTGAATCCTTATGTAAATTACAAGTATGAATGACCTCTATCCCCCATGGTAGTGCTAATAAACATAATTGTGAATGGATCTACTTATATCTTTGTTTTTTCAAATGAAGATGCAAGACAGCTAAGTTGTAGCATGATAAGAAATTGTGTAAATCTACTTCAAGAACCTTTCATTGTTACCTCCTAAAAAAAAAATCTAAGTTTTGACAATCTCTTTTTACTTGAAAAATAATAGTTCTTTTTTGCTTCTTTTGTCTTTCTCCTTTTCACCTTCTTGCTCACAGCTTTGGCCCATGATAATATAAAAAAGCCCATATGTGTCTTTTGTGTCAGTAAAACAAATTGAAAATGTCATCATAAACACCATACCTCAGACAACTGAGCAATAGTTTCAGGCCAAGATTGCAAACGACCTGCTGTAAATCAGCAGAAATTGATTTCTTAAACCAAGTTACATAACCTTAAAAAAAAGAAAAAAAAGAATCCGAGGTTAAATGAAACACTATGCCTTTGTTATCTGATGTTTTGATGTCCACAGGTAACTCGACATAAACTGTTTCCCATAGGAAAAAAATATCTCATAGATGAGTTACAGTCTAATTTTGCCACAATTGGAACGTGATGAGTGCTAGCCCAGGTGATCTACTCAGGAAAAGATTTGATCAACTGCTCAGATTTCTACCATGACTCCCTGTCAGAGGCTCAGGGTGGAGTTATTACCTCAAAGGTATTCAAAGAGCTTTCCAAACACATGTCAATTAATAAACTGTGTAATGTCATCAAAGAATTTCTTTAATTCATTGACATCCTTGTAGTAAATAGCCAGATGAATGTTTGTTCTTGCCTTCCAGTTCTTTTTCCATTACACACATCAGCAGAGAAGTTGAATAGACACTTTAGAAAGATTTCTAGATTAAAGCTGTGCCAAACCATGTACAAAGCAGGGACAAAGCCAGCAAACTGACACTCCTATTGTTTTATTAAACTGCTTCTATTTCTAAAGAGCCAGGATATCTGCAAAGATTATGCAGTGTAACAGCTGAAAGAAAAGGACTTCAATCCTTGTGCAACTCATCTGACTCCTTCTGCATTTGCCAACCTAGTTTACAACTGTGGCTAAATAAAACAGGAAAAAAAATGCATCTGAATATTTTTTAAACTTCTGTGAGTTTTGCACATGCTCATGGGTGTATATTCTGACTGGGGCCTTTGAATGCAAATCAGTAATAATACTACTGAAGATCTGCAGGAGTCAGTCAATCTTACCTGGTTTTATATGTCCACAAGTTAGACATCTAAGTTGAAATAAATCATCCTGCTACTTGGAAATTCATCTGTCCTATCCTAAACATCTTCATTAGGACCAGACTGCTCACTCTTTAAACACTTTCTCTTCACTGGTAATAAGGAGTCAAGAATTGTTTGCTCAGGGTTTAGATGATTTTAGCACCCTAACTGGAACAATGCCACTTTGAAACTCCTTCTGTTTATTTCACAGATATCTGAATCAGCCATAGCTTCTAATTTTCAACACAATATGGGCAATAACCTGTCTTTGTAAAGTCATGTAAATTTATGTGTGTTAATATAGAGCTTCTCTTATTATAGATAATGTATATACGTATAAGATCTCAGTCTTAAAATTAATCATCTTTCCCAGTTTATTCCTATTCTTATGCAGTATAAAATCAATGAACCTTAAAGTAACGTTTCTACAGGTTTTGGCTCCATTACCACAAACCTTGTAATTTTCAATGTAAGTATTGCAACGACAAGGGACAAGAAGAAGAGTGGTCTTATCCTTATTTATCCTTATTTATAGATCAGGAAATTAATATATTAATGAAGCAGGCATAACAACAGTGATTGAAGAAAGACTAAATAACTTGCTTAAGGTCACACAGGAAGCCTGTGGTGGATCTGGAGGTAAACCCAGACCTTTCCCCTCAGATCTGTGTCCTGAATTTGGGACATGGGAAAAATTCCCGTTGAGATGACTAGATATATTGTCTGAATAAGGACAAGTGGAAGGAAAAAATATCTTTTTTATTAATGCTGTTTACTGTGATAAACAACAGCGGTTAGAGGTGTGGCTATAGGCTCATGTTACTTTCTGCATATAAGAAAAAATCTTCCTTAATGTAACACCCTCTTCACACAGATTTGTGGGGCTCATCACATACCACACATCAGCAGAAACATCTCAACAAATGTGATTTAAATTTAGCTGCTTTTGCCTTTCCAGTGTGTGGCATTTGCTGCAGATTTAATTTTTAAAACTTGTTATCCACAAATGTTTTAGATCACAAATGGAAACTTTTAAGGTAATTACCAGGTCCCATTACAGACGTAAAATGGGTGGTTCTGCTAACCAAAGGCAGAAGCATAAAATGCTTATTTCTTTCATTATGAAACTACTAAACGTTTCCATATTTCTGAGATTAGCACCATTCAAGGGGGTGGTGGTGGTGGTGGTGAGCTGGTGGGCTGGCAATTTCTTTTGTCACCAGTTATCTTTGCCTTTGATTTTGAAAACAACAAACTCCGTTCTCATATTTGTATTATCTGAGTATGTGTGTTGAGTATCTGTAGCATATGGGTAAAAGATTGTACTGCAGGGAGGAATCCCTACACATGCATTGCACATAAAACTATACAAAAAGTAACTGCCAATCCCTTTAAAGATAAGAGGTCAACCAAGAGATGCAAGTGCAGTAATAGGGATCACTATTAAAACTTAGCCCTCACCTTTGATAAAGATTAAAACTGGAATGTAATGAGATGTACCCTTGAACATTTGCGTAACGCTCTGCAAAATTGCATTCTTCTCACATTGGTATTGTGTTTAGGAGTTTTCAGATGACATAAAATACCTACTAAGATCTGACACTGCAGATCAAGGACCAGCTGATAAAATTTCTCACCTAATTTATTTATTTTTTAATTATAGGCTGTGAAACCCTTTTTTTTTTCTTTCTTTTCATTCACGAAATTTAGAATATACCTTGAAAGTTTGGACTGACAATGTATTTATTTGAAACAGCTACCTCTAACAAACAATCTGTGGATGCACAAAGAGGGATGGTATGGAAAACTTGGTCCAAAAGTAAAAAACAAATTTAGAAGTTAGCTTTAGCTGAAGTATATTATATTATTATTGACTTCATGCCATAGTCAATCACCATGATGTAAAGCTTGCTTTGATAAACCTAAATAAGGTGCAGTCATGCTTTTGAATGGCAAATAGCTGTATTTCTGTTAAATATAGCCACTATGCAGCATTAGCATTAATGAATCAGGGAGTGCCAAAGTTATATTTTCACAAACTTGTCTCTTGAATGTCTAGTGCAGGCATTTATGCACTTCAGTACAAAGTCGAACTTCTCAGGGAGCTACCTAGATCAAATTCAGCCATCCTAGTCAAGGTAAACAAGGAGTTCAGTTTGGGTTTTCAGAATGGCGAAGTGGTCCCAGCATTAACCAAGCATCCACCTGGAAATTGTGTACCTATGTGAGTTTCAGGTTGACTGGAGCATATCTGTGCTCCATATGGATTGCCAGTGTCAATGTGGTTATGGTTTATTTTCCCCACAAGGTTCCTGTTTCATGACTATGTACATTTGCTGGACAAGGAACATATCCTCTGGAGAAAAGATTATGATAAGAACTGATAGAACTTTTAGGAGAGAAAACATTATTTTTCTGGTCTTTTCCATGTTCATTTTGCACTCTTATTATTTCTTTAAAATACTGAATATCCTATTCTTAAGATACATTTTTTAAAAAATATATTAATTCTTATCAGTGAAAAACAGGTCTATGTTCTTTTTCTTCAACAATCTCTTCAATTTAGTATCTGTAAGCCTCAGACAGGAGCCTTGGCTGCCCTGGGACACAGCTAAACTATAGGTGTGTGTTGGGTTTGGGTAGCAAGGTTCTGCCAGCAGGGAAGCTATAGGGGTGGCTTCTCTGAGGAGCTGCTGGAAGCTTTCTGCGTGTCACAGAGCCAATGCCAGCCAGCCAGATGGACCTTCTGCTGGCCAAGGCTGAGCTAGTCGGAGGTGGGCTTATGTGATAACATATTTAAGAAGGTAAAAAAGTTACTGCACAGAAGTAATTGTAGCCAAAGAAGAGAGGAGTGAGAATATGTGAGAGAAACTGCCCTGCAGACACCAAAGTCAGTGAAGGAAGATGGGGAGGGAGGAGGTGCTCTGGCCACCAGAGCAGAGATTCCCCTGCAGCCCGTGGTGCAGCCCATGGTGAGGCAGCTGTGCCCCTGCAGCCCGTGGAGGCCCATGGGGGAGCAGAGATCCACCTGCAGCCTGGGGAGGATCCAACACCAGAGCAGGTGGATGCCTGAAAGAAGGCTGGGACCTCATGGGAAGCCCACATTGGACTTGTGGAGAGAGGAGCCTGTGGCCCCATGGAGAGAGGCAGGACTTCTGGACTCATGGAGAGAGGAGCCCATGCCAGAGCAGGTTTGCTGGCAGGACTTGTGACCCTGCAGAGGATTCACACTGGAGCAGTCTACTCCTGAAGGACTGCACTCTAAGAAAGGGACAAACATTGGAGCAGTTAATGTATGTAGCCTGTGGGAAGGACTCACACTGAAGAAGTTTGTGGAGAACTGTCTCCTGTGGCAGGGACCCAATGCTGGATCAGGGGAAGGACTCCTCTCCCTGAGGAGGAACCAGTGTCAGAAAAAACAACTGATGAACTGACAGTAACCTCTATTCCCATCTTCCTGTGCTCAGGGGCATGAAGTAGAGCCCAAGGAGGGAAGGGTGGGGAGAAGGTGGTTTTAATATTTGTTTTACTTCTCATTACACTGCTCTAATTTTGCTAGGTAATAAATTCAATTATTTCGCCAAGTTGAGTCTGTTTTGCGCAGATGTGATGGTAACGGGTGAATGATGTCTCCCAGACTTTATCTCAACTCATGAACATTTTGTTATATTTTCTCTCCTCTATCTAGTTGTTGAGGACAGCGATAAAACAGCTTTGATGGATTCCTGGCATCCAGGCAGGGACAACCCACCACAAGGCAATATCCCATGTATCACCAAACAAGTTTCAGGCAGAATGTGTCTGTATAAACAAAAAATGTTGCAGTTAAACTGAATCAAATCTTGAAATAATTTTGAGAAGCAGGAACCTTGGTTTCGTGCCACTCTCCTTCCCACTCCAGTAATACAATTGTTCTTCAAGTTTTGAGCAGTAATGTTTTGGGGTTTTATGAAAAAAAATTAAGTAGTAATTAAATCAATGCAGTATGATCATTTTAAGTATCAGACTGTCCAGAAAATGGATAGAGAAACAATGTAAAGAAGTTCTCTGAGGCTTAAAGGTGAAATTATAGTCTTTCAGTGAAGCTTTTGATAAATAGACGTGGTGATTGGCATGCTCAGGGAAATAGAACCTCTTTGAGTCTGGAAAGTGCCTCTTTTAACATGCAACATTTTTAGATTCTCTATGGCTTAGCAAGCAAGAAACAGAGGCATTCCTTATGTTTCACTCTTTCTAAGGGAAAAAGCCTATTATATGTTTATATATCTTTGAGTAAACTGTAAAGATCCTTTTGGAAAAGATTTTAATTATAATAGCACTAATCTTAATTATACACAATTTTTCTCAAAGCTTCTGTGTTCCTCTCTTCATATAAATTAGTGCTTCTGCCTATCCATAGCAATTAAAAGTTGACATTTATTATATATTTTTAAAATTTAAATAATTTTTTTTCAATTTTGTGTACTGTTTTGGAAATGCCTTTGCTCAGACAGTGCCTAAGTCAATGCATATTTCATGGCTCTTCACCTCATTTACTTAGTACTACAAATGTTGTTTTGTGTGTGACCAGCTGTCAAAGTGAATTTGTCCTGAATTAATAAAAAGAATGAATAAACTGAGCATCGAACCCAAGAAAACCCTTTTCTCATTTTTTTAACTTCAAGACCATAGTGTTCTAATGAAAAAGCCAACCTTTTGAAGAAAAGGAATTATTATAACAATTATTCTAACATACCCTGACTAAATTCTAATTAAATATGCTAATAAAATAGTTTTGTTCCACTTCAAACTCAATTACAGAATTGTTTTGGATGGAAAACCAATAATTTGTTCCTCCATTTAATTATTCATTAAAAATTCACTGACACAGGTAGGACTGCATATGGAAACAGAATCTTTAACATGCAATTTTAATCCTACAGCTAATGCATTTTAGCTAGTAACTCTTCATAGTAGGTGTTGCTCTGATGAAGCAAGAAGTTTTTAAACACCTGAAATCCTGCTGTGGGCTTGTGGTTCCCTGTAACATATTCTATCTTTGACGGATGTCAGTTGAAACACTTTTGCAATCATGCATGATCCTGCTTATATTCCCAACAACTGCAGACTAAACATCTCAATTGACTTCAGTCAGTGTCAGATCATGTGAGGGCTGCTAAATGCGTGGGCATGGACATTTGTTTACAGGACTTTGTTCCCAAAATCTTTCTCTTCTCTTCAAAGAATTAATTTTCCCCTTCTGTGAGCTCAATGCATGATATGTAGACATCACTCCTGCCTTACAGGAATAGCTCCATTCAAGGAAATAAGGGCATTTGCAGTTGCCACAGAGTCCAAGCTTCCTCCTCAGTAAAACAGATTATAGAGATTTCTAGAGTTTTAACTACCCTGAGGAGAAATTTCCCCTCCTTGACAATGGCTGACCCTTTAGTGAGGAGATTGTGTCAAGTTGTCTGAGCTGACGGGCCTGATCAAGATATAGGGTAGGTCTGGGAAAAGTAAATTTGCCTCTGGGATGACAGAAGTGTCTCCGTTTCTTTCTTCAGGTTGCCAGAATTTAATGAGGATTTTTTTTTTAAATTGCATTTACTTTGTAAAGTATGGTTAGGATTTGCTTGCCAGAACTTTGTTTTTGAAAGACACCAGAAAAATTCTTAAGACAGACTTCTTTAAAAGAGCTGCAATGTTTGCAAGAGTTAAACAATACTATATTGAATGGGAAAGGGTAAAACTATTTGACTGAGAATCAATATTTTTACAATAAGTAGCAAGAATCACTCCTTAAACCATATATAGTGTAAGATATTGGTATAAAAATGTATTTAATTTATTTCCAAAATTAACTGTCGCATTAAAGAGAAAAGATAGCCTACATATATTTTCAAATTATTTTTAAAGGTAAATTAGAATAAAGTTTTCTTTCAGTTAAATATGTGTGACAATGCCTCTTCTGTATTTTAAATAAGAATATTTCAAGAAATCTTGAAAGACAATAAATGTTTCAATTTTTTTTGCTGTGACTTGTACTTTTGAGTCTCAAAGATTTGGCTGAAATAATAATAATATGGTTGATCCCTCTCTTTCTCCATCAGCTAAAGACAATTTGTAACTACCTTACTAAATTTCTTTCAAAGAAGAGTATGACAGTTTGAAAAATTACCAGTGTGTTCAGTAATACTAATGTTTTAATATGTTCAATATTTTGAACTTGAGTAAATGTTACAATCTTTGGCTCACAATTCTCCTACCAACACATGTAGATAATTATTGCTAATAATCTACCTACAGCATCCCAGGCTGATACTGCATGAAGGCAGTTTGCACTATGTCTGAACTGGACATGACATATAGCCAGATTTTCCTATCTGCTATGCTGGAGTTGCTTCATAATCCAGATATTTTGGGAGTAAGTGTTTGGAGAATGCAGTTCTCTAAGTAGTCCTTTGAGGGGAAAAATTTGTAATTCAGGATGGGAATCTACCTTCACTGGTGGCAAAACCCACAGAAAGTCACAGCCTGTGATCAGCCCCAAAGATCCCAACAGAACATTATTTACACAGTACTTTACATATTAAAATGTAAATTTGAGATAAAAATTTTATCTTTTATATCTTAAAACATGGTACACATCAGTTACAATTCTCATTCTAGTCTGTCAAGAATTGAATCAGTTGTCACTTCAAGTACAGTGTACTGCCAAGCAATCACGACTCTTGAAGTTTTTAAAGATATTTTGGATTTAATCTCTGAAAAGGCAAAATGCTGTATATTGATATTTCTGAAACATTTTTAATGTACTAACACATCAGTTATTCACAAGACTTCTTCAGCAATAAACACTTTCCAGAAAATAAAACATCAACTACAAAGGTTTAGATTTTCAAAGTCGGTTTCAAGGACTCAGGAACACTGTCCATTAGAATAAGTGGAAAATATGTTGCTTATTTTCTTCACAAAAATCCCTAAAGATGTTAATAGTGTTGATAAAAGTGATGAAAACAGGGATATATGCATTTAAACTTCTTGAGAGACTCTTGGAATTATATTTGGAAACATTGATTGTTGAGAAATACTCCATAGTTTTAAAACCCCCAAAATAATATCACACAACAAACTTCAATAAACTCCAGTGAACATATGTTTGTTCAGGAAATTGGTCTAAATGAAAAATAGTATTATGGAGAAACTGTATTAAATTTCATGGTGCTTGATAAAATGATAGAAATTTTGGAATATATTTTTTTCCCCCTGTTTTAAACTTAGTTCAAAAATACTTCATTGTCTTTAGAACCATAGAATGGATGAGATTCTTTTTGTTTCTACTCGATTTTACCCTCTTTTAATATAGCACTTATAAACTGATGAAAGAACCTCAGCTGATTTTTCAGATAGCATAGTCATATTTATTGTTCTATGTCATAATATAAAAACATAATAAAGAATTAGAGATGCCAGTTATGGGCACTGCAGGAATAAGTTTGTTCTTGGAAGGACTTAAATAATACCCTTGTGTGATGTTATCAAACCTTTACTGTACATTCCTTCTGAATGAGAAAAAGATGCAGTTTGACTTAATTTTTAGCCATTCAGTATATGCTAATTGCAAACACTGATATTCTGAATTTCATTATCTGTAGAGTAGCTCGGTGATGTTATGCAAAACTTGGCCTAAGTTGTTTAAACATGCAGTAAGCAGGGAAGATCAATAGCTTTGCTAGTTAAACTGGAGGTTTTTCTTTGGTTTTTGTGCTTTTTTTGCACGTTTTGGTTTTGATGGTTACATTTTGGTCAAGCAGGCTGAAATTTACATCTGTTTTTTTGTGTATTTAAAACCTCTCATGTCGCAAACATTTACATGTGTTCTAAATTTTTTTTACAGTGAATAAAGCCATTATTTCAATGAACCACAAGAGCACATATGTAGACAGCTGTAGATAAGTACATATATAAAACTTTTATAGAATCAAAACCCATATGAACCCACATTCTGTAAAATTCATGGTCCTCTGTCTAAAGTAATACCTTCATTACTAAAGCATGATTTACACCGTTTCCTTCTTCTAAAGCATGACTTTGATGACACTCATTAAACTCAGAGAGAAACCATGTAATCAACCCATTCACCTGTGTAAAGCATGTTTTACTTATTCTGTTGTAAGGTCAAACTAAATCCTTTCACAGACCATATGCTCTCTTTTTCTCTTTTTCTCTCTGTCTCTCTGTGAAAGACATTATGGATGCATTTTTCCTACACTTTTTTTTCTTTCCTCACTTTCCCCCTCACTGTCTGTTTTACTTCCCTAAACCCCTCTTTTCTGGTAAAAGTTGGTTGAAACTGAACTCACATCTCTGTGAGAAGTCAAACAAGAGTGAATCAAACACACATTTGAAATGTTCCTGAAATTTTTACTACATTTCTCTTGGCTTGGATAAGAAAAAGGTACTCAAAACGTGTGTAAGATTTAAATGAATGGCTAAGGAAATAAAATGGATATATAGTAAAAAAACCCCAACAAAAAACCCAAAGAAAAATCTTTGGAAATTGAAAATTTAACCCAGCTTTTTGAAACTACTTGTTTACTCTTAAAAAAATTACCCAGAACTTCATGCTGAATTCCATGTAGTTTTTCTCCCTTGCCTTCACATTTTCTGGGAGAAACAATCCCTAAATGTATTGCATCATCATCCGGGCCACGGTTGTTACCTAGAACATGCACCATTGTGCTGTGTGATAAATACAATCATTTTCTGCCTGGGGCTGTTCACAAAGGAAGTTTTCTACCCACAAACAATCTTGTTAGTTTCATAATTGCTTCCCCCTTCTAATGAAGGCAGAACATAATGAATACCAAGCCAATCTTTTGGGTCCAAATCCAGGGATCTTCATCAAGACAATGAATGTGTATTCATTAAATAGAACCATGTTGAAAGTACTTCTGCCATAAATGTAGTATAATACATTTTCTTTAATGGGAATGTAGTGTTTTAGCACATTACTTAATTAGGGATGAGCAGACAAATGGAGTTAATTCCTTCAGCTTCAGTGAGTGCAGCAGAAGCAGTACATTTTCATTCATTGCTTAGGGACCCATTCATTACATTACAGACTGAATAAATAAAAAAAGTATTTAAAATATTATAGATGGTAAAGCATAATTTAATAATTTTAATGCTTGCTGAAATGATGAGGCTGGAGACGGCATTATTCTCCTCCTAAGTGTCATATTTGTGAAACTGATAAAATTTCAGATTATTTTGATGGTCTTGATTCTCTATTGATGCAAAGCACTAAACATCTACTCATTTTGGGAGAACAGAAAGAGCCATCATCATACCATTCAGTAATTAAATCCATTTACAAACCTGTGTGGGAAAGTCTGAGCTGGACAAACCAAGACTAAAGCTATTCTGAATAGAATATCATCCTAGTTAATGTGAAGGGTACCAATAATTTAAAAAGTTAGAAAGCTGTATTTAAAGTCAACATTTCAACTGAGTGTAAAAGTTCCCATGACTATTAAACACTCCAAAGTTAAATCACTGGGGCTCCTTTATGCAAGAATCTTGGCCACTGAATATGAAAACCTGTAGCTGAAAGTAAAGTCTCTACAGTTTCCTCTGAAAAATGTAGTAATTTTAATAAATTAGACTTTACATGAAGTGTAACTTGCAGAAGAAAAACTCTACACTCTGCACTCCACAGTACAACAGGATGTCCCATATAATTCTTCCTATAATAGTGCCTTTGAGTGTTATACTCTTTAGTCTACAGAAAAAAAAATTGTTAAAATGATCATTCGAGTAGATTTCATTAAGGATATTGCATGTGATATAACATTTAACAAAACTAAAATATTCTGAGAAACATTATTTTGGTTGTTCTACATTATTTTTAAATCAACCCTTACTTGCTAAGTATTTTAATTTTGGAAGAAAGGGACTGCTGTGGTGAGGAGTGTTCACATTTTTCTAACAGGTCAGAGTGCTTCTGTGTGCACTGAGAACTTGTTTGTTCAATTCCTTCTCCAAGGATGTGAAGCTGTGGTTTCCCCACCTCTCCAAGACAGTCCCATTTTCTCTTGGCTGTTGTAAAGAAGCAATGTCTTCTACAATTAATTCTCTGTTGACATCCTTGTACAGTACACAAAGGCCTGAACATTCATTGAGGTCCAGCTCATCAGTGGAAGAGACTGAAAGCAGCATCCTATCTTACCACAGTGCAAACTGATGTAGCTCCAGAGGACTGGGGCTACAAAGATGTTCAGAGGGCTGGAGAACCTTTCCAATGAATACAGGCTGAGAGATGGGGTTATTCAGTCTCAAGAAGAGAAGGCTCTTGGGAGACTTCAGCCTGGCCTTCCAGAACTTTAAGCAGGCTTGTAAAAAAGAGGAAGAGTGACTTTTTATATGGGCAGTGACCGGACAAGAGGGAATGTTTTTAAACTGAAAGAGGGTAGGTTTAGATTAGATGTTAGGAAGAAATTCTTTATTCATTCTTAAGGAAACCTCCCAGTCTGACCATTCTTGAGCGTCTCTGGCAGTCACACTCCCAAGGCCAGAGACTTTCACTGCTGGGAGCAGAGCTCCTTCACAGCAGCGGCTCCAGTGACCTGAGGGGAGCCCCTTTGACTCCCTGCACACCCCACTCACACCCAGAAAGACCAGGTTCCCTCACCTGGCTTGATCCCAGGTTTCCCATCGCAGTCTCAGATGTCTCATTCCATAAAGCCATTTATTCACAGTGCGGAGACACAGAAACAGCTCAAGCTGGTGCCTCTGAGGACAGATCCCCAACAAAGGAATCCCTGGGCTTTTACACTGTCACTTGGACTTGAGTCCAAGCAGCTCAAGTCTGGCTCTTCCTCCAAGCCCTCAGCTCCTGCTGTGTGTCCTGGTGTCCATTCACTTGGCTGGGCCACCAGTACTTGTGCCCTTTATTATGTTGTCTTGGGATCCCACCCAGATCTCAATCTGCATCTCCTCAATCTGCAGCTTGCAAACCGAGATACCTGCACCAGGTGTATTTCTCAACACTCAGAGGGTGGTGAAACACTGGAACAAGTTGCCCACAGAGGTTGTAGAACACAGAAATGTTCAAGACCAGGTTGACTGGGGTCCTGAGTAACCTGGTCTAGTGAGTGGCATCCCTGTCCATGGTGGTCGTAGTGGAACTAGATGACCTTTAAGCTCACTTTCAACCCAAACCATTCTGACTCTATAACTAAAGCCAGTTGAGGGCTTCATCCTGTATTCTTCTGTCTATCTAGACATAATTGATCATTGTTTCTGCAAAATTTCAGTAAATTATTTTTAAAAAATCCCTTTATTTCTCAGCCAGTTGGATCAAATCTATTCTGGTGATCACACTGAATAAATTACTCCTGAGGCACAGGAAAGGACAGCACCAGCCCATGCCACATTTCACTGGATGCTCAGCTCTAGTAATGATATCAAATAGAATAGGAAATCTCTTTCTGCAATAATAGGACTATGACTGACTCTGTGGTGATATATATGGATGTGATTATACCTACAATGATAATTGACCTATATCCTACTATGAAAATTTGTTATTTTTCTACCATTTAAACACTATATTAATAAGCATAAAAATCTGATAGTATTGTCATCTGTCTTGTATGGTGTCTTCATTCATAAAGAGGTCTCAATGCCTCCATAAAATATTTAGTATACACATATTCAGTTAATTTGCTTCATGCCTGTATTGGACATGTGATGTTCTTTTATGAGGATGATATTAAATTACAATGCTTCACTACTAATAAAAGACTATTAACTGATATGCCAGTTCTTTGTGTTATTTTATTTACAGGAAGAGACAATATAAAGTAGATTGTTAGCTTGTCACAGCTAAGTAAAATTCTTAAACACATGAACAGCTCTAAGCAGGAGTGCTACTAAAGTCTTTGAAGTTGCCAGGGCCCTTGGTAGACAAACAAGCATGCTTTTTCTCAAAAGGCTGCAATTTGGTTGTGCAAAATCATATAAGTAAGGAAGGTGAGAATTTGCTTCTCTGAAATTTACATAACTTACTTTTTTTTGAATTTCCATTAAAATATGTAGAAGGTCATTCTGGAGGAATTTTCAATAAAAATGCTGATAAGTATTACATAAAGTAAAATAAATAATAAAATTTGTTTTCCTGTCTTGTGCCATGGTTCATCTTATCCTGAATGCTGCAGAACAGACATACAATGTCACAGCTATAACTACAGTTCCAATATTAGATTATGAAGATGCCATTTATCGGTAGGAAATGAAATCACAGCTGCAAGGAACTGAGAGTTCCCAGTGACAGATCACATTGGTGTATATTGTCATGTCATTCTTGAATTCATCACTGTGATATGTATGATAGTTCTGAATGATTAAACATTGAAAATAAACATAAATTGCATCAACATCAAGATCTATTTAAATGCATGAAAAGAAATTCACTCAATTACTGCTCAGCAATATAGCTAGTTGAGAAAAGGAATAATTGTTCACAGGGATCACAGAATACACATTCATCAAACAGAAAGTTGGAAACTGAGCTCAAAATGTTTTTTGTTTCTCTTGAGCATCAACAGACTGCAGTATAGGGAATCAAATATAAGATGGAAGTGTTATGAAAACCAATATAAATTTATATTCATTCTACAAGTTAAAAGGATGCTTTGTAGTCCAATACGTGTAGAGAAGGGATTGATTTGCTTATTGAGGCTACTATTTCTAGACATTTCTAACTTTTAAATACTTGCTTTTGCAATTAGATTGTCATTCACTTCTGAAGAAATGCATAGATATGTGATTTCACAGACTTCTTAAAAGTCTTGAATTGCATAACTCTTTCTTGACATTCATATGATTGTCTGTGTGAGAGCCTCCAGTTCATCATGATCACTTTGCTCGCCAGCTGGTGAATAACTGACTGCATCAATGGAGCATTCTAAGTAAAGCAGCAGGATCCTCAGATAACCACTTTCACACCCATGTCATACTTGGCAGCTGGTTATGGCCTGACAATATTTGCAGATGACAGACATGTGGGTTTGTACTGGGAACGATGTGGGCTGCACCAACAGGTATGTTCTGTCCAGAAGAGTAAAGAAATGTCAGCATCCATTAGAGAAAACAGAAATAACAAAATATCTATAATCAACCTCATTACAGATGTTCACCAGCAACAACAGGTAGAAGTTGTGTATCAGAGAACAGGCTCAGAAGATGATCCAAGCCACTCAGAGACTGTAAGGTCCAACAGTATCAGGTTGGTGGGATATACTCACTGTGTAGAACTCAAGTTCAGTGCTTTTGTTTCCCTACTTTACATAGTTAGACTGCCTTATTAACTGGAAATGCCTTATCCCAGTTAGTCATTTGTTTATACAATATAAACAATATTTGCTTATATTGTATTCCTAAACAATTGTATGAAAAATATCATGGTTGCAGTTCCTACTATGGGTAGGAATGAAAATGCAGGTAAGTGTGAGCAGATGGAGCCATGGATTGCTCCACTGCTATAGCCTCAGAATACGTACATATCTTCAGGTCTTAAAACCATTTTCAAGTGTTGTGAGCCCACTATTCTGGCATTTTGGCTATATTCTTGGAAAGAGAAAAATTGCCTTGTGTTCCTAGTCTTAGGTGTTGAATTTGAGCTCTATCATGTGACACCTGTTGCTCAAGAACTGTGTAACAGAGGAAAAAGCCCGTAACAAACAATTAAATATTTTTTTAACCTTTGAATGCTAGGATTTCCTGTCTGTGAGAATTTCATCCACATCTTGCAGGAAAGAGTTTAATTTGTTTCTATTCAGATATTTGTGCTAAGGGGACTGTCTACAGAAAGCTGCACTCCAGAAAGATAACACTCCAACCACTGATTGAGAGTCTAACATTTCTTCCATGTTCTTTCATGACATTACTGCACTTCTTCCTAATGGAAGTGCAGTCTACTGGCCAAAATATTTGAAAAAATCCCTATTATATGAAAGGAACCTGGCTTCATTAAATACAAAATTATCCAGAATAAAAATCTATTTACTGTTCTTCTCTCAGTCTTCTACCTTAAGGTACTCAAACAGAGTGATGTATGAAGTACGGCATACAAAATCAATTTTTTTTTTTAGGAATTTAGCAACTAGTACTAATAAAGTTCTGGTTCATCTGGCTTAAAATCACAATATGTAGAATATTTTTTGTGATAGGTGAAAGTTTTACTCTGAATAGGAAATTTAAAATTAATTTAAAAGTTATGTCTACTTCACTTAACTGTTGTAAAAGTCTCTAGATCTCTGCTTTCTATATGAATTTTTCTTTGCTCTTTCATTTATCTTTTTTAATTATCATCCTTTTACAATGCCTTGAATTTTCCCTTGATGTGGACAAGAAGCATATATATTTTTATGGGAATTCAATTGAACAGCCTTTTAAATGTCATTAATCAAAGCCCATTTATTTTTTTAAACAGTATCAGTGCATATGGTTCCATTGCAAAATTACAAAAGAAATGTTTAAACATGATTATCATTAATGCTTCTGTGTGCTACTTGAATCTGTTGCATGACAGTGCTTGCTCAGCAATGTCTCTATAGCTTTAGGTTATCCTATGCCCCTCAAAATCAAACGTTTCTACAGAAAATTGAAACATTCAAAAAGAAAGTAAATTCCAACTCTCAGCAATACTTTTACTGAGAATATTGTCTTAGAGCTATTTCTGTTATGCAGGGCAATGTGTTACTTAAATGACTTGTAACTAATAACATAAATGAGATTGTCTTCATGGTGTGAAATGAGGCAATTGAATTTAAAACAGACTAAAGGGCAGACAATACTTGAGAACTAGCATTTGAAGGCACTTCAAATTGACAAGAAATATAATTTGCTCTAGGATACCCTATGTACCATACTATTGGTTCGTTAGATGTAGCAGTATTGAAAGTGCAGCATTTTTCAAGAAGTGAAAACCTTTCTTTGTAACAATGCAATGGTCATTTTTGTTCCACAGCAGCCTGAGGATGCATAATTTTGAAACTAATTATCATGTTTCCAATAAGTATTCTGTTTAAATAGAAACTTGAACTGTGTTATGGAAATTTAAAGCTCACAGAAGCATTAAAATAATTCAAGACTTAAGGAAGTTTGTTAGTTAAATTGCATATTCACATACATGGATTTAGCACTGTCTTTCATTTCAATTACTTATTAATTACTTATTCAATTACTTATTAATTAAAAGTATCAATCAGTAGTTTCCAAGATGCAATCTTTTTGCATCAAGTTAAATCAATAGGTAGATGAAAATTTCATTAAACTGTAGTTAAGTCAGTAAATAAGTTTTCTCTCTGTAACTCAGTTACTTGAGAAAACAATCCTCAAAGAAGAAAAAAATCATCATATTTTTAGGAATTTTGGAAGTCCATAATTTCAAAGTCAAGATTTCTGGTCAGAGAAAGAAACCTTCAAAATAATTCAAATACACGCATTTATTTTACATCTCTCTCTTTCTCCTACCATCATACTTTTACTGAAAGATGTGGTGATTTTGATCAAGACACAGAAAAACAGTAAACAGCTGATAGTGAAGGATGCGTTTTTGTATAGCACTCCTGAGGGCTGAGGTGAGAAGGTTTTGTGTGGGTACATGTAGGCTACACTTGTAGTCTGTGATTCTCCATCACAAACTGCCTCTTCTACATCATGTTTGTTCTTAGTTACTAAGTTTGTTGTAGTAGATGGGGTGTCTATGCTATATCTCAGACAGCTATATTATCATTTATGTTTGTAACTTTAAAGTGAATTTTCCAGAACACTTGAAACAAAAATTTGGTGTTTGTCAATAGGATTTTTATGACTTATGACAGACTAAATAGAGTAAGGCCTGTTTTGAGGGATAACAGAAGTTCTCCTCACCAAAAATCATCTACTTTACCAAGATGCAAAAATGAGTTAAATGAAGATATAATTGTTTATTCCAATCAATCTGGAAACTTTTAGAGAGCCCACTGCTGTGGTAGAATGAGATGTTCTTTTTTTGTTTAAATGCACTGGCATTCTGTAATTTTTCTTGGCCTGGTGAATCCCTGCAATCAAATAAAGCAGTGTTACAACAGGGAGCTGAGGTGAGTCAAAAGCAAAGGGTGGATAAGGATGAGTCTGTGGTTTCCTTTCTACAAAAATTCCTAACTTCTGTTGTGTGCTCAATTTACCAAGGTCAAAATAAAACAGTTCATCTCATGCCTCCAAGGTAAAGAGTACAGTGCTTTATTGCATAGCATTTTGTGGCCAAGAGTCTGACTATTAGTCAGTAAATTGTACCCAAACAGGCATTCTTTTGTTGTATCCTTGAAAAACTTCCTTGATTAGCAAGATTTCCTTTATTTCATGAAACCCTGAAACTGACATTGTTGTACTGCTCATGTCTCCATAAAAGATCTCATGCTTGGCATAAGAATGACATGCAAAGTGCTTACTAGCACATACTTTTATATTCTCAGCCTTGTCTTTCTGTAGCAGACTTCAGTGGTTGCTTTGCAGCTAAAATATATTATTCTGAATATTGGCTAAATTATACAATTGTTCATCCAGAATATGGCACCATGCACTTCAAACATTAATCTGACACCCATTTATGTGACAGCACAGATCCTTTCCCACGGGAATTCTTCCCTTCTTCTATTAAAGTTTGCTAAATATAAGATAAGTTCCATGTTACTGAGAGTGGCTTTGGAAAGAGGTGGTCAAACGCCTGGGCCAATCAATCCCGGGGAGTAGATGATTGTTAGCCATCCGAATAGCCCTCTCGTGTGTATATAAATCTGTTATTAATTAAATAAAGTGAGTCATTCAGCATTCTCTCACCATTCGTGTGTCCCTTCGCTCCGCTATCGGTTCAACAGCGACACATTTAAGCCACAGGGACGTAGCCAACATATGTTTGATGAGATTTCAGAAGCATTTCCAATGATTTCTCTTTATTCATGGTATTGGTGACCACTAGATATATCAGATATTTAGAAACAGATTGAAATTGCCACTAGCATTTCTTATTTCATTTCAGTCTAACAAGTGAGGCCAGACAGTATCACCTGCCTCTATATGTTAAAATCTTTTATGAAAACTAGCATTTATACATTAAATTAATGAGGACTATTTTATTTCCCCTGAAACTTTGGTGTTCAGTGTATTTTATTCTCACAAAATCAGCATTATGGAGAGGCTTAGCCGGCTGAAAGTCCTTATTAAAATGTCTTACATAAAGAGTCTGGTGCACTTTGGGAAATCTTCAAGTCACACATCACTGATAATATTGTAAGACTACTCTTTCATTTAGCATCTTCTAGTATAGCCTTATTTAAAGTTCTTTGTATACTTTTTCTTAGAATTTGATCCTTGGAAATTCATTAACCTGAACGCCTTCTTGATTCCGTAGTGTCACCCAGAACATCTTTTCCAGCTGTAACAATTTCTCATCCACTTTCCCTTTTTCAGATGTGTGCACATAACTTATAGAAAGCTAAAATCTTGCCAACTGAAGGCTGCAACATCTGATGGATTCTTCATCATGACCACAATGACTGATCTTACTGAAAATTGTTCTCTAATGCAACCATAGATCAATGGCTCACTTATATTTTCAGTTCCATAGAATAACTATATGCTCTGAAAAAGTCTTTTGTATTTTTAGAAATGTGAGCCATTCAGAATGGTGGGAAGTAAAGCCAGAATATTTCCGATATTTGAAAACAAATTTTCAGAACATAAGAGGGAGGAAATTGGGAAATTGGGACCCAAGAAAAGGCTTTTCACTATTAAAATTCAAAGGGCAAGATTCACATTCAAAAGGCAAGCTACACATTCAAGGGAAAAATATATGATGGTATTTCACTAGTAGGTGAGCCACAGAAATACTTTTCCAGAGTAATCATGGAGACATAATCTTTTAAAGTCCTTTTAAAGTTCCTCTCTTCATTAATACTGGAACTTTGAAATACACTCTGCAATGCATGGAGCAGCCTACTTATAATAATATGTAATCTATGGAACAGGCTTCCTTGGCATGGCCCCAAATCCACTGGACTGGTAATAAAAAATTACCAGAGAGAGGGAAAAAGGATTCATAAAAATCCCTTTGCTATTATCCTCATTGTAGAAGAAGCTTTGAGATTTTTTTTTGCTGGTTTTGATTTTGTTTGTTTATTTGTTTTTGCCTTTTCTTCTGACAGTATTTTTTAGCTGGACGTAATAGACTGACCTGTTTACTTTTTTTTCATTTTGCCAGAAAAAGACTAACTGCTTTTCTGTCATCCTCCCAGATTCTATCCTGAAGTCAGCTGTTTACCTTGCAGTTGTTTCTACTCCCACTCAGTTGCTATCTCTGACAGTCACTGATTATCCATCTGCAGTAACTGACCAGAGAAAAAAAAAAGAAAAAAAAAATCCTTTGGAGATGTAATAAGGTTTACCATGAAATGCTGGTTTAGATATGCTTACTCTTCACATCTGTTTCAGTCCTACTTAAATAGAGACATACTACAGTGAAAGAAAAACCTATCCAGAGAACTTAAAATTCAGAAATGTTTTTTACTGTTTAAGAGAAGGGTTTGTATTAGAATAAAGATTGATTTAAGATATAGATAAGTTTCACATTCATCTTCTTTTCTTTGACCACAACATTTATATGTATGTTAGTTGATTGTCACAGTCTGTCACTCCATAGCATCTTTTAACTCTTTCTTTAGCATTCTCCTTCAAATGAAAAACACTTTGAAGTATTATACTTTGATCATAACCCTCTCTACAACTTCCTTTCTAAAGCTAAATAAATTTAGATTAAAATTTTATGTATATGTCATTTTGATATAAGTCCTCTGAAATATTTAAATATTTATTCTGTTCACTTAATCCTACTCTTAATCTGGGAACTTTTTATCACAGAGGTTAGATTAAGATCATTTTAATTTGACATGTAAGCATGACCTTTAGGTTAATGTTCATTCTGTCTTGCTAAAGTGAATAAACATCATCAGAAGAAAATGGATATTTTTTATCCTTTGCAGGAAATTAACAAACTGACAATATTCCAGACACTAGCATAATTTCAACCTATGTGACTCTAACCACATTTTTTGTCCCATCAAGACCTTCAAGCAAATTTCCAAGATGTAGCATTATTTAAATCCATTCATTTATAGACTACACACTTCCTGTGTCATCAGCTGGCTGAAGGTGGCGGAAAATATTACTAAATATTCAAGAGCAGTTATGCAGAATTACAGTGTATTTAGGCACGGGGCTCTGCCTCTGCCTTTCAAAGCACCACAGATCTTTTGGGGCTGCAATACTTAGCAGAAATAAGATTTGCTACTCACTTTTGTGACTAACATTTATTTCACCACAGAATCCAGAATTAAAAACATTTAGAATTGTACATCTCATCCATACTAATCATCACAAAGCTAACAGTGATACTTTGAGAGAGTTTGAGAGTGTCTTTTTAAGACAGAAATGTGACCATCTGAACAGACTAATTTCTGATCCTAGAATAGAGTAGACCATTCAAGAAAGAGATTCTGTTTACAAATTGCATGTCTCCCTTTTGCACTGCCCAGTGAATAAACAAGGACTTCATTTTTTTGCTCATTTAACATTTTTCTACAAGATCTGCAACAAAACTCTTCTTATTTAGCATTTGCAAAGACAGATATTTTGCTTGAGAACTGTATGAAGATTTTGTCTGACAGTATTTATGTGCATAACTCTCCTAATTTGCCATCAAAAAAACCTAGGAAATGTTATCTACTTAAAAAGTGATCTTGTTAAGAGACATTAACATCAGACACAAACCATTTCCTAAACCATACACTTAGACGTATGTCTTTGCAATACAGTGTAGTGCTGTGTGAGATACTTCTGGTAACTCAAGGCATTGCCTTGTATACAGGAATTACTGGAACTACAGCATCCCATCAGCCTAATTAGCATTGCTGAGCCTGACGTCCTGAGGTCATCTCTTTGGTATTTTTTTGTAAACTAGAAACAAACATGATGATGGTCTAAGATCCTTTGAATTCTCTGTATTTGAATAAACACATATATCTGTGTGTACACAGATATGCTTTGTATCCCACCTGTGTCTGTCTACATCTCTATCTAGATTTTGATATTGTGCTCTAAATGTATTTCAAAATGTTATAAGAACCATATGATTGGAGATCCAGAAGTGAAAAACAAACATTTCCGCTGTGTGAATGTACCCTACAATATGAAATTATCTTGGTTCCTTAGAAATAAAGTTGACTATTCACATATCTTTAAGCACTAGTTTGCTTTTTAGTTTTTTTTAATAGGAGTTTTGATTTAAAGAAATGATCAGGTTTCTGTATAAATTATGGAATCTGCTACTTCAGTTTGCAATTAAAATTTCTTAATCAGAGAGAATTTGTGTTTTGTTTATACAAAACTTAGACAAAACAGTATTTCAAGATAAATTGTTTTTTGAAATATATTTTATTGTTTCAAACTTTTTCATCAAACCCCCTAGAAAACCTGAAAGAATTTTACTCAGTACCTCTCAACTCAAATTTCAAATCCTAAAAGATATAGTGTTCTAACTGGTTAGAAGTACAATTTACTTACCTTTTTAACGAACTCACAAACATAGAATACTTTTATTTTTCACAGTTACTTTTTCTGTCTGTGTCTCATACTAATTTTATTTTGCTGTTTAAATTTGTGATCAGTTGTTCTCATTTTCCTTTTTATTCTTTTCCCTCTCTTTTCTTCCTTAGTTTGAAACAGCAGGAGTCAGGACCTAGCATAGAAATCACATTGACTGTAGCTGCTTCCAGTTGATTTTCAAACCTTGTAAACAAACAGGAAGATTCAAGGGGAAAAAACATTTTCTTTTAACTTATCATGGCCAGAAAGTTTATAGTAAGGGTTTTGAAAACATTTTCCAGCAATTAAAATGAACACGGCTTCTTACAAAAAAGTGGTGAATTAATTAATGTTAGGAGTAAGCACCCTTGACAGTGATATGAGCCAAGTGGGAGGTACAATACAGTGGGGGAAAAAATGGTGCTGGAGCATTTGTGAGAATGACCATGAAGAGAATCAGTGCCAGATGCAGTTCCAGTAGAGCTATTGAATTCACAACAACGCAAGGTATGAGATAACTTGGACAAACTTGTCCTAGGGCACTTTCAGTTGGAGGCATGGCAGCATTTTTAGCATACAGGTAGAGGTGCTGTTTTTGACAAGTGAAGGTTGCATGCTGCAAGAAGCATCAATTATCTTCTGTCTTTTAAAGGAAATCTCCACCCTCTAGCAGGCACACAGGTACCTTCCTCCTGTCTTACTTTCCCACACCCTTCCAGCAGGTTTGATTGCACAAACTCCATCCAGTATTTTCTGAATTTCTGGGAAAGCATCTTTCTGTCACTTTTGGGGCTTGCTTTCTTGTTTGCCTTCTGTTTCAGGTAAACCCCTAGCTCCTCTTAGGAATCCATGAGGATGAGCTTTTGTCACAGGCTCTTTCCTGACTCTGCCACTGTGCCTCCCCACCCTTCTGACATTTCTGCCGGCCGTACATGCTCAATTGTCTTTCAAACAGACACCATCTCCTGCTTTCAGATGGGCATATAGGCAGCCTTTTTTGACAGCAGCAGTTTTAACACAAGTTTGGGTAGTGTCCACAGAGCATCTGCAATAAAAAAAATTTAAAATATGAAACCATGCACTATATGCTGCTGAAGAGCCCTTCATGCTTGTTAGGGTCAGTATGTTTCTGTCCTGTGTAAAAACGCAATGCTGTATTTGCTTTATGCAAAGCTCTTAGTCTTGAGCCTTAACAGTCTCCAAATGGCACACTCAAACCTCATCAAAACAATTTCTTGGGGCTTTTTGGCTCATCATCCCTGATAGCTAAGCTCTAAGGAGCACATACTTCTCTCCTGCTGTAGAGCAGGGAGCAGCTGAAAGAGGCAGTGTTCTTTTGGCACTTGAGGGAAGACCTGGAGAAGATAAAGAGGAGAGGGATTTTTGCTAAGGAGGTTTTAAAAATTATAAGGCTTGTAATAACATAGAGAAATCTTGGCTTATTTACAGTATGAATAGTCCTAGGGTTCCTGTTTACCTTAAACATAGGCAATTACTTCCAATACCAGGATGCAAACGCTGGCACCTAGGAAAAGGAAAAAAATAGGAGAGCAAGAGACTTTATGTAAATGCATTCCATGTTGTTAGAGATGCCACAAGATGCTGAAGGATTTCCTGTGAGCTGACTCTTCCCCCTTAACAAGGTTGCACACTTTTTTTTCTAGGAGCTGAAACAGAAGTGTTAGCAAAGACTCAGGAATCAGATGGAGAGGTAGGGAGTGAGAAGCACCACCAGGCAGAGGTGGTGAGAGGAGATGCAAGTGAGGCAGAGCCAAGGATAGCACAGAAGCATCAGCAGAAGCAACTCACACTGTACAGAGAGTCAAGTGAGCTGCAGGCAGCAGCTGTAGCAGTGAGACAGCCAGCAGAAACAACATGAACAACAGGCTGGATCAATTTAAATCAAACCCTGATCCTCAATGAGAGTTAAAAATGTTAACAAGTGAATGAAATCTACTTCAGGGGAGGACAAACATCAGTCTCACAGTAGTTCAAGGGAAAACTGTCAGGTTTTTTACTTCACAAACTGTTTATATTGCATTTGTTGGAGCTTTCCTTTGGAGTTTCTGGTTTGTTGGAGTTTCATTCCTTTACTAAACGTATTGTTTGCAAACAATTTCAACTATGTTTATAAGTGGAATATATTAATAATCGGAGCACTGGAATGCTCACTGTACTTTTCTCAGGTTTCTTGAAATAGGCCTGACTTGGTGGTTTTTTCATAAACCTTTAAAATTATTTTTCAGTTGTTTCATATATTTTGTCTTGGTTTCATAGTCTTTTCATCATCCACAATTTCAATTTAGAAGGATTGCCTTTTCTCTTTCTATGACAAGATCTTCTGTATGATGATCTCCCTTCAAAATAAGCTCAGCAATGCAGTCCTTGTCCTGTTTTACTCTTCATTCTTCCTCACGTCTGGAATGAATTTGAACTCATTTGTAATCTGTCAGTAAAATTATTTAAGGTACATTTAGTTACATTTCATATAACTGAGTTTTAACTGAGGTAATTTAAAATTCATTATTTAGTAGCCCTCTGAAGTTGTCTAAATAGTACATTGTAATGTATGACTGATTGATTTATTGGTATATATGGCTCCTTCAAGGAGGAATTGGGGTCAGTATACATCATGCAAAAGCTATTAGATTGAACCTCATTGCCTCCTTAGGGTGTAGTTTGACAAAATAGGTTCCAGTGCGTTGATAGGTTGTGTAGTGTATCTGCTTCTAGAGGCAGGGAACATTAGCATCGGTGGAGTCTTTGAAAGTAACACTGGAATGAATGTAATAAAACCTGAAAATAACAGTCAGCCAGACAGTTCTGGCAGATTACAAAATCTCCTACCATTTTAAATGTCTGTGTTGCAGTCCTCTGAAAAGAAAAACTGCACCAAGACATGACTGGAATTTACTCTTTTCTGGTCTTGACCGTGACCTGTACTCTAATCCAGGAAGTAAAGTGTTAAACACTTACTGTGTGTGTAGCAGTGCTTAGCAGTGAACCTTTACATCCAGTACAATTAATACCCCCTTGTGTGTTTCTTTGATCCTAGCCCTTTTGATTTCAACTCCTCCGATACAGATGTCTAGACGAACCCAAATACATTTACAATAAATGTAATCTGCTTTGAAGGACATATGGTTCTGCTCTAAGAAGTACTGACAAGAACTGGTTTTTGTAATATAGTCAATCCATCATTTCTAGGTAGCAAAATGCAGAAAATAGCCAATCCCCTGAAAATGAGAGTCTCTATGGATATTTTTTTCTCTGTATCTGTAAGTACATAAAGCAGGTAGATACAAAGCTGCTGAGGGCTGATTGATATTTTTAATCATGCTGACATATGTTCACATGACTTAAAGCTACTCCAGCTTACAGCAGTGACACTTCTCAGGACCTTTAAACAACTTTGGAGAACCTTTCTTGATCCTCAGAAGCTTCTGGGAGCCTAGAGATCACCTCATTTGCATAAACAGTAATCCCATTTAAAAGAAAACATATACTGCCTGACACATGATGTAATCTTTGAAATAGACAAAACCAATGTGGGAAAATTTTGAGAAATGAAAAGGAATGGCACAGATATATTATTTTAATGGAAAGTTTGGGATTATATTGAAGGTCTAATATGTTCTGAGATACTGCAAATCAAGCTAGGATAATAACCTCTCACCCCAAAAAAGATGTGGACAGATGCTGTTAGCAAGCTGGAATGGTTAATCAGCCGAATTCACTTCATAGCAAGAAATCACCAAGTACATGTTTGCTCATCCTTATTTTTACAGTCAAATTTCTTTTTATTAGCAAAAAGTAAATACGCTTATGCAAAGAGATCATTCTTACTGTGAATGAAATTTAAGTAGGAAAATACATTTTCAGATCTCTTTGTTGCAGCAAAAGAAAGAAGGAAGAAAAAAGAAGAAAGAAAAAAGAAAAAAGGAAAGAAGAGTAAAGGAAGAAGGAGGAAGGAAGGAGGAAGAAGGAAGGAGAAACAAGATGAAGGAAGAGGAAAGGTGGAAGGTGAAAAATCTGACTTAATACCAGTTATATTTTGTCGCTGCAAGCGGATGTTGAAACACAGGAAGTCGAGAGGTCAAGTGCCATAAAAGATCAATTTATTTATTAAATTCAGCTTTTATATACAAAATGGATTCCCACCTGATTGGCCACTGACTGCACGCCCCCCGCAGCTAATTGGCCACCTCGATTCATGAGAGTTTCACTACCTTTATCTTAGTTTATATAAACAAATAGATTCTTTCTCACGAGAAAGAGGTTTCTGTGCTGTCACAATATTTATTGCATATGATCTCACAATCACATACTCCTTTCTGTCTGGTGTTCATAGGATCAAAAGACGATTAGCATAGGAAAAGACAGTTAACCTAACACTGTCTTATTCACCACTAAACCACATCTCCAAGTGCCATATCCACACAGTTTTGAACATTTCCAAGGATGGTGATTCCACCACTTCTCTGAGCAGCTTGTGAGGAGAAAGGAGTGGCAGAAACAACATGCCATGTGATAAACTGACCACAACATCCATTCCCCTCCCTCTGTTCTGGTAGTTGGGAAGAGGTAGAGAAATTGGCAGTGAAACAGAGATAAGGAAGAAGGGAGAGGTAGGGGTAAGATGTTTTAAGATTTGGTTTTGTTTGTCATTACCCTCCTCTGATTTTGACTGGTAATAAATTAAATCAATTTCCCCAAGTTGAGTCTGTTTTGCCTGCAATGGTAATTGATGAGAAATCTCTCACTCTTACTGTCCTGGTGTTGTCCCATAAGCCTTTCATTCTGCCTTCTTTCCCCTGTCCACTTGAGGAGGGGAGCAATAGGGTGGTTTTGGTGGGCACCTGGCATCCAGCCAGGGGCAACCCACTGCAACCTAAAACTGACTTGTCCAAGTTTGCTAGTCTCTGTTTCTTTACCTAAAACCTGATGAGTAGTTTATAGCCTGGAGTCTCCAGCACCACCCTGTTCTTCCTGTCTGGTCATGCCATGGTTTGCTCTTCTATAGACTGTGTCATATGTCCCTGCCATTGGGCCCTCTGCTCTCAGTCCAAGTTGATGTTCCTCTACAGTGTATCCAACATACTTAGATATATACATGTTGGAGGCATGCACAGAATAACGACTTGCTACTGCTCTTCATAAAAAAGGTCTGTTAAAACACAGAGAGAGCAGTGCACATAAAACTCAGTGGGCAGAAATGACCCCCTGAGCTTTGCAAAAGTTACTGTTACAGCTAAAGAAAGTAAAAGAAAGCAGCCACAATGAGTTCATACAGAGCAAGCTAAATAGTCTTCAGTGCTCAGTCCTTGGCCAGTTAGTTTAAAGCTTCTGGACACTGACTAGCAAGGGGAATAGTGTATATACTGAACAAGAGTGCTCCATTATCTTCATTTTCATACCCTTCTATCCTGAAAACTGTCTTTATTCTACCACTAAAAGGATGTTGAACCTAAAGGGATTAGAACCCTAATTCTTCCCAGTTTCTTCGCTAATAATTCTTTTCTTTATGCTGTCTCCACATTTGCCTGACCTGTCAGAAAAACAAGAAGTTACTTATCTTCCTGTTGTCAGAAATAGCAGGAGTAGTATCTGATAATATTTATCTCATCTTGGAGAGGTTTCATTTAAAACTGTTGAGATTTAAAACTTGTGGTGAACCTTTATTGAGGTCTGCCAGTGACTAGTCTCAGCAGTAGAAATCAAGGAGTATTTTGAGTGGGGATGAATTTTATTCTAGTGAAAAGATTTAACTGGAAATTACAGAAAGATCTTTCAAAAAGCCACTGTCTTCAGCTAGTGGGAAAAGCTGCATTAGAGTTACCTTTGCAACATTTGGTGCATTGCCCACAGTTGATTGCCTGTATTTTAGAGGTGTTATCCCCAAACTCTCATCTTGCCTTTACTACCATGGCATCTGTCCTAACTAAGAAAATGTCTAAATACTCCCAACACTGATGCCTACGTTATGACTGAGAAGAAAATCAAGTATGAATGTACTGCCTGTGATGCTGCAGGACCATCCTGGGTTGCGATGCTTTTCTCAGCGCTACTGCCAAGAATAGCATTTGAACCTTGATTGCAGCCTTGCTTTTCTGAAGTGTCGCTTGGCAACAAAATATGTACCCAGCAATTAGTTTCTCCAACTTAAGCACGTTCTGTGGCTGAATTTACCCAAACTTCTCTGACTTGAACATTTTCTGCTTTATTAAAAGGACAGTAAAAGCTTAGTCACAATAAGCTATTTTAAAAGGTACTGAGATCTTAAATGGCTGTAATAAAGTACTGAATTTGATGCTATGCATTTGTATTTGCATAATTAAAAGGGAAGATTTATATATAGAGAGGGTTTTTTTTTATTCTTTTCCTCTAAAGCTTTTGCACATAGGGTGCCTCTGTTTGATCCTTCTGGCAGAAGGCAGAAAGTTGTAAGTTGTATATTTGAAAAGAGGCATAAGGCTGAATAATAAATGAATACAGTTATGGGTAAGCAAAAAAAAGGACATGTAGAAAAATTAAATACTCCCTTTCTAGTTTTAGGTTGGGTATACATGAATCTTTAGTTCTTAGAATGAATCTTAGAATTAGCACCTTACCCACTCCCGTTGATGTATGCTTTTGTGGGTGTATGACATATATATTCAGAATGAAAAGGAATGTTCAACAGGCGCCAGTGCTATTAAGTTTCATCTTCTAATCCTGTCTTTTACATCTTCAGTTTCTGTGGCAATAACTTTCAACCCACTGCTGTGTTTATAACTAGTAACAATATGTAAGTGCCAGTTTATCTAAATTCTTCTACTGTTTATATCAGTGCGACACTGGAGCTTTTCTTTTTACATATATACATCAATTAAAAAAAGAAAGGGAAAAAATCAAAGTAGTTGTGATTCAAAGGAAAAAAAATACTGAGATCAATATTTAGAAAATGCCTGGAAAAAAGTAACCCTAGTAGGGAAAGGTGTAGGAATGAGGGCTGAGATCAAGCTGGATTTGCCCTAATGGGAAGGATGAGGTGGGAGCTGTACCAGGTCAAATATGCCTGTCTCTGAAACATGAGCTGTAGCCATGCAGAGAAAGGTTATGCAAGTAGCATAATGAAATTTCTTTCTCTCCTCTTCTACATGGTTCTTTATTTTCCAGCATGGTTTTCAGGATCACTGCCTTAGCTGCTCCACCTGCTTACCCTTAAGTGGGGAGCCTGGTATTCATCAAGCCACCCCAAGCATCTAAGCCACTTTTCTGAGGAGCAGTACATGCAAATGGGTAGACAACTTAGAATCATAGGATCATTTTGGTTGGAAAAGACTCTAAAATCATCAAGTTCAACCCTAAACCTAACACTACCAAGTCCATCACTAAACCCTGTTGCTAAGTGCCGTGTCTACGTATCTTTTAAATACATCCAGGACTGGTGACAAAGGCACTTCCCTGGATAGCCTGCTCCAGTGCTTGACAACCTTTACAGTGAAGAAATTTTTCCTTGTATCCAGTCTGAATTTTTCCTGGCACTACTTGAGGAAATTTTTTATCATCTTAACTTGATAGGCTTTTGAATAAAAGGACAAAACAATGCACCGGTATCTCACACTGGGGTGACTAAAAACATGATGAAATTGGCAACTGATACTAGCTAGTATCTTCTACTGCCCCTATGAAAAGCCATTTTATCCAGCCAAAGTGCAAGCCTTGGAAAACCATAGGTAATATGTTCTTTTTAGCACTAAACAAGGCACTAACTGTAGCCTCAGTGATGCTCTTGAGTCCCCACTTCCATGCTTGGAGCATCCTACCTCCCTAAGAGGTGATATGGCAGACTGAAGTCCAGAACTGATGCCATGAAGAACATCTAATATCTGTACAGGAGATAAGAAAAAACAGGGCAAGAAGTATATTCACAGAGGCAACAGTAATGATAAGCAAGAATAGTGGATGGAGACAAGGGAGACTGAATTACAGTGGATTGATTGAGCCTTAAACTGCAGTCAGAAACCAACCTAACTTAGCCTAATTGTAGCCACCAAACAACCTTTTGGTGACAATTGATCTTTGAGGGTGGGTGAGAATAATATTGAGTGGCAGGAAAGCACTGGGTGAGATGAGGAAGTAAAGACACAGAAAACAGAGCTTAAGGGAGAGGTGAAACAGCTGTAGGAAATGGGAGCAATGTCCTGACCTATTGCAGAGCTTTTGCATAAATTCATACTGATGTTTTATAACAACACAAATACCATGACATCAGGATACTCGGTATCTCCTGTCAGGAATCAAAGTGACTAAACAACAGAAAATAAAGTCTGTGATCTCTAGTTGACCATGAAACTGTGGAAGTTCCTTTCTTCAACTTTTTCTCATGAAATCTGGTAAAAGGTACTTTTTTCCCCCCCACTTCAAAGTAAAAATTTATCATTTTTCCTAGTTTTAATTTATGCATTATCAGCCCCTTTAGGCCTCTCAGGTCTCTAAAGAGATAATATTCACATATATAGTGATCTTTAACAAATGGTGCTATACGCCTGGTGATGTTTTCTGATAAACTATTTTTCTCTACGGCTGCCGCTAATTGTATCCTATGCATTCTAAAGATTGTTCTGATTTTGTTTTATGATGCTCCTAACACCCTCTTCATAATAACTTCTACAGCTTCTTCTAAGAAAACACAGGTTAAGGAAGGTGTCACCAGACATGTCAATCACTTCAGTATGTCTAGAACTTACAACCAGAAAACAACACTGTATTACTAAAGAATAATCTGTCCTTCTTTCTCTCCCTGACAAATGTACATACATAGTGTTATTTCTACCAATTGCTTCACAGACATTTGCTATAAATCATAAATGATAATAAAATAATTACAGAAATGTGGTAAGAGGTCACCCTTGCCATTTCATCTCCTTTGCACCTTTCACAAAGCTATAATGCATCCAGCTTAAGACGCATTCCCACTCTGATTTTTATGTATAACAACACAAGATAGCTTCAGAGTGACTTCTGGGTCTTTAATGGCAGCACTGAACACCCAGACAGATTGACTGGCAGATGTACACAAACACAAGACATGCAGAAACACTTTCATTTTTTTCTAAATGCCTAGAAAAAATATTGGAAAAAATAGTCAGAAAAAAAGACCATTAATATCAGAGACTGCCCCTTCCAAACTGGTGATCATGGGTCAGATTGTAACTGAACTGTTCAGAGGGTTGTGAGATGGATATAAAAGGAATAAGAGGACACTATGAAACCACAAGTCTTCCACCTGTGATGGACCACATCAGAAAGGGTATTTCTTCCTCTGTCCTCTCCCTCCTACCATCACCTTCCCAACCTTGAAACATCTAAATAGTCTTTACAAACTTTCTTTCACTCATGTGTGTTAAGCAGCCGTGGCACTCTGATGCTATCAACCTGTATATAATAAATACCTTTTTGAAGGATATATATTTACAACAGTCTCAGTAGAGAAAGATGCCTGCAAAACAGACCCTGACCTGAGAGCTCCTTAGATGAATAGTCCTTATGTATTGAGACATGCATCTTCAATTTCTGAAGGAACTGAAGGTAGATAACATTTTAGCATGTAGGCAAAACTGACATATAGATATGCAAACAAAGTCAATTTAAAGCAGTAAGTAAAAGTCATACCATGTCTGATTCAAAGCAGCACAATCAATGCCTGTCTGGAGGAGGCTCCACTCTCTGAATCATCCTGGACTGTGCCTATTCACAGGCACTGTAGGAGCAAATACACTTGACAGGAGGAGGATGCCATTTTTACTGCGCCGAACTCTGCTCACGCATGATAAAAGGAGAGGGAAAGCCTGTATGAGATGGGAAAGATGCAGTCAAATGTGACATTTATTCCTCACTCACTGAAAGCTGAGGCTGTGTCCTTCACAAGCTGTTGTCATTAAACATCTATGCCTTTTTCACCAGTCTGCTACATCACCTCTTAGGCAGGTAGGATGCTCCAAGCATGGAAGTGGGGACTCAAGAGCATCACTGAGGCTACAGTTAGTGCCTTGTTTAGTGCTAAAAAGAACATATTACCTATGGTTTTCCAAGGCTTGCACTTTGGCTGGATAAAATGGCTTTTCATAGGGGCAGTAGAAGGTGTACTTTCTTCAAGAATGGATCATTCTAAAACAGCCAGGACTTGCTTCAAAGCACTAAGGTGCTAAAGGAGCTGAATTCTCTCAAGCACACACAAAAAAAGGGAATCAGAAAATTTTAGTCATATATTGCATTTTATCTTTCTTTGTTTTTGGAATTGTTAGAAACATATTATGTGACATTTAGAAAGCAATGCTTAGCATGATAGATCACTTGGATGAGAAAATTATGGTCCAGACTGTAAATCTTACATTAAGTTCTAAACTCAGAGAAAGCCTTTCACTGGGAATTGTCAATGTCCGCAGCCCAGTTTACAATCTAAACATCTTTTATCTGTCCTTTAAAACTTAAAGCAGACATTGAATATCCCTGCATAGGATGTAAGTGACTAGTTTTTTTTAGCCAGGGAAAGAGAGTGGGGTCCTGTAGGGTTGAATTCTGTGAGATCAGGAGTTGATTCCATGTCAGACAGAACCAGTTCCAACTCCAAAACAGACCCACGAGCGCTCAAAACTGAGCTCATCAGCAACACTGATGACAACTATGTGACAATGTATTTAAGAAAGGGTAAAAAATTATGTCAGCAGCTGTGAGAGAGGAATGAGATAATGAGAGAAACAACTCTTCAAATGCCAAGGTCAGTGAGGAAGGAGAGGGAGGAAGTGTCTTCAGTGATGGAGCAGAAGTTCCCCTGCAGCTCATAGAGAAGTTCATGTTGGAGCAGATATCCACCTATGGCCCATGGAGAAGATCATGGTGAGGCAGACTGTCTCCCTGAACCCATGAAGAGCCATGTTGGAGCAGTAACCACCTGCAGCCCATGGATGCCCCCATGCCAGAGCAGGTAGAGATGCCCTGAAGGAAACTACAGTCTGTGGTCATTGACAACTTCATAGCTCATGGCATTGAGTTTGATCAGGTGCATCTTTACAAGGATATATTTGATGTTGATGGAGATATTAATGTGAAAGAAGTGATCTGCAAATGGATTGAAAGAGATCTAGAGCAGTATATGAAAGCAGGGGATGAAATCTGCTAAACTGACTGGTGAACCGCAAGAAGAAACACTTGCTAATTAAATAGGAGAAGCATACAGATTTGTAAAATGATGTTAATAATGTGAAACAGCAAAGTAAGTCATACTAGCAATATTTGTGTTTGGTGTAATAGAATACTATCTGAAGCTTGCTTTTTAAGTCACTACTCTTCATTTTAAAGACCTTTTTTTTCCTACTGAGGGTGTGATTAAGCTTGTACTGATGTCAGCACAAGGACTTGGTTTAAAATAAGCAAGTAATTCACATTATCATTATGATATAGTAATTGCATGCATCATCAAAAGCAGAATGTGCCCCTAGGTGCATTCTACTGTAAACTGTACAGTGTATTGTACACACATTTTGTAGCTCATTTTAAAACCTGGAGATAATATTTTTTATAGGAAAATTGCAGATTTGGGAATGCATTGTATATCAGGAATTGTTATTACCTGATATAAGTGCAAACTTCATTGTACTGCAAAAACCTGTGAATGTCCCTCCATACCTTTAAACCATAGTGAAGAGTTGCCAGTAAAAGGCCAGAGTGAGCCAAGTTATTCCAGTTGAATGCCAGGTTTGTGGAATCTGTAGATCTTAACTCGAATGTTTAGATGGTATCCTGTGTGGATATAACATTCTGGTTGACTTTTGTCTCCATGAACCTGCCTATCTGTACTATATTGGTGCAGTCAAGTTTTTCTTAACAAGATACTTTCAATCTCCATTAAATGTTGAGTTAATGTTTGACTGTGCTAATTTTTTTACATATATCACTGATGTTTGGGAGTTTTTTCATAGTAAAGAATTAAGTTACTACATTCTGACCTCTTGAGTATTCTTCTCATGTAGTACACAAACATTTTACTTTCCTGTTCCAGTTTCAGAGATGGCATCACCTAAGTATTTTAGATAACTTCCTGGCTTATGTGATATTTTCTGTCTTGTTGCTTTTCCTTTTGTAATGGCCTTCCAACAGCAAAAATTTTTGCATTTGAATATCTGGCTTACATGGCTTCCCACAAAAATAAATGCATAAGGGAGTAAAAATATATAATTATAATAACAGAATCCCACATGTCTGTTGTGTCCTTGTTCAATTGTTTCCCTCCAAATAAGTACAATCCAGTTTAGCTGGCTGGCACCCTGCCCACAAGATTAAAAGGTGACTGTAAGTTAGTCGTATATCAAAGTATTCAAAATAATGAGATGTCTCACACATTTTCAGTCGTTTTGCTGGTATTTCTAAGTGCCATCCCAGGTCAGATCTCTCTTCACCTGATTGACAAGGATCAAGCAAAGAAACTCAGGTAAGTATCAGGAAAAAGATGTAGGAAAACTGTGTCTTAGCAAAAGCAGTTTCCTTTGAAGAAGGGAAGAACTTGTTTCATATCTTCAGGTATTAATATGAATCTCCACATCATTAGTAATTAAGCACTATGGTTGTCCTCTAAATTCCTTCCCAATGGCCAGTCAACCCAATAACTGTCTATTTCACAGCACAGATGCTGAGACACCCAGTTCCTTAACCAGACAGAAGGTTTCTCAAACGTGTGCTCCTCTCTTTATCCCATGAGCCTAGCAGGATGCTGTGAAGTGCAGCCAATTTGTATACAGCATATGCCAAAAGCAGATGGGAAACAAGAAGCAAACCTACTGTTGAGTAGTATATGCTCAAGTGAGGGAAAATGCCCAGTGGAAACTCCCATCTGAGCTGGCTTGGAGACTGATTTTAATTGTTGAATTCTCTGCTAGCTCTCTATAAAACAGTTTCCTGGCAGCTGTTTCATTAAACACAGGTAAATAAATATATAGAAGATCTTACATCTGAACCGTAGCTTCCCACTTAAGCTGGGCCTAACAGAAAACTGTATGCAACATCAGTGTATGCTGAATACATGTAGCCAAATAAAGTTGAGTTTTATGTGTTGAAAGCAATGACTGTTACAGTAAATCTTAATAGATTTACGTAGTAATTTACAAGTCTTAATAGATTCAAAAAGAAAAGAAGAAAAAACAGAGTATTAAAAGTTCCATTTGTACTTGGTATCATTCTATTATGGTACAACTCAGAATGAAACATTTATTCAAAGTAACAGGCTAGATTTAACTATTATGTAGATAGTTCAAAGTTTCTGCAGTTGAAAACAGGATAAATTAAGCTGAATGTGCCCTGGTAAACGTTCTGGAACATAATTTTAAGTAAGTGTTTGGTGTGAATACAAATTTTGCCCTCCACAAAGTAAATACAAGCTCAGCTTTCAATATATCATGTGTCTATTCAATGCCACATTACGTAAGTACTGCTAGTCATAGCAGTATTTTGTCTGTTTTGTAGACAATTGCTTAAAGGGTCCTCTACAAAATTAATTTGGAAAAAATTCAGAAAGCAGAAAGACAGTGGGTTACATTGTCCACTTAAACTCCAAAACAGACAATAGAACATGGAGGTGGTTACACGAATTTTGTTAGTTACAGTGCATAATATTTCAGCTAATTATCTTCTTAATCTGTTTTGTAAAGTCAAACACAATGTGGTAAAACATTGAAAATAACCCTAATAAAAATTTTAATATATAAATCAAAGTCAAGAGAACTCATAAGCTTGTTTTTCTTACTTCATTTTAATTTCTGCAAATGTCCTCACGGATATATAGGATTTAATCTATGACTCTGAGAATCCCACACAGGAACTTATATTTTTAAGGAACCATTTATAATGCAAGAACTACCTGAAAATGCTTCGAAACTCAGCAACTTTCTTTAGACGATGTATTGGTGTATTCTTCTTGCTAGAATTTTGTGCCTGCAAAATTTCCTTCATTAGTTACTTTTGAAAAATGAGAGAAAGAAAGTGCTATATTTTGAGTGACTAATTGTGTAATCACATGTCTGCAAAAACTGAAGCTATGTAGAACCTATTGAACAACCAACTAACTGAAACATCTGGAAATTACTTTAAATAAATGAAGTCACATTTTAATAAACTAATCTATGGGTGGAATATTTTCGTTTAACCTGTGTCTAAGTCAGTTCTCTTAAGTCCTCTTCTATTCCACAGTCAGACATCTCCAGAGAAAGTGAGGATAAATCTGTCATTGGAAACAGTTATCTCATTTCACTTACTATGTAGAAGAAGCCTGAATTTAGCCTTGACATCCAACCTTTAGATTATAAAAACTAGATTATCTGAGGCCCATTAAATGCTTTCAAAGAGGCCTACTCATAGACTGAGGTAAGAGTCACTCTTGGAAGGCAGTTACAGCTCCGCTTCCTGTTAAACCCCTTATCTTTCATGTTTGATGGACAATTAGATGGATGAATTTCTTGTGTTGAAAGATTGGAATTGTTGATTAGCACTAATACAATTCATGAAGACCATGGTTCTTTCATAAGTGAATTCTATAAGAACTTTACATAACAATTCATTAACTGGACTAAAACGAGCAGGCCTGAGAGCTCATTATGTAAAATCCAGTGTATAGGAAAAAGAGATGAGTGAAATGGCCATTTGGTGTGAAATCTACCAAAATATCTTGCAGCAAAATAAACAGAAAAAATTTACAAGGCCTGTTGTAAAAGTAATAAAAACAAAGTACAGAAAATAACAAGCAGAACTTTATTACCCATTTTCATTCTCTTATGCTGAAAAAGGTTTGAGAGATACAATGAAAGAGTCTAGCACTAAAACAAAAATGTGAGTAGTAATAATAATAATAATAATAATAATAATAAAAATAATTCCTTGAGATAAACCAAATCCAGTTGACACTGAATCAAATGTATTGAGAATTATATTAACAATTATAAGTTAACTTTTCATGGATGTCATATCAGTATTTTATATGGCTAAAGAGACAGACTGCAGCTGAGTTTCTGAACTATTGCATTTTCTGTTGAAATTTTTTTGGAATTGGACTTTTCATTAATTTAATGAAAATGGAGGATGAGAAAAATAGTTTCCTGCACATGCTCATGGACTGCATTTCTTCTTTTCTGCCAAAAATGAGCAACGGATGTAATGTGGCAGAAAGGAAAACTTCAAAGAAGTAAAAATTAAGTTTGCATTTTTGTATCCTACAGAAGTATCCTGTTTGCGTCCTGTATGCATTTAGAAAATTACTGAAAAATTTGCTTTAGAGAGTTTGCAAAACAAATGCATTTCAGTTTGTACACTATTACGTTTTTGTAATAAGCACGATATTAAAAGACAAAATTTTAAAACATACATATAATTCAGCATACATGCAGCATCATTGGATTAGGGCTAAGGAGAATTTGATTTGCCTTTGATTTTGAAATGGAATAGGTATGACTGATCAGATCTCCTCATACTAGTTCTTATTAGTTACTGATTAATTACTGAAATGTTGACTTTTGCATTTGACTAATCACTTATGTCAGATTTCATCTCTTAAAGAACTTTCATGCTTCCTTACATGCAGCCTCATATGGGGATGTGCTCTCCATAAGCATCGGCGATCCAAAATGTTTCTTGTTTATTTTATGCCTAAAAAAGGATCTTTTGAGTAATTAAGCTATTATGGCACTAAAACCAGTGTATATTGGGCTTTCTGCTGTTGCCTGTAATTTTGTACCTGCTCTGTTTTTTGGGGCCAAGTGTCTGTTTTCCCCCATGTAAGTTTTTTGGGAAGAGGGTTCACTTTATTTCTCTTTGTAGAGAATCTGAGTAGGTGTTAGTAGATGCTATTCATATGATTGATCCTAGGCAGCATGGTAATAGCAATGGATGAAGAAATAATTAGTCAGGTTCTTCAGAGCTTGGAACTAGTTTCTTAACACTATTATTGCTATGGTAATATTACAGTATTTCACATTAGATGTCACACAAAATGTATAGTTGTACTAGGGCAAAGCAAAGGTTCACACAGCTCAGTCATCTTCAGCAATGAGCAGAAGTAGATGCTAAGGGGAAGCACATAATAAACTACAGTTGTTCTGAGTATTCTTCCAGAGACTCCTGTTAGAGGCCCAGAAATCCCTGAATGAACAGTTCCTCTGTATCTAAGAATGCTCCAAAGATTTCTGTGCAATGTGACAATTGTCCATTTGAAAGTATGTACACTTCTGGTGTTATAAACTCTTTGGCAATACATTCCACAACTTAGTTAAATGAAATCATTAAAATTAGTGTGATATCTGTCCTACCTGAGTTAAAATTAGATGTTTGTCATTGTAATACACAATTGTCAATGTGTTGGACGAGGTGCTCATTCACAAACTTGTAGCTTGGCACATATTTCTGTTCCCTTTGATATGCCATCATTTAAACAACGTATCACATCAAGATTCTGTCCTTGGCACTTGCATTGCTGCTTTCAAAGCAAAATAAAAAATACAACTGACAGCATTCTACAGCTATAATGGCTTAGCTATAAACTGCCTTCTGTTACCTAGAATATGAAAGAGGGAATACAAAAAGTTTGTTCCATTTCCAGAACAATTCCTAACAGGATCTCACAAGATCTATCATTTTGATGGAGATGCTATGATACATTATAAGGACAGATAAAAACAATCTCTATGGCCTTTCATTGATGTTTTTACATCATTCTTTCATATCTTAATGATATCATAAAAACAACATTAAAAGATATACTCTCTTCTGAAATGGCTGTTTTGGCATCATAAAACAAAACAGTTTTGAACACAGAAATGTCACAAAAATTCACAAAAATATGTAACTAGCTATGTGATATCAACATTTCCTATTCAAATTGTCTTCAAGGTTCCATGTATTTCTTGTTAAGGAAAATTTCATGAGAATAAGGAATGGGTCTTTCCTATGTTCAACTTCCCCTTATTTTCCTGAAAGATACACTTTGTTACTGTCTCTTAAAACTGCCCAAGGATTCAGACCATAGGTATCAAACAAACCATTTCAAGAGGCTCACAAAAGGTGTTCAGCTTTGCCAGGGTTCTTGACTTTAGAATTTCTTGGCAATCAAGGTGGTCGTTGTTCAGTCTTCAATGAACATGTGTCTGCTTCTGCCAAATTACTGTGATACTAGTGGGTGATCATAGTTTATCCCAAATGGCACCACTCCTAGTGGAGGTCTTTACCTAGGAGGTTATTTGGCCCTTGGAATAAAGAAATGGACTTTCTAAATTTGAGGAAACTGGAGTGGCAGCAGCAGATTTGGATGACTCCAGCTTTCTCCATGTAGACGTGGAAGGCATGAGTAGGCCCTTGGTCTGTAGGTGTCCAGATTATTATGTTCTCTTTCGTATTGCCAAGTCTATTTAAATAGGATGAAAAAATATGTGTCGGTGGGAGTTTTTCCTTCACTCCTCTCACTCATGAAGCAAGAATTCCTGACGTAACCAAGTGCTCTCCCACATGCATTGACAGCCACCTACTCATGGCAGATATTGAACCGAAGAGAACAAGCACAACAAAAAATAGAAAGCAGCCCTTCAGAAAAAAGTGAAATATTGCATCCCTGAAAAATGGGAGCACAAGCCCTAAACCTGAAATGCATTTTGATGTTCAGCAAGCCCTTTCATGTCTTTCTGTTGGAGATTAATCTTATCCATGCACCAGGATAGCCCTTTAAAACACAGCAATTAAATTTTAAGCATACACCTGTATCTGGGCTGACTATACCCTTTCTATCTCCATCCTACTTTCTTGTTGTCACCTTGCACTCCATTTGCACTTACCACTGTGAGCAATTATTGACAAAGACACGGTTCTTTGTTGCTATAGCAGAAACTGCTGGTCTTTCTAGGATTTTGAGGCCAAAACACAAGTTGTGCTCAGTCATAAAAGAAAGTTTTCCTGCAACCATTTGCTGTTCTCTGTGTAGGTCTGTGTAACATTATCTAGTAAGCATAAATATCTAACACTTTGAATGAAAGGAATTAAAATATGAGATGAAGACCAAGTAAATGAAAGAGACAACAAATATACAGAAAGTTGTCCTTCACTTATTGTTTATTTCTTATGAATACTTTAAAAAGAATTCTTTTTTTCTTCTTTATTTATATCTCAAGGTATTATTTTGAGTATGCAAATGTGATGTGTTTCACAAATCAAACCTGGCAACTCATAATCACATCCTGCTGTATATGATTTGATATTCATAGACAATCATTGTCACTGACAAAAACGTGCATGTGGGAGAAGTGTCTATCATTCTGTTATACAAATTAATCAATAAAAAAGTGTGCATGAGAGTGCTATGAATAGAAGAAGGTATTAGTAGATTTTCCCTCAGGAAGACAGATAATTCATTTTTCATTTTTTACTCCATGTCTCCAACTTGGACACTTCCTTCAATGTATAACTTAAGCCTTCATTTTTTGAGTTTTCCTGCCCCTCCCTTTTCCCTAAATCAGAATATTTAAATATGGAAATATATACTAATTGCAGAGTGTTTTATAATATCTTAATAATTTGTCAACTAAGTTTCTGAAAATGTGGCATGAAGCTGAGTTTGGGGAGGTTTAGGTTGGATATTAGGAAAAATTTTTTCACCCAGAAGGTGAACAGGCACTGGAAGAGGCTTCCCAGGGAAGTGGTCACAGCACCAACCCTGTATGAGTTCAAGAAGCATTTGGACAATGCTCTCAGGCACACAGTGAGATTCCTAAGGTGTCCTGTGCAGGGACAGGAACTGGACTCATCCTCATGGACGGCTTCTATTTCAGCATATTCTATTATTCCATGCTTCTGTGATACTCTATGATATTGTAAGCCTCTTTACTTGGTATATTACACCTTATTGACTCCCTTTATTTTTCATCCTATACTTGTGATGGGCTTTTTAGCTGTAAAATGTACCTATGCTCTTAACTTTCTTTATTAATAGATTGTTTGGAAAGACCCTGGAGTGTCTGACACGCTAGAAAATAATTTGTCAGGGAAGAGTGTAATTGATTCTGTCTTAGTCAAGAAAATAAAGATTATGACAATTTGGGGTCTTTTTTTTTCAATCCAAGATCCTATTTCTCTCCCTAATTACTAATTATACTCTTCCCTCTCATCATGAAGAGCTTTTTAAAATACATTTATAGCAAAAGGCAGTGCAGAAACATCATCAGACTGTTACAGGATGAGGATTGTCACCTCACAAACAGGGACATGGCAGTTTCTTTGCCTCTGTTTTCAGCACTGAGGATGGGTTAAGGAGTCCCAGGTCCCTGAGCTGGAGCAGTATGGCTGTGAGAATGATAAACTCCCAGCTGACCCTGAACTTGGGCTATCCTCATAGCAGAGGATTTTCTGCCTCTGCTATGAGGTTTATGAGGCCTGGTGAGATTCATCTGAGCATATTCAAAGAGTTGGCTGATGTTGTTGCAAGACCTCTCTATGACTTTTGAATGGTTTCTGTAATCTGGAGAAATCCCAACTGACTGGAAGTTGGCTCAAGTTGTCCCAGTTTTCAAGAAAGGCAAGAAGTATGACCTTGGAAACTGCAGGCCTGTTAGTCTCACTTCAGTGCATGGCAAAATTGTAGAGAAGATAATTCTGGGAGTTTGGGAGTTATTGAACAATGCCTGAAGGACAATGAAGTCATTGATCACAGTCTGCACAGGCTCGTGAGGGGTAGGTCCTTCTTGACAAATTTAATTTCCTTTTCTGAAAAGGTAGGCCACCTAATTGATCAAGGGAAGCCAGTTATGTAATCTTTTGGATTTTAGTAAAGTTTTTGATACTGTCTCTCACAGCATCCTTTGGGACAAAATGTCCAGCCCACAGCTTGATAAACACATCATCTGTTATGTGAATAACTGGCTCATGGGTGGGGCACAAAGGTGAATGTGGTGACATCAGACTGGAGACCTGTCACCAGCTGAGTTTTGCAGGGCTCCATTCTACCGCCATTTTTCTTTGTCCTCTTAATAAATTACTTGGACACAGGACTCAAAGGTATAGCAAGTAAGTTTGCCAGTGACAAAAAACTGGGAGGAGCTGTTGATTCCCTTGAAGGCAGGGAAGCACCGCAGAGACATCAACAAAGTAGAGGGCCAGGCAGGCACCAACTGTATGAAGCTGAACAAAGATAAGTGCTGGATTCTGCACCTGCGGTGGGGCAACCCTGAATGTACAGACAGACTGGGGAATGAGACACTGAAAATCAGTGCCATGGAAAGGGGCCTGGAGGTCCTGGTCAATGAACATTGAATCTGAGTCAGCAGTGCCCTGGCAGCCAGGAGGGCCACTCATGTCCTGGGGTACATCAGGCACAGCATCGCCAGCCAGGCAAGGGAGGGGATTGTCCCACTCTGCTCTGCACTGGGGTGGCCTCACCTCAAGTGCTGGAGGCAGTTTTGGGTGCCACAACATAGGAAAAATATTTAGCTATTGGAGAGCATCCAGAAGGGGGCCATAAGGATGGTGAAGGGCCGTGAGGAGAAGCCATATGTGGGGCAGCTAAGGTCACTTGGTCTGTTCAGTCTGGAGGAGAGGAGACTGAGGGGAGACCTCATTGCTGTTACAACTTCCTCATGAGGGAAAGAGGAGGGGCAGACACTGATCATTTCTCTATGGTGACCAGGGACAGAACCTGAGGGAATCGCCTGAAGCTGTATCAGACAAAGTCTAGGTTGGATTTCAGGGAGACGTTCTTCACTAGAATGGTGGTTGGGCATTGAACAGGCTCCCTAGGGAAGTGGTCACAGCACCAGCCTGACACAGCTCAAGAAGTGTTTGGACAATGCTCACAGACATGTGGTGCAACTATTGGGGATGGTGCTGTACAGGGCTAGGAGATGAACTTTGATGATCCTTGTGGGTTTCTTCCAGTTCAGGATATTCAATGATTTTATGATTGCATGAAAATCAGAACTTTATATATTTTTTATAATTTATTTTTTCATGATTAACAGTTCATTCCCCTTCCCAAATAATTCTGTTCTGTTTTTTGGGGTTTTTTTGTAGATCTATATTTCATGAGTGCTTTTATCCTGATTGATTCTATTCAATACTAAGAATTACTCCATTTCTTACTCATTTTTGACAGTTAATACTTAAGAAGTCTGACTTAGGACATTATTTTATCAAAAACCTTTCTGGTATGTTTTATTTCCCTTTACAGTTTTCCTGTATGTTAAGATTTTCCCAGGCTTTCTTTTCCTCTGAGGAAAAAGGTTTTCAAAAAGCCTTCTTCTATAAGGCATGCATTCAACAGAAAAGGTGGAAACAGACTTGCTGTGATAACCTCATGTCCCTTTTCTCTTTCCTCTAGGCTATAAGCCGTTAATCATCACACAAAGGCAGAAATATATAAATTATGAGGCTTATTTTGGTTTTGGCTAGTTTATTTCTCCATCAACAGCAGAGTCCAATGATTGGTATAATCAGTTTCTTCTGCAATTCTGCATTTTGCTTTTGAGAAAAAGTTTTTGTTTTTCAAGGCTCCAAGGTTTTAGACTGATTAAGGTCTTCAGGCTTCTTATAAGGCCACCTGGGTGGAACTTGGTGGCCTGTATTACATATGCCAGAATAAATGATCTAACATGGTTTTTTGGCTTTAGATTTTATGCATGTCTCAAAATGTGTTAAAAACTGCATGTCTTGAATCTGAAGTCTTTACATTCAGGAGAAATTATTCAGCTCCAAATCCTATTGCTTTATCTACCAAGACACATGGCTGTAGCAGTCTTGAACCCCATCACCCTTGACTGATTGACAGGAGTTTGAAACGTGTGTGTATATCTGCCACCAGGTGCTCACAGGTCAGAGCGCTTGTTGCCTTGGCCAGAATTTTGTACTTGGACAACTTGAAGACCAGTCAGTGCATGGTGTCTCACCTTGTTCCAATCCAGTTAATCCAAGTGATTTTTTTATAGCAGAATACTCCCACCATACATATTCTACTCAGAGAAAATGCCTGTAGACTATTCCATGGAGGAACATAAGTTCTAATGAGAAAAATAAAAGGAGAAGTAATATTGAGGTAAGGCTATCAATATTCCAGATGGCTAGAAAAGAGGAAATAGACATTACTGAATAGAATGATAGATTTAGAGAGAACTAAAGCATAACTGCTAATCAGATTATTAGAAGTATTAATAACTAATGAATAGCTTTGATAAACAATGTTAGATTTGGTCTTTATTTGAATATAAAATCAATATACTGATTTTTTGTTTAAAACACTTTTAGGAATTATTGCATCGTATTTATTTTGTGAAGCTGTAATTAAAACAAATTCTGTGTAACCTTCTGTGCTTATTTGCTTTGGGGAATCTTCATGAATGGAAAATGTTCAGGTTTTTTTCACGTATGATAAAGGTTCCACTTTAAATTGGAAATGTCTCCCACCATCTATCTTGTATATCTATTTTTTACGTTAGTTTGTTAAGAAAAAAGTAAAGAGATTGAAGCTAAAAAAGGAATAAAAGACAATGAGAACTTTAACCAGTTTGAGGAATTTTGTGCACTCACCCAAATAAATCTTAAAGATGTAAACATTGGAATAAAAATGTTGGCACAATTATACCTATTTACATTGCATGACGTTTCAGCTGATTAGTATGTCTTTTCACCATTCAATGAGTAAGTACAGAAATTTAGAGAAATCAGATATTAGTTGCAACAATGGGAGGAAAGTTTCATTGGTATTATACTGTTTCTAAGTTTAGTCATACTTTTTTTTTTTTTTTTGTGGATCAGTAAAAACACCCAAAAAAGCACATGAAAATTAGAAGACAGAAAAAATGTACTTTCAGTTCAGATATTGTTTTTTAAAAAGAAACCGACTTGGGTCAATTTAGTTTATTTGTAGATCTAAATATACTAGGAAATGCAATTATCCTTGCTCTGATGAGCCACTTCAGACAAATTGTTCCTAGATCTCTGGCCTAGAAGTTTCCCCATGGTTTTGGTTTTTTTTTTAAATTCCTCACAGTAGTTCTGTTTACCAGTCCTTACTTTACTCTAAGTCTAGTACTTCAGAGGGAGAAACATTTACAGGTAGTCATTTTTTAAAAGTTAGATGAAATTATTTTATTTTAGTATTATTATCAGGATCACTATGACAGACTCTTTTACATTTGGATTCAGAAAGGAGTCCATCTTCAAGAGAACTCCTAATTGACAGTCCTTAGAAACACAGATATTCTAATTAAATTGCTACACTGACCATTCTGTTCATTGGGGCAACTTCTTTGAGTAAAGACTGGAATACACTATAAAGAACATGCTAAAACTACCTCCCACTTTTTTCTCGTCTAAAAATGTGGAAAGCAGTGTAGGTTGCACTGTTTCAACACTAGAAGAGAATTATAAATAGATGTTACTGCAATAATCAGTCTAGGACTACCAGCTATAAATCTAGTCATTTACAAACTGTGAAATATAAGGCACCACCTCAGTAAAAAAGGGGGAATACATTTGGTGTAAAGAAGAAATAAAATACACAAAGTCATAATGATTTCATGTCTAGTTGCCACATACATTGTCTAAAAGTAGAGTTTCGCATACTATAAAAATTAATTCTGTTGGCTCAGTGACATTTAACATATGCAGAAAATCCAGGGCATTCCTGTTAAATTCAATCAGGTCTGAATTTTACACATCATGGTGTAGCAGGGCTCATTACCATATAATAGGATCTAAATTTGGAATATGCAAATGTGTAAAGACAAAAAGTGGCTTAATGCAGATGAAGATCCTTGCTGCCACTCTTTTTAGGTGAGTATTCAAACACTGAGAACATCAGAGTTTTCATTTGCTTTTGTAAGGATGGCTTTTATAAGAATGAAAATCTGTGTCCCTGAGTAGTCAATACTTCTCGGGCAAATGTAATGTGTCCTGTTCGTTTTTGTTTGTAAAGCAATGGCTCTTTCAAAAACAAATGTGGTAGAGAATGCAACGTGCATGCTACACAGAAAATTCAAGAAAAATAATATGGTTTTGCTGTATAAATAATAACGTTGAAATGAGTGACAGGATTTTTAAAAATTCTCTTTTAATGGAGCACAAATTTGATTCTGAGAAATACCAATTAGTTGGAGCATTGCTAAATATGCAGTAATTCTGGTAACATTCCAGTGCTGATATAAGCTGCAGAGTAGAGCGTGGCTAGTGAATTGTAATAAAGAAAAAGTTGACTACTGAAAATGGTTTTAACATGTTTTCAAAATAACTTTTCTATTAAGTTCTGGTTCTTACACCACATCCTTCATTCTCATTATCATTCAATCTATCAAAATATTAGTGCTGACCTCTAGATACTTCTTTTCAATGTAAATAACTAAAATTTCACAAAAAGGATTCATTTATTCACGGACTCCTACACAGCTGTTACACCTTTTGTTGTGGATATGAATAAATAACCATACAAAATGATTAGTTCTTCAGTAAATGTTTTAAATTTTTATAATTTTAACTTCTACAAATACAAACTGACATTCTCAGATCATACCTAATAGTCCTAGCATGGCATGGCAAGAAAGAGGAAAAAGCAGAGGCTTCATGGCTGGGTGCAGACAGCTGTACACACACAGTTTTTGTGCGGTGGTCTAGAACTGCAGAATGGCATTAGCATAGTGTTCACTGTAAACTGGGATATTTGTCCTCTTAGTGAGGCTGATTAGCTCAGGCTCAGCACTGTTCTGCTGCAGCAGGCTGGCTCAGAGCTCACTCACAGTGGACACATAAACGTAGTTTTACCAAACATGTAGATTTACCCCAGGCAATGTGACCTAAACATCACATTCCCAGCACTAGGATTCCATATTTCTGTTCTTTGAAAGGAAATCAAATGTTGCTCTTCAGATAAGATTCCTGTAACTGTTATGTTTGGCTAAGACAAAGAAAATGTCTTCTCCATCACTGGAATTCAAATCATGTCATATGTCAGCTACTTAAAAAATGCATAACTAAATGATAGGCAGTGCAATTTGTGTTCGGCTGTAACAGGTTTTGTGAATCTTCAGCTGCACACGCTGTCATTAAATTTCAGCATTCACATTTTAATCTTAATATTCCAGCATCCGAGCAAGTTTGTTGGAAATATGAGAACCATTTTGGCTCAGACAGTCTATGCTTTGAGGACTAGAAAATAATGCTGAAACTTCTCATGAAAAGGAAAGAGTTTGTTTCTCCTGCACTAAGAAAACAGGACTGTTAAGAGACATAGGAAAATGTGCAATATAGGGAATTTACTTATTGTACTTGGCTAATTAAAAAACCTCATATACAGCTAACTAAAGTGTGGTCTGGACTTTGAAATTTTAACTGATAGCTTTAGCTGAATCTAAGTATAAAACGCAGTTCCCCCCCAAAAAAGTGCTTTTTTTTTTTTAGGAGCGTATAGCAGGTTCTAGGCACAATGAAACCAGTCCTTGGTGAAATTCAGTAGGAACATCTGTTCAAAGAACCTACTTGAAAATTAGCCCAGGCATTTGGACAAACCTCACTTCAGTCTCTCACTGCTGTGGTACCAAATAATGTAGGAGCAAAAAGGCAGGAGATAGAACCAAAGTAAACCTGGGTAACACATTTCACATCTTCTTGGACTCTCAAGTCTACAAGTAAGTGATATTACTTACTAGGGAAGATAAACACTTATAAATGCAGGGAACAGAATCAAGGATCTAAGTTTAACTGAGCTGGCTTTCCATGTAGCTAAAATCTTTCTTACTTAGTAAAAATCAAGAGAACCAAAACCATAAAATGTGATTATATAATGTGACTTGTCCAGGCTTAGATATACAGAATTGAAAATACCATATTTTGTAGCAATTGTCAAATTGTGTCAAAAGTTATGTCAGCCCTTACTTCAGATTATAGGTAACAACTAAAGCAGAATTTCCAGTGTCATACAAATGGATAGGATGCGTATGCAAATGTTATGATAAAAGTAGATTTGAATATTATACGAAAATAATTTGCAATGCAACTAAGAACTTTTGCTGTCAATATGAAATTTCCAAAGCGTTCTTCATGAGTAAGACAGAGAAGGTGGTGATGGAGGAGGATGTAAAATGAAACTGCCGATAGAGGATTGTTTAGTCACTAAGATACTGTGCTACACTATTACTAACGAGAAGAGAGTTATACATGCAGGATGCTTTAATTGAAATCAGTATTTTCATAGCAGGATAGGATACTAATTTAGGGCAGGCTGGTATGAAGTGAATCACAGCTAGGTTTTTACCATGTCCCGGGTACATCTGCTGACTTTCTAAGGCATTATCTACCTCAAAAATCATGAGCTGGCCTTTTTACTTAATTTTGGTTAGAGTAGATTTGATATAGTGATTTGTTGTTTCCTGCACATGAAAACTGTGGTGTATGATATTTTAAATAGTTCTCTTCTGCTTCCCAACAATACTTAATATGAAAAGATTCAGGGACAAAAAGGCAAACAGGATTCCTCTATGAATCTACTTTATCCAAAACCCACATCTCCTTTTCCATTTACTACACAGAAGTCCTTATCCACATCACCCCATTCATTCACTGCCATTACTTTGAAGCCCCATCCAAAAGATCCCATGGAAACGTTAAATCCTATGGAGCATCATCCTTTAACTCTGAGGGACATGACTGTCCTGCTGTCAAGCCTGCAGGCTTGGGGAAGGGGCTGTCACTTCTTAGCTATGTCCCGACATTTTGTGATCTCAGAATCAGGAGGACTCCTGGTGGCAGGTGAGAGTCTGGATTTTGGCTATTTGACTTTTTTTTCAGAAGGTTTTGCGCTGTCCTCTCTCATCCCCTCCCCTGATCTGTCTCTGGGAGTTTGACAACCCCTTGCATATCATGCTGCTTCTAAGGCCCCTTCAGACTTTTCAGCTAATTGCTTCTTGGACATCATGTATGCGAAAAGGCCTAACAGTAAAAAGTATAGTTAAAACAGCTCAGTAGCTTTTTGCTGCTATTTTGAGATCCAGATTTGATAAAAGAGAAAATACAAGTATTTATTTTCTTTTCCTTTTCATGGGGCCAAAGAAGAACAAAATTATAATCCCTTAGGTGTACGAATAATATGTGCTTGTATTATAGCAGCACTGACAGCTCCCATCTGTGATTAAGCTTCCCTTTTAGCAAACCATACCAACACATACTCTGAATCACCCTGCAGAATCTAAAGTTAAAATAAGCTCATACCAAGGAAACAAACTACTGAAACAGATTTTAGTTAAGTCAAGCAATTGGAGAGGAAATAGCAGCAGTTCAAAGGTCTATGATTCAGGTTAAACTGCATTATCCCTTGCTACATAATAAATATTTTGGATCTCCTTAATCAGGATGATCATAAGAAATAAATATTATGTTGCGGCCAGATGCTGACAGACCTTACCCTCCTGTATGTCAAGCTGCCCAGATGCGATCCAGCTCAAATCCTGAATTCATATGGACAGAGCATCACATCACTGGCCTGAGCCAGACAGAGTGCCCTTATTCAGGACACTTGGATCTGATGATGCCTTTTGAAGTAAACACGTCTAGACTAGTTCTTTGGTGCTGTGTACAGAGATTACAGGAAACTAAGCCTAGTGCTGGTTCAAATGACCCTTGGAAACACAATGACTAACAGAGCAAAGTTATCTTATTTTGCCTGCTGTTGCCTAGATCTTATGAAACACATTGAAATTTCTCATGGTTTCCATCTGAAAACATTAAAAAAACCTCTTGAGTAGGCAAAAGTCAGCCAAGAAAGTCCCAAAAACTGAACAGACCTCAAGAAACATGTTTGCAAACCCGCACAAACATCTGGATTGTAACAAAAGACAAATCTAGCAAATGCAGCCAAATGCCATCTTTTGTTAAAGGCATTTCTTGTAATTGTAAACAGAGTTGCTCATTTGATAGACAGCATCTGTTGCATTTTCATGAACTTTGAACATAAGTTCCCCACTTCCTGGATGGTTTCACAACTTGATGGCAACCTCCCTTTGCTTTTTATTCTCATTGTCTTGCCATATTTGTATACACAAGATCAGTCTGTTAAAGATTCAGAAAAACAATCTCCTGGGGCATCCAGCAGTAGTCCATTTTGACTTGTATTTGTTCCCCAATTAAGTCTGTGATCCTATGAATGAATGATTCTAATATAATTAATCAGAACTGCATGCATTCAATTCACTGCTGTGGACAAATGGTAACACAATTGTGTTAAAGGTCTTTCACTAAACAGCTAGGTCCAGCTACAGTTGCAGAACTTCTAAAATGTTAAAAACGGTGGAGAAGAAGATCTGGTTTTTGAGAGGAAACTTTATAAAATATAAAACTTCAGACTGTCTGCTCACTATTAGCAGTATGCTGGGCTGGCACCCAAAACCAGAGAAGCGTTTTCAATCACTGTCAGAACCATTGTGGAGAATTGTAAGCAGCTGATAAAGGCCTTTTGATCTATTTCTTCCAAGCCTCCTATTAACTGTCTTTTGTCCTTCAGTACATATAATTTGAATGTATAAATCCAATGCATTTTAAAGATTAGCTGTCCTAGAGAGCAAGAAAAATTTGTTATAAAACATTTCTCTTACTCTTCTAAAACACAGTGGAAAAACATCATAGAATAGTCAGAATTGTTTAGGGTGGAAAAGATAACCATTGAGTCTAACTGTTAACCTAGTGCTGCCAAGTCCACCACTAAACCTTATCTCTAAGAACCACATCTTCAGGTCTTATAAAATACTCTGGGGACAGTGACTCAACCACTTCCCTGAACAGCCTGTTCTGAAGCTTGACAACCCTTTCAGTGAAGAAATTTTTCCTAATATGCAATCTAGAACTCTTCTGGCACAACTTGAGGCCATTTCCTCTTGTCCTATCAGTTGCCATTCTCTTGATTGGTTCCAGGGGACCGGATCTGAACAAAGGATTCGAAGTGTGACCTCAGCAGTGCTGAGTACAGGGGGACAATCACTGCTCTGGTCCTGCTGGCCACACTATTGTGGTCCAAACTAGGATGCTGATGGCTTTCTTGGCCACCTGGGCACACTGCCAGCTTGTGCTCAGCCAGTTATCACCAAAAGATGTACTAGAGATCTTGACTGCTCTGTTCTGCTTCCTTGTGCTGTAACAACACTTGGTTGCAACCTCTCAAATTGCCAGATGCATGAATGTAAGAGAAAAAGATTATTTTTTTGCTGAACATCTCAAATGGAGAAAGATACTGCTCTTTAATAATCCAAAGCCTAATTAAATTCAAGCTGTACAATACTACTTTTAATAGTGCACAGCGTGTGTCCACCACCACAAGCCCTTACCTAGAATATATTCTGCATGTTGGAAGGAAGCAGACCTGTTCCACGCTGTGATATCTAAACTCTTTTTAATTTGCTCACCAATATCTTTGAATCTCATTCTTCAAATCCAAGCTGTGTTTTCACAAACAATTTATTTTGAATAGAATAATGAAAAAGTCTAGTTTCTGAAAGTAATGCATCACTGAGGTGATGGCAACATTATCACTCACAACTGATGGCTTGGTTTAGTGAAGCACTTCTGCAACTTGAAAACTGCTTTTACTGCTCTGGTTAAGGAATGAGGTATGCTAAAAAACAGACTGGCACTGTCTTCTTCTTGTTTTGGGTTATTGTGCATAATCCAGGAATATATATTATGTGTATTATGTATTATGTGGAGCATGTGGAGACTGTTATTATGTTATATTGTGTGCATCAACATCAGAAGGCAATTTAAATTATAAGAAACTCTTCTAGGGAGAGTAGAAAATACAGCAACAGATTGCGCAGGTTGGAAATAGATTTACTGTTTTACTTTTGCCCCGGTGTTTGCCCCAGGATGAATCAATATCTGCTTTCATTTATTTGAATACTACTTTTGCAGTGACATTACCTTATTTGTTCCAACTACCCTGTTTGTGTGACCTGAGTTTGCACTTAATACAAGTAAATTTCAAACCACTCTGGAAGAATATGTAGAATTGGTCAAGATGTTCAAAACTGCATAGTGATTGTGAACACTTCATAGAATCATAGAACACCAGGTTGGAAGGGCACATCGAGGATTGTCTGGTTCCATATTTCTTGGCAAAAGCACGGTCTAGAAAAGTTTGTACTGATAGGCTTTAAAGAAGTTTGACTTTCAAGGAGCAGATCCTTCCTAATGTGAGATTAGTACTTTAGGAGCCTATAGTTAATTCAAACGACAAAGTAAGATGGAAAAATTTGAAATCTGTTCCAAAAATTCATGAAAAGAAACAACATTTTCCTTACTTTCTTCTATTAAAGATAATTAGATTGTTAAAAATAGGTGTAAATGGGCAGCTGTTGAAGAGATAGATCACTGGCATCAGTAACATTTCTCAGTTTTGAGCTCAAAGTGATGATCTCAAGGATGTGTCTCCAAGGCTCAGACTCAACAGCTACTCAGGGCTTGGTACTTGCCTGAGAATCAAGGCAAGCTTCTTGTTTAATATTTCTAAGCATTACCAAGGATTTCTGCACATTTGAATTATTGACAGCTGTTAGAAACTGATAGCAGGCACCTTTGGAAAGTAATGATTTTCAGTGACTGCCAAAATAGATAAAAGAAGCAAGAAGTTGTGTCAGACTTTTAAAAATGGACCTTTTGAAAACAGAAACAAATCCCTTATTTGCCAATATATTTAATACCCAGCAGTTTCCATTAAAAATATTTTTTCTGCCTTTGTGTCTGTAAATGTACTGATAGCTGATATATCCAAATACCATTATTAAGGTGCCCAAGTTGCTTTCATTTGATCTAACTAGCACATATATGTGTGGATATTTACTCGCCATCCTGGGAAAGTCAGCCACAGACATAGTCTAAAGAGGTAGTTTACTATGATTCCTGATGGATGAATTCTCCTGGATAACACTCACATCCTGAATGCAGAATAAGAACATTTATAGGAATACTACAGCTAATATATTTGATAGGTTATATTATTTGTTTTTCTATGTTTCCTACTAACAGTCCTACCAGAATGAAGTTACTGGAATTGACAGAAACATTTACATAACACTTGTCTGACATAAAAGATTCTGAGATTTGTTAAATTAAGCTATAAAATTTTTAAATGTTGTATGAAAAAGGAATGAACTATGTATACATGAATTTTGTAAATTGCATGAATTTCATGCACCATCCTTTTCTTGTGGAAAAAGGTCTCATAACAAAAATAATAACTTGAACTCTCTGTCTCTGCTTATAAACAGAAGGTAGTAAAAAGTCTTCATGTATTTTATTATTCTTAACTAAAGAAGTTTATATCCAGAGCTAAAGGGGAATCCATATGACAAGCATGCTTGAGGACATTTGTGCTTCAGTGTTCTATACCATTGTTCCAGTTTCACTGGACACACATTATTTCCTGTTTTCTTTTCAAGTGGCACTGCCAAGAGAAAACACTGTTTATATCTGTCACACCACTTGTGTCTTCATCAGCTTAGTCCTGCCTTCTCACTGTGCGTTGCTTTGCTGATATAGTGGTGGAGGGAGAGAAGGAAGTAATCTATGCTGATATTGAAACTGCTCATAAAAGCTTCTTGTACTAGTGGACAGTACGCCCATGTAGCCTGCACCTGCACTGCCTTTTGACTTAAAGCTTAAATCAAAACACAGAAGAGAAAGGAAACCTATTTCTCTCACTGACATTAAATTTAGAGTAACAAAGGGACTATTTGGTAAGCTGATATATACACAATACACAGGTTTTCAATATCTTAAAAGACTTAGACTTTTTTTCTTCTAATTAAATTTAACGGTTTTAATTTCCTTTAAAAAATATATGTAGAAAGTCTATTAACATGCATTCAGATTTTAAAGTGTTTCAAAGAAATCTTTTGGAGTTACCAGTACTTCAAAAATACTATGAAGAAACAAATTTTCCAAAAAGAAAGGGAAATTTCCCACATAAATATCAACTTCATCTGTTGATTAGTTGGATATTCATGTTCTGCCTGAACTTTCTCAGTCTCTGTCTTTCAACTCCAATTTGAGAGCAATGAAGAATATTATCAACAAATTCTTTCTCTTCCTTTGAACAATATTTGGTCAGAAGCGGTAGAATAAATCAGAACAGAAGCCATAGAAGTCCTGCAATATGTGCAGGATTTTCAGTTGGGTTAAAGCTTGTTGAGCCTCCAGATTGTAAACTAAATGTTTGGCAAGGAATGTGTCTAGCATGTCCTACTCCTTTTTGGTTGCTAACATAAGTTATAGAAGCCGAACGCAAACAGCAGAAGTGACTTTACTCCATTGCTCCATGGAGAAATAGTAAATGAGTAATGTTTACAGGACAGAATTTTTTTTTTAAATATTGTGTACCTCTGAAAAATGAAATTGAAAGTTGAGAGGAGAGTTAGAAGTGAAATCATGGTTCACTTTGACACAGGGTAAACCCCAGTAATTCCATTGCATCATCAGTTTAGTTATAATGTTTGCAATTGGTATAGGTTACTCAGTGTCTGACACAGGTGCTGTTGAAGGTAATTTCTTAAATGGGAGAATACACAATTCATTGTAAAACTGACTGCTGCACCATTCAGCACAGAGGTTTCGGTTCAGTGAGAAAAAAGTCCTTGTAGAGAGGTCTCAAACAATTTGTATTTGATTGTGACAACTACAGGCAGAGGAACAGCTTAGATGCTCCGAGGGGCCTTGTTGAAACAAATGACTCACACAATGCGTTTTTTACTCATGAGCATTTATGTCTATAGGAAACATAGCCTCACATCAGACATTTTCTGTGACATAAATGGAGTTGTGTATTAGCAAGAGTAGATGGAAATGAGAAAAGAAGTATTATGTACTCTTTCTGATACCAGATGATTTGATTAAACCAGCTTTTGAAGGTAAAACGGCTGATCTGGTATATGGGAATTTTTTCTTAACAATTTTGAGATTTAATTTTTATCAAAGCCTGCTTAATATAGTGTATCTGGAATCAATCACTTCCTTTCTTTTCTACACACATGTTGGCAAGTCAAATGAAATACCACCTGAACAAAGAACTGCAGGATTTAGCTTAGCTAAAACTAAACCTGAGGAAAGTTAATAAAAGTAACATTTCCTTAGTATTTTCCAGTTTATCATATAACCACAAAAGCAATTCCTTTCTTTCCTCTTTCCTTCTGTTCACGTGTTGTGTTTAACCATCTTCATTTTCTGTTGAATATGCTGTTTACTTCCCCCAAAAGTTAGGCTTCCAGCCTGTATTCTCTCATTCTCCCTTTTCCCACCTTCTTCCAGTTTTTATGTGGTGAGCCCCGTTTTCTTTCTGCATTACCATGCTGTCTGCTACTCTTTCTTTTCTCATTTGTTTCTCTTTTATTACCTTCACTCTAATGTGGTATTTTCTGACATGCCTCTCACCAGCCTGGTAAAAATCTCACCACTGAGACTTGTACTCATGTCTTGATGCTGCAGGTAGATACAGTGCTTAACGTCCTTTCCCCAAAAGGTAAATAGATGTAGAAAACCAGGCAATTTTCCACAGACAAAATTATTTGAATAATTATTAAACTATCAAGGAATAAATTGGATACAGATTGGTAGTTTGGTGCCTCTTAGGCTAGATATGATTAGATGTTCAATTCTTGGGTTTTTATTGTTTGATTTTCCAAGAAAAATATATTTTACTTCCACTACATTTGTGCATATTATATTATAATTACTTAGATGTTACTACCCTGTATGATTTTGCAAGCTTATACTAACAGTAAAGCTGGCATTATGTTAGTAATGAATTGGTAAAGACTCTGGAGGCAGCTCATCCAAAGGCATGTAATGACAATTGTGGATATGTCACAGTACCCTGCCAACACCCCATATGCTGATTCAGAAAGCTACAGGTCTCAGACCCCCTAGGGCACTCCAGGTACCATTATGAAACTCTGACATCTAATTCAGGGAGCTGAATTTTGGTCTGTGCCTCAGATATTAACTTGTACTAATGTTGTCTTAATTTGGAACTGAATCCCATCCTTAGTGTAACTTTATATATTGTTTCAGTATTACAGTTTTCTCCGGTTCCTTTTCAGATGGGACATAAAATAGGGGTACTGGTGTTATCTGGCTAGTAGTGATTACCTGGTGTTCACAGTTTTAGCTACTTTAACTTGTGCTGTGCAGAAATTTCAGATTTCCTATTTAACATTTGCATTTATTATGGTTGACCTGGTAAAAGAATTCAAAGCCTCTGGAAGGTAAAAATAATGACTACACAGTATACTTCGGGCACATGTACATGTGTGTGCACAGAAGCATGCATCTAGCTTTTTAATCAAAGGGAATTAATGATTCAATGTGGAAAGCTGAGTTGCTCTATACAATTGAATGTTTTATTCACAGTTGAGGGAATAATAATTTTGATCTTTTTAACAGCTACATATACATGAAAAATCTCAGGAGTAATATTTGTCATAGTAGTATATGGATTTTTTAACCTCAATTCTTTACTCGCAGAAGAAGGCAGAGTTCAGGTAGAGTAAATCAGGACAGTGGCAATGAGGAGGACCTAAGTAAGATTACCCTATTTAAATATGGAGCATGTTTTAGGGCATATAATATAAAAATGTAGAGGTGACATCTGCAGTTACCTGTTGGTGCTCACTAGGGCATGTCTTGGTTTCTGTTCCTCCACATAGCTGGGTTGCAGATATACTTGGTCGAGGACACTATAGTTCCTACATTATTGGTCTATGTAGGTCCCTTATATTTGTAAATCCATGTCCTGCCTATATGCAAAATGGAAATGCATTAATGCATTAAAGTGTGCTGTCAGACTAAATGCAAAAATGCTTCTTTATTCTGTGTGGTCTAGTTGTGGCCAAAACAGCCTAAAGCAAACAGTCCCAAAGCGTCTCCTACGGCAGAATAATATATTTGGCACCTATCTTAATCTTATCTGAAAATTACCTCATGTTTCATGCGTCCCTCAGTCTCTGTCCAACATAGAAAGTGAATTTTTGCCTGGCTCATGACATGATTTATTTATTTTTCTGGTGTTATTTCTAGGTTAAGCCTTATTTGTGAATCTTTTCAATGCATGGCAGTTCGTACTAAGGGTCAAATAGGCTGGTCAGAGAAGTCCACTGTCCTGAAAATGTGATTTCAAACAATGGAGAATCAAATGTAAGATTTAATTAATGCTTGAATCCACAAGTAAAGATGAAAAGAAAATTAAAGAGAATTATTGTAAAAAATATAAAGCTCTCATTGATTTCTTTTGGTTCAGATGAGAGGATAAGCTCAACTTCTCTTTGCAAGTGGAACACTCACTGTTCTTTGATCATGCTGCTAAAAACATGTGTGTGCTCTGTTGTTTGCTGAAACTGGCTATTATTCAGCAGAACTGAGCCAAATCCCTTAAATTCACTATAAGTACTCGTCAGTCAAAGCTTTATCTCAGATCACTGCCAAGGGATTCAAGAAAAAAAAATAAAAGAAAGGAAAAGATAGGATAAAATCACCACCAAATCTGCTGTCAGATTATTTTAAGAAGCCAGTTCCAGTCAGTTAAACTGACTCAAAAATATGCTGGTTAAAAAAACAGTATAGTGGAAATGAACTTAGTGAACTCAAAAGGAAAACAATAGCATCAGACAATGTAGACTGCTTCCCTGAGCTTCCTGTCATACAGTTAGTCCCTAAATCCCAACAGAGCCAGTGAAGGCAAACAACATTTTATAAAGCAAACACAGAAGTCTGGGTCTTTCCTGTTTTTCATAATGAGGTCACCTGAAAAATGAGCTAGATTTATCTCAGGTATTTGTTTTCTGTTGTCTTCAGCAGCTGTTATGCAGAGAAAGGAAGAGTTTTCTTTCCTGTTATTTGGTTTTTTAACAGATCCTGTGCATGTCAACACTGAAGAAAGAAAGCAAGCATGAAAAAAGAGCATGGGCTATGCAAACAATTTCTCCTCATACAGGTCATCGATGCCATGAGTCAGAAGAGGAAAATGGAATCAGGATGCCAGACAAACATTAAAATTACTCACAAATGACTTGTAAATTACCCTGTTAAAGAGGTAACGACAAGTTTGTATGAGATGTTTGAATGGCAGAATATTATTCAGGAACTGCTTGCTATTGAGCATTGAAACTACAATAACATAACCCCATGCATTGTTCAAAAGCAAAGGGAAGTCCCAACAAAGTACTATATAATTCTTATAATAAAATAGTAAATTATATAACAAATTCTCAAAGTATCATTTAGAAAAAGTTCTAACTCAGGCAAAATATACATTGAGTCCATCTATACTTTACAGGCACTAGAATTTGACAATCTTTTACTGAGAAAAAATTCTTATTGCTATCCATGTGAGAGATATGTTGCACAAGTAACATTGATCCAGACAGCATATAGTCACTTGAAATGGGATATATTATCCAGAAGTAGCTATAAAGTGGCTGTTAAAATAGCCCAGTCACAATGATGGTCCACAAAAGATAGGAGAAAACAGCTACAGACCTAACATAAAACTTTAACAGGGCAAAAGGGAAATCTAGTTCTTAATACTTATCTTAACAGCAGTTTTGCACCAGTATAATCATTAACTTCAATGTGGCTGCCTCTTTTGTTCATCCATTTGAGCTGGGGAAGAGCTGAGCCTACAGTATCTCTCTGAACACTTAGCAGTCTGTGCACTAAAGCTGAGTTCTTTTAATAGTTCCTAAAACTTGTCTTTGAATATGTGAATTCCTCAGTGGCTGAGTCCACAAATGTGTAGGCAGATAGCAAATGAATATTTACCTTTAAATGATGTGCATGACATCACCTAGAACATAGTATGGACTTCTTTCAGAATAGAAGCTTCAATGTTGAAAAATAAGTGGTGTCGTTTTCCACACTGGGAGCTTACAGGGTGAGATTTGTGAGTGAATAAATTTCTTTATGCAACTGTTTCTGAAAATGGCATTTGATATCAATAAAATATACACAGAGAGATTATTTTTATGAAGCTGCAAGAAAGACACTTTCGGTTCTGCAGATTAAAAGGAGAAAAGGTTGAAACAATTTCTGTTTCATTTCATAGAGTCATTGTGGTTTTTGCCTTGCTGAAAAATGAGCAAACAAAACCCCAAAACACATCAAAGGTGATCATATTCATTAATTTTTAAACCGCAGATATATGCAGACATTTACTGCCTGATTGGATTCTGAAAGATTAACTTAGCATTGGAGATGCAAGTTCAGTAAGATGGCTACAGTGGCTAACATGTGGTTGATTTATTGTTCTCAGGGGACAAAGGGAATTGAAATTTGACAGACAGGATATGCTGTATCCACTTACTGGAAGAACATTAATTCCCAGAAGTCAGAATGTATGCATTACAAGCAATGCATCTTTTCATTTTGTTTTGTTTTTCAAGCAGTATACAGCTCAAAATAGTACAGACGATGCCTGAATACCTAAGTAACTCTTATACAGTGAACTGGTGCACAGGAAAAGGAAGTGTGTCTGTCCAAGAAGCACTTCAAGGAAGCCTTACTAGCATGCTTGATTTAATGCAACATACTTGCCAAATCTCTTGAGCTATTAAGCAACACAAGTCACTTTATGCAGCATGATTTCTGGGAAAAAAAGCATACAAGATAAAGAATGTGTGAGTTATGGATATAAACTAGGTTAGAAGTTGAGAGCATCTGTAAAACGTGATCCAAAAAATGCTTTACATAGTAACCTACCTTCTTGCCTACTGCATTTGACTCATCTAAATCTTGCACCATACTTGCCTATGAGAAAGAAAACCACAGTGAAAATACCACTTAAACTTCTGATACTTACTTGTGTAACCAAGCATTTCTTCCAGATGCATAAAATCACATCCTTTAAAATTAAATGCCTTTTAAAATATGCTCCAAATGTTTTAGATGAAAGTTTTCTTGGCATAATGTACTGTAATGCCAAAAGGGAAGGATTTTATGGGACCAGATGCTTTTTTGACAGTATGATACTAGTTATTCTAAGCAAATTAGATTGGCTTTATTTTGGTAGAGTAGAGTCTAATCAGATCCATGTATTACATATCACCATCAGAAAACAGAGCATGCTTACATATCTAAGCACATTCAGTGTGCACACTCACAGGAAGTTTGTAGTAAAGACCTCAAGTGGTAGCAATGCAAACTTCAAAACCATTTGGAGGCATTTCTGGTCACTATCACAGCACTTTCTCAAAGTCAGGCAATGAAACACTTTAGAGCAAACTATACTTAGAGAACACCTATCATTGACAGAAAGCAAGAGCTCTTGGTTTTGTCCTCTTTAGTCTTGCTCAGGTTAGCTAGGAGTTCAGTATCCCACCTAGCACTCAGTGAGCCACCAGTGCAACCAGTAAAGCAATTGGAAGTTTTCACTGAGATGTCTTCAACCACTTTTCCTGCAACTACTTCATTTTTTCCTTCTTTCACAGGCTATTAACGCTTGCACAATACTTCATCTCTGTTTTGCCCTGAAGATGGAGTGTTTGCCCTAGGTATACTTATTACTGGAGTTTTTCCAGCTGTGGGATGCTGGGTTTAGAGATCCTATTTCAGTTAAAAACAGCTTACACTCTGTGAAAGTGTAAAATGTTCTGACTAGATAGTTACTGATTTATTGTTGCCAACAGTGGCTTTCTAATTCCATTACCATAATTTCCAGTGAAAATTCCATTTACAGCACTCTATGTTTAGACTTCAGGTAAATGAAAGTTAGTAATTTAGTGCTGTGAATGTGTCTCACTATTCTAATCAACGTCTTGTTATAGGGCTTCTTTCTTTCTAGGAAAAAAAAAAAAGATCCCAAAGAAACAATTGCCATGCATTTTTAAGAAGAAAACAAATGAGAGGACTTCAAGTGTTACACTACATATATCACATAAATTATCCTCTATTCTTAAAACAAACTGTGCACTGTAATTTAAAGCCAACATGCAGTCACCTATTTTCCATTGCTGCTGAACTAGATTACCACCTGCCTTGACTCCATCCTTTGGAAGACTGCCAGCATTGTTACAATTTAATGCTATATCCCACTGTGTCAGGAAAGACATGCCTCCCCAATCTCACTGTCAAACAAGTGCTTGTCAACATCCCTTAATTATTGCTATTATTAGGAATGAAGGCTAAATATATGTGCTTTGTGAATGGTAATGTCTGTTGTCTGGTTTAGTTTTGTTAGGTTCAGTTGTGCTACTATGAAATAAGATTTAATTGAAAGATGATTTTAGAGTCAGATCTCTGAGTGTATATATCATTATTTGTAGTGATTTTAGTGCAAGCTGTGTTAGCATTTACATTTCAAAATGCTGGTACAAGAAGGGAAAATGCAAGTTCAGCAAACTAGGAAAAACCTCTCAGTAAACATAAAATAAATGTCAAATCTCCTGGACATTATATGGGCAAAGAAGAATACAAGTGACATTTTCCTCCCAGACAAAACGATGACTATGGGAAAATTGGAAAGTGGACACAGCTCCATACACAATGTCTATCTGTGTACCCAGGTGAATGGTTACTGCTAGAAACTGTGGCCATGCAACTGGTCATCAGAAGATGATCTGTCAGAGAGGGTTTTTTTGTCAGTGGAAATAAGTAAATTCTTGTATAGTTTTCTCAGATGTGGTCAAGTTGCCCTCCAAATTACTACTCATTTCCTATTTGTTTCCAGAATGTGGCCTCGAAATGCTGGTATTTGAGTAACACAAAATTATCATTTTCATTGTCACAACATATCACTAAGAACGTTCTTTAATCATCTCAGCATCAGGCAAGATATTGGCTCTTGAAGCAGGTATGTTACCTGTGCTGACATATCAGCTCACCACAGAGCTGTTCAATTGTTTATTGCTTCCAGCATCTCCTCTACCAGTGTAGCTCCTCTCCTCTTTATGTAGTTCCACCTTCTGTTTTTCTGACTCTGGTGCACATTAGATGCTTTTTTTTTTTTTTCTGCATTGACTTTTTCCTCCGTTCATGAATTCAGCTGGCCCATGGAGGGAACTGCAAGTCATGACCAGTGCAGGTGTGAAGAGAGAGTTTAGCCAAGAAGAAGGAGGAGGAGGAGGAGGAACAAAACCTCCTGATAAATTCACCTAAGCTATATTTCTAACAAATTGTTTAACTTCAGACACATTCTCCGGAAGCACAGTTTAGTTCAGAGTGAACTTCCCTTTTCATCTCCTGCTCTTCCTCTTCCTCTGTTCATTTCATTATCACTACACCTTCCCTTGCATTATATTTTTAAGGATGTAGTACTTGTGAACTCAAGGAAGTGATCAATATCAGCTGCTTTCAGGTTGTACCAAGTCAGGTTCATGGTGTATTCACACAATTTCCTGATCTGGAAAGATGGGACTAGAGAGTGTGTTGCAGTATATAGTTTAATCAGATTTTCTCATGGAACTTGTCCCTTTAACCACAGTCTGAAGCTGGCTGGCCCAGGTGGCAACACCTGACAAATGGGTGATACTTCTAACAGGGTGATCCACAGCCCTCTGCATTTCTATGACACCGCCAGTGATCCCAGCAGCAACCTGGCTTGCTGCATACATAAATTAGGATACACTCAAGCATTGCATCTTAGCAGAGAGGCAGCTGATGAAGCAATAAACAATGCTTTAAACCATGTCCTAGCGGACTAGAAGAGCTTCTTTTTCAGTCTAGACTGGAATACAAAAATAGTAGAAGTATTTCATGGGATCGTAGAATGATTTGTGTTGAAACGGACCTTAAATATCACCTAGTTCCAACCCTTCTGCCATGGGCAGGGACACTTCTTTAAACCAGGATGCTTGAAGCCCTATCCAACCTGGCCTTGAACATTTCCATGGATGGTGCATCCACAGCTCTTAGCAACCTATTCCAGAATATTATAGATCTAGCTAGTTAAGTGGAAGTTATTTCTAAAAGGCGATCCAGTATAGTGAACGGGGATGCATATACAATAACTGATTTAGAGCTGTACACTGAGCATTTCCATCCAGCTTGGGTAGCAGAAGTGATAATCCTCTTGCAAAGTTAGTTTCTGACTTGAAAAAAAAATTCAAACTTCAAACACATCCTGAGAAAGAATTGGAAATGGTGCCAAACTTTTCCATAGTAGTCAGATATCCTATATACTCATCCAGAAACAAGAAGATCTGAGTTTAACCTTCTCAATTAAAGGATTCAAACTTCTGTTTCCCCCTTCCTATGAAAGCAATGCACATGCTGTCTATCAAACACCCTTTGCAATATTAAATGTAAGTGCTAGTTGAATACAGGCACCTCACCAGCCAGACAGCGTGTGCAAGGAGGGTTATTGGACTTAAAAATCTAAATTCCTTCCAAGTGCTATCTTAGGTCCTAAAGAAGATGGTCCTAATTCTTGCCCCAAAATAGTTGCCTTCAGTTACAAGGAAGATCAAACCAAGGAACTGAATTATTTCAGATTTCCACAGGGTTGTTTTAGTGACTATTGCCTCCAGTTTCTGAGTTTTTTATCTACAGTAATACAAAAAGAAAAGGGAAATTCAAATCCATCCAAAACATTTCAGGAATTTGAAAATAAAGTAAAAGGTCTTCTGTAGTAATTATCTTTAAGGCTTATCACTAAAATAGCCATAACATTATTTTCACTATTTTTCAATCAGGAATGTGCAGCTGACTAGACAGTGGCCAGTTTGAAGAATATAAGAAATAGAGAGGTAGTCATTTCATAATCTGTGAATACAAAGTATTTAGAATAGATGAAGTAGGGATAACAAACATATGCAGTATTTTGTTAGTTGGTGTCCCTGAAGAGTGGTTATCTTGGTTATATATTTTGAAAAGAGTATCTGCTTATTCTGCAAAACTGCTCCTTATAAATCTGAACAGTGAAACATCTCTAGAATTTTGGGAGTTTCAAAATATTTACATTTGAACACTGATTAAGTCAAGAATTATTATTAATATTCAGAATTCTTTATATTCTATCTAAACAACATATTTTTCCCTTGTAGAAAACAAATAGTAATGATTTGATGCATTAACTCCACCAGCCTATTAGCATATTCTGTAAGAGGGAGTTTAAAATATTAGTATCAATCAAAAACATAACTTTACCCTGGAAGCACTCATTTTCTTCATTTCATTGAGATTTAATCCATCAGTTAATACCATTAATAACTCTTTCTTACATATTCAGTACCAGTGATGTTTCCCTCATTGCTTGTACCACTGAGCCTATAGTTGTAACTCTAAATGTTTTCTTTTCAGTATGTACTAAATATAGAACCATCAGTAACTCTCCCTCATGTTTGGTAAAGCACTGAAAGTTGCATGCCTAGTGACTTGAAACCTCCCTAAGGTGAGAGAGGGTTTGCAGCTGCAGGTGTTGCAAGCTATTCACTTTAGCTTTTGCCTCTCACCAATGCCCCCTCTCCCCACCCTTGTTTAAAAGAACTATGCACCTTTTTGAAGCTTTTTTTTTTTTTAAGAGATGATGCTGAATTTGACAAGGAGAGAAAATATTTGTGCCTGGTTTAGATCTTTTGGAGAGTTGTACTAGGCCATTTGTTAGCTTTCTGAGTAAGACTTTGCTTCGTGCTCAGTGGTTTCCCTGGCCTTTTAGAAAGTCACAGAGCTCTTCTCCTGCACTTCAGTTCTGGCTGGGCTCCTGCTTAACTCCAACCCTCCTTACTCCTGGGCAAAACTTTCACGTTTGTTGAAGTGGACTTCTTAAAAGCCACCACAAAGCAAGATTTCTGGATGTTAAATATACATAGTCTTCTCCTTTCTCTAAAAATAAAGTATTTACAGGAAAAAGAGTTATGGATTTTGTTGTTGAAAATAAACTGTATACTTGGCATGTTCTTTAAGCAAATGTTTTATTAATTTGTCTTCTCTTTCTCCACCTCCCACTTTTCATGGCTTCTTTCTAATATTTGAAATTCTACTTGGCAGCTGCTGTTGTTCTGGGTTTCTGAGAATGCAAGCAGATCACCTGCTTATTGAACATGGGCCAGGTATCACTTATCTCTGAATGTTGAGGAAAATTAATTTTTTTTAAAAAATCTATGATTTATTCCCCTGAAGGATGGGGGAGGATGGATACCTTATTGGTTGGTATCACTGTTACTCTTCTCTATCTTTTATCTTTTAAGTTACTCTGTTATGGTTTTATCTTCTGCTCAGAATTCTAGGCACGATTTCCAGAAATCACGGAGGAAAAGGATCTGAACCTTTTGTTTGCAGCTTATAGGTCTAAAATTAGGTATTCATTTTTGAAACTCCACTCATTCAACTATATCACACAGAAGTAATGCATTGATGCTACATTAATGTATCATCTAATCTTAGAAGCAGATTCAAGTTTCAAATTTTGGGTATGTAGCCATTACCAAAATTGTGTGGATAAAAAAAGAATTTTGGTCTATTTTTAAAGACAGCTACAAATCAAGATAATTTTTAAATTCAAGACAGTTTATTTCCTCTGTGTGAAGAGTATATATTTATGCAGGAAAAAGGTACGAGGGCTTCATTGCTGGGTCTTGATGTGGGTTTGACTAGAGTGGTCTTTTAGCAGTATTTTGCACTCAAAAGGACTGAACATACACTAAGATGATGACCTGCTTACACTGGACTAAGTGCTGAATAACCTTGCCATCTGCTTTAGCACAAATAATGTAAGGGAAAGAAGTAAATCAAGGAAAATGAAGATTCCTTGGAGATACCAGCAGAGCTACAGGCAACACTGGTATGGATGGAGCCTTTCCTGTTCTTGCCCTGATTCCCCCTTTATAAGACCCAGAGAACATGCTATGCCTGGGAGCACAGTCTACAGCTTCAATAACTGTTAGTAAACACACCTGTTCCATCTGGGGATTTTCTGAATTCAGATAAGATACAGACGCTTTCAAAGAAAAAAGGGGGGGAAAGTCCTGCGTATAAACAGTATAAATACAGCATGTAACAGACTGTTTGATATTTTTTCCTTCTTCTTATCCATACAGCTCTTACCATGTCATGGGATTCTGTTGTCTCCAGATGGTTTGTAAGGCCATCCCTCATAACTATAGTTTTGAGTTACAAATTTTACCATCCATGTCTACTTAGAGCTCAGGTACAATTCTACTTACATCTTCAGGCCTGGGTTCCCAAGGCGTTACTTACCATGACAAGGGGCAGAAAATATGTATAGGCTGGTATTTCTTATCAGCCCTTTTTCATCTAGCTGTTTTTTTGAAATACACTATCCACAAAACCAAATTTCTGTGAAAAGGACAGAGTTAACACATGGCTTGTGTTAGTCAGGACACTCCTTGTTTTAAACCCACAGTATGTTTGCATTGATAGCACTGTATTCTTCAGTCATGGTCAGTCCATTGCAGACTGTAAGCTACCATTCATCTCTTTCCAACTGAGTCAGTGTTTTCCTCTATGTTCATTTATGGACTGATCCTGAGAGGCACAAAGAACCTGCATCTGCAATGAAGTTCATTACACTTCCTGACAGGATCTGACACTTGATTATTTCTTCCTCTTTTACACATAGTGCATCTGTCTATGTTGGCTCTCATTTTATTCCAGTGGTTTTCTGTAATAATTATTGCCCCTTTTCCCGAATCCTTCTATGTTTAGCATACTGTCTGATTTGTCATTTCCAGTTTTAAATGAAAATTTTGAATGACACAATGTAAAATAGCCTCCAATATGAAGGCGTCCTGCTAATTTGATGATATCATCCCAGTTATGCTTTGTGATTAACCTTCTTGCCAAGTAGCTTTTTAAATATACAGTGTTCTTATTACATTTGCATCCACAACGTAAACGGAAAATACATGATATATGATCCCTTTCCATCTACTGTCCTCACAGGCTACTTCAATCTGCAGTTTTCCTAAAACTTATTTTCAACACCTTATACTCAGTTAAATTTCTCATCATTCAAATAAGTGATTAATATAAGCCTGAGTCATATAAGCCGGTTGAAAATATTTCCTCTTATAATGTAATATTACTGTTCATCCAAATATTTCTTTTCTCCTATATCATTTAGATCCAAACATTTAGAACCATCCACTGTGATCCATGTTGACTTTTGAATATATGCCCAAATGGTGAAAGAGCAGAAAGAACACTGTGCCAAGGAAGTGGTGTGAGCAGGGCTGCTTCCCGAGGGATGTGGAGTTGGGAGACAAGAGTGACTCTGTCCCACTGAGACTGGCCACAGCCTGCAGCACCAGTCACTGAGCTCAGAGTTCACTGACAGTCCCAGACCAGGCAAGTCACAAGACAAGGCAATGCCCAATTGAGGAAGTGGAGTTGGGAGCAAGGCAGGCAGAGTCAGGGGCAATGCTGGAGCCTGGCATCCTAGAGCAACACCAGGGCAGGCACCAAGAGCACTGGCATGGCCTGAAGTGTGGTCCTGAGAAATCATCCGGGAAGGAAAACTTAGTGATGCCCCCAGGGCTCTGACAGCAGCTTGGTACTTAATGTTTACCTCATTTTTGCATTACAGTACTCCCAGTATGCAATACAAATATGATACATGTTATGTATGATATAAAAATGTGTGTTTCCAGGTGCACTCTGATTTTATTTTTGTGATAGATACATGATTCATTGAGCACAATTTTCACATGATTTCTTGCAGTCCTATTTTTTTTTTTCAATATTTGTATTCAATATCTATCTTGGCCACACTAGTTATAGAATAGGACAGCATATGAAAAAAGCATTTCTTGCTGACATTGTTTCAAGTTCATGGACCTTTACATTGAATGAGATGTTTATAGAAACCATTGTGATCCATGACTTATGCATTCAAATAAGTACATTGTCAACACAATGTCAGTTGCAAACACAGTAGACATCTCTAACAACTCGGTTGTTTGGGTCTCAAGTCCTCATGTTTATTGTGCTAATAAAGTGAACGTTTTGTTATAAAGCATAATCAGATTTCATTAGAGTCTCATTTTAAATAGCAGAAACGACTGTGCTTGGGTGTTAAATCTCAATGAATTTGTTAGCTTAAAACTTTAATATTTAAACATGAAAGATACTTGTTGCTTCTCAGTGTCATACAAATACATTTCCACAATTTCTGCTCTTTGATGAAAAAACCAAGTTGCATTGGGAATAGTAGAATTAACAATTTTGAATGCTACATCCCCTTTGTGACAATTATCCAGCAACGCCAAATCCAGCTGAGATACTGACTGGGTGCTCTCTGGATCCCTTATGATGGTGCTGGAAGCAGTCCACACTCTACTGCCTAGTCCCCACCTAACCTTGACGTCCTCCCTTTAATTGAAATATATTATTTTAGCAGAGCTCTTCTGAAGACTTCATGGACAGGTGCAAGGTGAGTGACTGCACTGCTGAGAACAAAGACCATAAAGTGGTAGCAGATAATCTGTTGGCTCAGCAACTATTCAGTCACCCCACTGGAGCAGACGTGGAAAGAAAACATTTTTTTAAAAACTTTGCTGTTCATTTCTAGTGAAACATGGAATTATCTTCTCTTTTCTGAATATCTTTCATTCTTCTCATTGTTACTTTTGACCTGTTTTTAGAAATTCTTCATATTTAAACCCTTCCTATAAAGAACAGCAAGTAAATTTTTAAGTAGAAATTGATCTAAACTTGGGCTTTGAGGCAACTATTGAATATTGTGGGATCGGTCTCTTCTATTTTTATTTTCTTTCTTCAGAACTAGATACAAATATCTTTGGTGTGCTTGATATTCATGTGCAAGTCAGTTCACCATTCACAGTAACTGAAAAGATGAAGGTTAAAAACATTTTCATTGTGTTATTCCTTTGCTTTATTTCACAACCCATTGTTTAGGAACAAAGTTACCTCTTACCTTCTTCTCTCACATAAGGAAATTCTGAAGAAGACTTGGACAACTTCAGAATTTTTACAATGACTCAGCAGGCATATTGGCTTTAGTAAATGTAAAGTGGTTATGAAACCAATACATTCAAGTTTAGTATATTTAGCTCATATGGTATTGCATTCTGATCATAGTAGAATGGAATATAGGAGGAATAGCAAATTTTGATATATTCAGAACTTGTGATTTTATGCATTATAATTTAGCATACACTTATTTTTTTCTCCCAAGATGTTTCAAGATACAAAAGGCCTTAATTATCCAGCTTTGAATATTAACTTTTCTGTGAATGTATCTGTCCTTTGTAGTACAATGTGTAAGTATCCATTGGTGAAAGTATATGTTCCTACATTAGAAAAATACTTCATCTAAGCACTGAGAAGACTTAATAAATTAGTGTCTTGGATTATTTTGTGTGTTCAGGATTTTCTCAGTACTTAAAATTAACCATTTATCCAATGTCTTAATCTACAAATCCACAATTCGTTTCTAAATTCAAGGAGTTCTAAGCTTAATATCTTTTTCCGTGACAGTTGAAACAGTTTCTGTTTCATTATGAAAGTTCTGTGACTTTGTAAACAGGATCCAGTATTTTACAATTAAACTTGGAAATCCTTATTATTAATGATGTTATTGTTATTATTACAGTCTAACTACCTAAGATGAATTCTTGGTGTTCTGCAGAGACAGAACCAGAGACTATGCTGCACTAAAGGACATAAAATTTCATGCTCAGTTCCATTAACATCCATTTATATCTGCAAGCTCTAACTGAATTTGAGAACTGAGTTGGAGTTGACAAAGAAAAAGCTGGAGAAAGGTGGTCTGATAGTCTACTGGTCCATTACTTTCATTTAGTCAGTTGTCTCTGGAGAACTGGAAAATTGGCTGTTGTAATAACCGTCTTATACTTCAGCGGAATTCTGAGTAACTGGTTGCCTGCGAGACTCAGGAATTATCTCTTAACAGATGTCTTGTATTTGTACAAATGCACTTGCTTTTCATTTAAAAGTAGCAATGTCACTCTCATTTCTAAGGTCTGTGTTTTTAAGAGTGTTGTTAAAAACAGAAGAAAAAAAATATGAATGTCATTTAGCCTATGATTGAGAGTATAAGACCTAAAGTAACCTGACTTCTTTTGGCATCAAAGAGACTGAAATTTCCTTTTCTTTGCAAGAGAGTAATTGTATTTCTCTGCATGTGTCTTATACAACTGACACTGGAGGAAATGGCCATATGGCTGCCATCACCACAGTGGGGAGTTGCCATATCAGTCATCAAGATAACTGGTCGAGCTAGAAGTCAACTCAGGTACAAGGTAGCATTGTAGTAGTTACTACAGAATGTGGTGATGGAGTTTTCAATGTAAGGTTTTTATTTATTTATATAACCACCTATGTAGACTGTTATGAATAGATAATTTTGTTTCCTCAGAAGACCTTTTCCACCTTCAAAGGAAAAATTTGCATAGCTAAGCACCCTTAACAGGCAAACCCTAAACACTCACAAGGTTCTGTATCTCCAGTTGTATTTCTTACAGTGTAGGATTTTCTTCACTGCTTTGAATATTTAGTGACCCTACTAGTTACTGGAAGAAATTCTTCTGTCAATTACACCATCATTAATAACAGGTTGATAGCTGCTAATGATGTGCTTGATACAGCAAAATGAAAACTTGTGAAATGTCATTCTAAAGTGAAGATTATTTTATGGTCAAGGTGTATTTTGTATTCTGTTCATAATGCACCTTGTCCAAAGGGGCTCTATATCTTTCTATGAGAAAGCCTTTCATTCTGAGGTAGATTTTCTGTTCAAGATGGCTGATATGACAGAGGATACACACATACACTCTACATAGAGACTTAACATTTCTCCTCTTACTTCTACTGAGACTACTGGAAGGTATGCAGGCTGCAAACACATGAAAATTCTCCAAACCTGGAAACAGTATAACTGGTCCTTCTCACTCTCACTAGATGGTGCTGCAGAGTAGTTTTCTGAAAAATAAATAAATAAACATGAAAACAAAGCAAATTTTTCCCGGAAATGGTTGGTTTACATTTCACTTTCATAATTGTTAAAATAGTGGAACAATTATTAGATGGGGAAAAAATCATAGGTAATATAAGTGTAATGGAATTTGAATTCACAAACAGTCCAGATGTGTAAAATATAGCCCTTTACAGAACTCATATGTCAGCTAGATTGTAACTTTGGAAATTAAAATACCAGGAGCACAATAAGAATATTTCAGGACAAGTTTTCCATTGTGCCTCACAGTGCTCTGCTACAGTATATTATTTGTTCTATCTTTAAATACCCAAGATAGTGTCCTTGTAGAAGACCTCAACAGCATGGTGTCTTCCAGTTAGCTGGAAATTAGGTTTTCCTGTAGATACTCTTTCAGAATCCTCTCTGGAATCTCTGACAGGCCCAATCTAAAGTTCAGTAACCACAAGAACACAAAATTTTTTCATTCAGAAACACAGGAGAAGAATGTACCTTCTGTAATGTAATTGTTAAAAGGCTTGAACAGGTTGTCACCAACTGGAGGAGAAGATGTCCTGTCTTCAACGTAAGTGGATGCAAGGGGGCACAAACTGCCTCCAGACAGAATGCCATAGGTCAGGGAAGGCAAAAGGGTAAAGGAAGAGAGCACTTGTTCCATTGCTGGGGTCACATCAGTGTACAAAGATACAACTTTATGTTGTAAATTATGGGTGAGAGTATTCACAGGCGAGAAGTTTGAGGAAAAGAAGAATCATTTTGGGCTCTGATTCAAACATTTCTTATGCTATTTCCATTGAACAGTCTTAGATAAATACAGAAGCTCCTGAGGATGAGGACTAGAGTTCAGGCTTTCTGGAGGAGCTCATCACCACTGATGTACATGCTCAGGTTCTTTCTTGTGCTCTCACTTGTGTTCTCTTCCCTATCTTGCAGATATCAGCATCCCAAGAGCAAAAAGCTGATTTCTGTCTTTTCCAATAGGGTTGTGAAAGGAAAGGAGAGCCTTGAGACTTGCATATTAATTTCCGTAGACCTGTCTAATGTAGGGCTACAGGTGAACAGGTGGGGGAATTCTGAAACAGACATATTTTTCTTTAGCATTTTTAATTGCTGTTTTCCCTGTTTAGCATGCTGTGCATGTGCATCCCATTCTGTGGTCACTAACCAATATGCTATATGGGGAATACAGGTATTTCATTCACATACCACTTGAGTAACTGGAACCTAATGAAAAAAATAACTGAACTCATATGAAATTCTGATGAGAAGATTTTAGTTGAAACTCTAGAAAAGAAATCTTGGCTGCAAATTGTATTTATCTTTGAATAAAATTCCCAAAAGAAAGAAATCTATCTATACCCTCCCCAGCCAACTTTTAAAATGAAACACATCAAAACCATTAGAGGAGCACTGTTTTATTTTTTTTCCTGACTCCTGTTAAGTCCTAAGTGTTCTGAATACAGCATTCTGTACATCTCAGGTGTGACTCTTTTCCCATGCTTGTGTTGTTTGGGTTTTTTTCACTTTGATAAACATAGAAATAAATATTAATAAGCTATCTAACATAACTATTTTGTAATAATCAATATTGAAATCAGGGTAAAAATCAGTTTAAGAAAAATTGACAGTATGACTTAATATTTGTGGGAGCCTAAGCATTAGGAAATATACTGCATATCTTTGAACTGGCACACAGGGGGAAAAGGATACATCCTTGTACATGCAATACCAATACAAATGCAAACACAATACAGACATATGTAAAGCAGACGCACATATGTCTGGTGTAAGAATGACACATAGAAGCTGATTTCTCCCCAATGCCTGTTTCAAATCTGATTCCATTAATTGCCAGCTGGCTGTGAGCTGGAAGAAGGCTGTCAATGGAAATGGCAAAACCAGATTCATCTCTTGATTTAATAAGGATGGTGCAGTACACATAGTCTGTGCTATGCATTTATTCATGCACTTTTCTAATTGGTCTGTTCAAATTGTAGAAGATTATATCATTTTAGTTAAATCATATGGGAGGAAGAGAGACACCAAAGAGGAGAAGAGAGAAGGAGATAAATTAGTGATTTATATTTTATTTTAACTCACCTAAATGTAGCTAGATGTTTTGAAATGTTTAAAGGTAAAATGAAAGACAAATGAGAAATGCTTTGATTTTCTCTTAACTCCAAACAGCTAACACACACGGGAGTCTAGAACATAAAGCAAGCAACATCATGTGTAAACTAAGAAAGACAGAGCACATGTTGACATAAGACTAACAGGAACAGAATTTAAAAATATAAGGTTTTAAAAAAATAATATGTTAGGATTTTAATTGGCTCAGTGAAGAAGTTACACATTCTCCTCCAACTCTAACACCAGCTTGATTTTATGTGAAACCAAAGAAGGTCATAAGTATTCTGTCTCCCAGAGCTGCACCCAAAAAGACATTCAGCTATTTCCTGAAGTCTAAAGAAATAAGGTCATGCTTCAGTGACCATATATTTAATCCTACTGCAAAACTGTTTGATAAAATACAAGTCTTGGTTTCTGATCAGGATATTTAGCTGTTGCTTTGTGTACAAGATCCCTGATTTAAACTGCAGACAACAGATCATAACTCATGTGATGAAAACTAAGTCAGATCTACTTTTCTCAGACCTCTAATACAGTTAAATACATAATATACTCAACCTGCAAATACGGAGAAAAGAAGAAAGTCATTCAACAATGTCAGTTGTGTGCATGTGAGAAAGTCAAGGTAACAAGGCCACGCCTGACCATAAAGGCCAACTCCTTTCAGTTTTGTCTGTTCCTTCATTTGTGTGGTATTTTTTATCTTCCTTGTAAGTGTAAAAGTGGAGCTTTGTTTGGAATACCTATATCCCTTAATTTGGAAAAAAATTTCCCCTGTGAGAAAAGCCTTTCTATTCTATGGACTGTTGCCACTTTATGCAAGACATTTTTCCAGGTTAGTAGGGAGCTGTACTGTACTATAGTTGGTCTTGGAAAGTGACAAAGTTAAAAATTTCCAAGATACTTTCCAGCTAAAATAAGAAAAAATAAATTATACAACTGTGAGCTGTTATTCTATTCTATATGCTCAGCCATTTCAGTGAACTACCGGGATTTATAGTGCTGAAAATATAACTTCAGAAGTAGTAAAGTCTACCATATGATGTTTAAGAATATTTGATAAACTGATGAGAATTTAACATCCAGAAGACTCTTAATGTTTTGTGTATTATTTTTGGGTTGGATGACATTTTTCTTTGCTTTGCTTAGATGAAAAGGAAAAGCAATTTGAAATCTCGGGATTTAAATGTCTTGTCCCCCATGTTCTTGACATCTATGAAAATTTCCCCCTCACTAGTATTTGGCTATTGCTATGTTCAGTGATGATTAATAAGTGTAGTAGAGTAACAGTCTTTTCAAGTTATTAAGAATTATTTTAATGAAATTATTAAGAATCTGACAATTTCATTGTCACTGATGTATTTCAAAAGTAGTTGTCTTTTTAAACATGCAGCAGCACCTTCTTTGAACCATTAAGGTTTTCTGCAGGTCTGAACCCTGCCTTACATTATCTACACAAATATGGGAGTAAGAGAGATATTTTTTATTTTAAATGAGATTTCACAATTTCATGGCTGCTTAAAAATTCCCATTTGTACAGCTTTAAAATTGCAATATATAAAATGCTCCAGTAATAAATTAATTAACTGGATGTAATTTCAATGTTGATATAGTTTTTATTTTATCTGAAAACATTACTCAAGTGCAGATTTCTGCACAAAAACTGCTTATGTCTTGCAGAATGAAATGGCAAAAGTAAGGATTTTGCTTTGCTGTGCAGCATGCAGGTTTTGGTATAAACACGGTGTTCCTTTTATGTATTCTTCTTGCACACAGGAGGGTTTGACACCATTGATGTGCATGGCTGATTTCAACAGTCGTTGATGTCAATAGGACCTTTCCATGTATTTAAATGGATATAGGAAGAAGAGGACTGGTTACGTATTTACAGGATATATCCTGTTAAACGGCCAAAGAATGGTTTACCATCTGTTTTGCAGGATGTTGGCCTTTTCTTCTAAATTATTTATTTTCCTGCCATGTCACAGCTTTAGGACAATTACCTAAGAGTCTCCTGCAGTGCCTGCAGGCCATGGCATACGCCACGGGATTCCCCTATGGACATTCCACAGGCAGAGGCCATACACAGCATAATTGGGCTGCAGTGAGTACTTTGCCACAGCAAATTACCCAGGGAAAGTGTTGAGCTTTTTGTACCAAACTTTAAGAGTAAAATGTTTCTCAACAAAGACCAGAGGACTGTGTAAAGCAGCAAGAACTTTTAATTTGAATTTGCTAGCTGACTATAAGAGACCAAAAACTCCAAATCGTGAGTTCATTACACAGATTTTGCCAGAATCAGTGTATTGACTTTAGAGGAGGTATTAAGAGACTGAACTGACTGAACTTCAGCTAACTCCTGTGGCAACAGTCCTGTCAGCTCAGACCCAGTATGTTGAGTTTGGAACTGTCTGCCTGTACTCATCTGCATATGCATTTTCAAAAGGCTGCGTTCTGCAGTTGTGAGAGTTCATTAAGTCACTAAAGCATCAGTGTTTATTTGGAAAGAGAGGGGAAACTGCAAGTAAACTTTTGATAGCAAAGCACAAATCTGAGAAAAAAAAAAATTGAAACCCTACTAAAATAGTGATGAGTGGGAGTGAAATATGTAATATCTTTAATGTGGGCAGGATTTGTTGTTCATCTCCCTGTGACTCTTACCCAATAGCAATGCCTCATTTCTCATTGAAGTGTATCCTGTGGGTTTGTGTGTCTCAAAACACCAATTTAATGATTCTAAAACAGCCATGGGCATTGACTAGAGCTTTTGGACCTGCTGTAGCAATCACGGTAGCCTGAGGTAAAATGCGTTAATTGCACTCCAGTTTTGCCTGATAATACTCCATTTACTACAAAATGTACTTTGGTCTTTGATCGGTGGAAGGAAGAGATAAGAAAAAGAAACAGAGAAAAGCTTGATCCTTGTTATGATGTGGCATTTTTCTTTCTTACCCTTACTGCTTTTATCCTACAAGTCGCTCTTGATCCTGAAAACAATGCTTCCCAAATGAGCAGATCATTGCTGAAAGATTGTGAATTAACACAGATTGCTAGCCCATCAGGAACTGAGATAGTTTTTCCTGTTTTTCAGAGTTTGTAAAGCATAAAATCCTGGAGCCTAATGTTTTCTTGAGAGAGAAACATCATCCTTCCGGAAGCAGACATGCTTGTTTTCTGTTATTAAAGTGGTCTGGAGAGAAAAAATTTAATTGTTCCTGTCTCTTCAGGTTTAAAATAGATCTCTGAAGTTGTTGGCATAGCCTGATTCACCTCTGTATCATTTACTGTCAAAAGAACATTACTTTCTGGAGTAAAGTTCAAATTAGAGAACATTATATTGAGAAAGGAAAAAGATTAATATATAAGTTTTTTCTCCTTTTTTATTTTGAATTGACTAGAGTTTTACTGTGTTTTCAAAGATACTCAAATATCTAGAGAAATGAGACGAATGTCAGAGGAGCATGGAATTCTTTTCTTCATTGTTCTATTGTTGTCGACTTTTGGTGCTTTATTTATTGTGTCTTGTCTATTATTCTCTTTAAAATAAATAGATGGATTGCTTTCTTAATCAAATGTGCATGCGTGTTAAATCTTCCTTTATATTTAGTATGCAGCTATTCTCACAGAGTCCCTGACAAGGAGAGGACTTATCGGTCTCCTTGACCCCTACAGAGGTGAAGGAGATACTAAAAGTGTCCACTCAGACTCCTCACTAGTGGCTTATCCAAAAAGAGGAGAGATGAGAACTATAGTCCCCTGTTTATAAGAGACAGGTTGGAAGGATGGGGATAGATGTTAGATCAAAGATGACAAGCAGCAAAAGGATGTCACAGGGCTTTAGGAGCCTCCTTGAATTCATAGAGCAAGGTTAACCAAGTTTGTGGCTCAATAAAGTTTCTGAGTTGACTTCTGTTTTAGCCACTCTTGAGTCAAAGCCGTGGAAAAGTCAACTGTACTTAAGAAACTTGTTGCAAGACTTCTGCTGAATAAATTGGATTTTAAAGTTGAAAACCTACTATTTATGTTTGATAATTGCTGTTAGAGGTCTATGGCAGACAACTTTGTGGTGGTCTGGAACTCTTAATGTTTTACAAACCCTGTCCATCAGTATTCAGGAAGGTGTGAAATGGAAAATACATAATCTCTAATGCTGAAAAGAAATTTTTGGTAGTGGATAAAGATGAAAAATCTGTTTTTTATTTATTTTAAAGCCCCTTTCCATGGCCTGGTAATCTGCCCATTCATCAAAGTGAAGCAAAACTGAGTTTGCTTTCATTTTATAACTGTTTGAATTACCAGAGCTATGAAAGGAGGATATGGTGTAAACAAAAACTAGGTCCAAAAAGAGAGATATATAAAAAACTGTGGATTTGAGAACATTTTCTTATACTATATGAGAGTTCTGCATGATGACTTGAGAGGATTTATAACCTAGGTTTGTCATCCATGTTTCCAGTTCACTATAAGCAGAGAGTGGAGTGGGATCTGCTGAGATGAATATAGCAAGCCGAGAAGCTGCCTAACTTCTCTCTCACATCTCTAGTGGGGCATGCCTGCAGCATTGAGCAGGATATCTGTGTAATGATGTGTTCAGTTTCCTATCTCATCTTAGGTGTTTACGCTACATGTTTGAATTTACATGGTCAGCTTACTTAAACATTAATCTCACCCATTCTATTCTCTAGAAAACTTAAGTAATAGCCTGACAGCTGAAGGACTTGATCAGGAAATTAAGGATTTTGGTTCCTTCTCTGTCTGAATGCTGTTACATAGTTTATGTGGTAAAATGCATGGGAAATGTTCAGAAGGTAACAAGATTTCCACTTGCTAGATGAGTGATCCTGTCACTAACCAGAAAAATGGACACTGTCTCACTTGCATTCTCCTTCTCTGAATACCATTAATTTTAATTTTCTTTATTCATTGTAATAGTATCAGCTAAATAGAAGACAATAATGTTAAATAAGTCACTTCAAGCCTGGTCATTAGGATAATGGAAAGGCTGAGGATAGTCAAGACAGATCAGACTGAAGATTTGCATTATGTGTAATTTCACGTCTCTTAGGTGAATTATCAACTACTAATTTCATTTCATGAAACATGGATTGCCATTCTCTAGATGTGCTTTTCAATGGAACTATGTGCTTTTTAAGAACTAAGTATATAATAGATAAATTCTAGAAATCCAGTCAAGCCAGGACTTTCACAGAATATAGATGTAGCAACCTTTGGTCCAAAAGTGGGATCATATCATGCAACTGAAGGTGCTAAATTTGGGTCTATATAAAGCTAGTTGTCTAGTGTAGATGAAGATGGAGTCACTGGAATCAGTGAAGAACAGAGACGAAACCATCTCATCTTGAAATCTGACACAGATTTAAGGAATTGTGCTGGTGGAATCTTACCTTCTTCCATGGCTGTGCAAAGCTTTCGTGGAATCCTAATCTTTCACTTAGGAAGCTGAATATCACTTAATCCCTAGTAAATTTTAGGAGACTATCAGATTTCTAACATGCTGACATCTAGCAAACTGACATTATGTTTAAAAAATATCAATGTCTACTTTGTGTTAATTGTTTGGTCTCCTATTCTCAGTGGAAAATAGAAGCAGTTTACTGCTTGCCTATCAATGTTTTAATCACACACATGTTACAGGTTGGGTTCACAGGCATTTGGGAGTTTCTCCATGTCTTTCCATTCCTTGTAGACATCATAAATAACTAGCTGGAAATATATACATTTTGCAGGACAAAAAATTACAGTAGTGAACCTGAGTTCTGTGTTCTGCCTTCAATAATCTGTGAGCTAGGTCTAACCTGGAAGTCATATTGCAGTGGCTGCCATGCCAAAGAGCTCGAAATTTTAAGCTCTGCTGAGTGACAAAGTTTATTAGCTTGGGCTTGATGCCACAGTTACACAAATATGCAGCATCTGGCCAACTGAGAGGGCAAGCAGTGAATGTCTGGATCTGCCTTCAGAAGACCTTGCAGACATACTCTTTGAAGTGTTAATGGGATTGCATGGGTGGTAGTGTCTTTAGTTCTACATCACTGGAGTTAGGCTTGTGGAAATAGTACATCCAAGTACTTTAAAGAACTTGGGCTGGGAGAGGTGGGAAATAACTGAGCTTCAATCCATGACAGAAGGAAGGTAGACCAAAGAAATATATGACTAGGACTGCTGTTACTGCATGTTTTCCAACCCAGGGTATATCACTATTGAGTGTGGTGCTTTGGAATTTGGGATGTTCATGAATGCCCTAATCAGTGCAGGAGTACATTTCCATTTACTGTGGTCAGGGTACTGCAACTTTCACACACAGGCCTTGCTATCAGTCACCCATATTTGTATTGTTTTGAGATGACTTTAATGTATATAACTCTGTGTAGAACTGCCCACTTAGAAAACAAAATTAGGCAGAAAGTGAAAACTATTTATTATATAAGGTACGATTCAAACTCTTTATGTTGTAAGTTTAAAATACAATATATGTTATACTATACAATAATAGACATGCTATTATATAGTGTGTTATAAACAAAGTCATTTGTATTTTTGGGAATTTTTAGACCTCACTAAATCCTATGTTACTGAAGATAAACGAAGGTCCTTGTTATGGAGTACTATTTGCTTTGTCATATGCTAATTGTTAGGTATGTACAAATTGTTATCTTTTATGTCATCTAAAGTACCCCAGAATAGATGGTTAATAAATCAAATACAGCAGCAAGTGCATTTTGAATACACGAGTGTAGTGCTTGCATAACCCTCTGCCATAAAGCAATTTATAATATACCAGACTCCTTTTCAGGCATACTAGTAATTTATCAAAAATGAAATAAACTGCTTTAACAAATATAAGTGCAACTGAATTGTGAAAAAGACTTTCTTACAGGTCAAGAAAGTAAAATAATTTCCAGGACAACATTATTGAAATCTGTTTTATTAATTCCTAGTCTTGAGCTTATATCGTCAGCTACAAATTTGAACTTTGTTAACACATTTAACATCTTAACTTGAAAGCTTATTCCTTCAACTAGACACGTCTAAAAGTTTATGAAAACCTACTTACTGTGATTTCTTTACGTCTATAAACCTCATTTACATATTTCCTTCAGTCATTTAGTTTTCTTGTAAGTTTTCATTTCTTTAAATTTCTTCCAATTTTATAAATTTTAAATGCAAATGCTTGTGAAAATCACTGTTTCTTTTACATTACTGGAAGGTACTTTTATTTTATAAAATACCAATATTATTCCTTATGTTTCATGTCTGTCTAATATACTGTTGGGCTTATTTAAAGCTTCATCATTTATAATTTGGAATCAATGAGAGAATCCGCATTTAATTTTCATTTTATTAGACTTTCACTGAATCTATTTAGTAAATTTGTTGGATATGACTAATCTAAATTTGTGTCAGCATTTTATTTCTCAGAGCTTTTAGAAGAATATTATTCCATGTGATACAATATAAAAACCTCTAGCATAAAAACACTTTCATGTCAGCATTGAAATGAAATCAGTGTTTAACCATACGGATAGAGAAAAAAGAAATTTCTTCTTTATTGACTTGCTGAAATCATGAGTAAACTGTGGCACCTTAATATCCTCAGTATGGAGGGCACAAGCTTTATTCAAAGGTTAACAAAAAGTGGCAGGTTAAATTGCTCAGACACATATTAGAAAATAGGAAGAGCCAGAAATCTCAGCTCTCAGGCCCCTGCTTGAACCACTAGACATAGGCCCACCTACAGTTCCACTTTCTGTTAAACCTTGTATCTGTAATTAATCTTTCCTTTAACACAGAAGAAACTCTCTATAGACACCTATGATTTATTTCTTGGAATCCGACCTTCTGACCCTCTCCTGGAGGTCCTTTGCAACTTGAAATAATTTCACTTCATGCACCAAAGACATCATTACATTTCTTACAGATGAGATGTCATATACTTACAGGCACTAGTAATTTCATACATGGCACGGCTCAATAAGACCTAGCAAAGTGAAAAACAGGAAATATATTTTCTAGTCTTTAGCAACCTTATAGGCAAAGGCATCTCTGTATATAAAATCAACCTTACAAATATGTATAGATCTTCACATATTGATGACTAAAATTAAAAAGAAACCTAGAAAATTTGCAGTGTATAATTTGAAATCACAATATAAACATTTAGCAATGTTAAACATGACTTAAAGAATATGAACAGTGTACATATGCCTATATTTGGTGCAATTCACCTGCTTATGATCCTGAGTGAGAGCTGATGGTTAAAATGAAAAAAGTTTGCAGAGTATCTGAGGTATGTGTAAAGAAACTGAAAGCTTCAGACAGCTCACCGAAATCTGTATGAATGTCAGGCTGACCTTAGCAAAAGACCAGATTTTGCTAATGCAGTGTCTAAAATGCTCATGCAGAAGTTAAGTTTTTCAAATCAAACTTTAGGTTGTTGGTAGAGCAATTAAGGGGAACTCGCTTGCAGCTGTTTGTACCAGACTTGGCCTGTAGTATATGTTGAATAAAGGGCTACAGTTTCCACCGTAGCTTTCAGAAAGCAAACGTTCACTAAGTCAGAATTATTTATAATGTACTAAAGACTACTTATTTTATGTCATGCTGTTCTTGATTCCAAAATCTCCATCACATGAAATGAATGCAACTGTTCATAATAAAGTAGATTGCAGGAGTCATTTTCTACCAACCATAAAATCTTTAGAATATCTCTCATGTATAAGCCGATCTAACAAAAAGAGCACAAAACTAAATTTGCTTTAACCTACTCTATATTTGCCTGAAGTGTAGCACAGTAGCAAAATCACCTTACTGCTCTGAGATGCCTGATCAAATCTGAAGATCATCAGGATCTTAGATGTAGAATCAATAAAAAAATTGTTAATTTAAATAAAAATGAACATTTTTGTCAATATTAATTCAAAGCAAATCAGAAGGGAGAAGGTTTTAACAAAGATCATTCCAGAGGATGCTGGCAACATGATCCATGACTCCAGAAACAAATTTATAAAGCTGTCAAGTATGGAAGCAGCACATTGAGGTGTGGTTTTATTTTGTACACGATTCCTAAAATGTATTTGTTGAAGGCCTTATGCTGTCATTTTACTTCTTATTGCTGAAGATAGAAACCAAATGATGATTTAGAGAGGATGCACATTTCTCATTCTGTTTAAGAGGAAAAACATTCACTATTCATGCATTCTCAAATCATTAATCTATCTGGATACTAATTTGCATACTTTGTTCAAGGGAAAAAAAATCTAGTTGGTGGTATGTCATTATTTTTCTAAAGGTGCATGAATAATTTGTGGTGATTGAATTTCTGCAACAAATTAATTTTTTTTTGTATGTTACTAAATGTCAGGACAAAGTCACAATTTTAGATGCAATATCTGGTAAAAATATTAGCCTAATTATTTTTCCATCAGTAGTTCCTCTGATATTGAATAGTCATGTTTTGTTGGAGGTACTTGATCAAAAAAAAGGTCATAAAGTTTTGTTTTCTATTCATAAATGAGCCCTCTCAAGAAACTGTATTCTGCCTGTCATGTCTCTTCTTCTTATGTGATAGATTTGTGTACATGTAAGGTGTGTGTTGTCACATTTTTAAAGACAATTCTTTTGTTTTGGTCTTATTGACTGAAAGTGGAAGAGCTGGAGCAGAAAAAACCCACAACCATTTCCAGTTTCCAAGGATTCAAATGGGTTTTTTCCATGCAAATAAAGACTTATTCCATAATACTGAATTTTCAGATCAGGATGAACGACCTTCACCATCACCCCTGAAATGTAGGTGGTGTATTTGAAAATCGATATAGATACCATTCAGATTAATTAATATTTTCCCAGTGGAGTACCATGAACTTATTGTATAGGTGATATTTGTCAGAATAGCACTAAAGTTCCAGCCCCAGAAAAAAACCAACTGCTTTCAAAATTTCGATTTTCCAATGAAAAATGCTTATCAGGAAATACATTGGTTTGTATTCCTGAAAGATCTTTTCAATGAAACTTTCAAACCCTAAAATTGTGGCAGATTTATCTCACTAAACAAAATTGTAAAACATGGAAAATTGTAGAGGAAAAAAAAAGAGAAGAGAATTTGTGTTACTAGCACCTCTTTCCTCTTCTGCACCTTTTGGAAACAAAAACAAACAAACAGAAAAAAATCAAGATAAGAGTAGTAAGCTTTTGAATAAAGTGTTGAACCATTAAGTAGCTAGTCAATTCAAGACTCACATAAATCAATTTCTTAAGGATTTATAGCTGATCATTCCCTACAGACAAATCTGATCTTCTCAACCAAACACATGAATGCGATTTTACAATTTTATTATGGAAATAGCTGTAGTTTCCAGTGTAATTACTGCTTGGTCTTTCATAGACATAGCTTCCAGAATGCTTTATAGCATGCTGCTTCATCATACACCATGTAAGGAAATGACACTTTTTTTTATGTTGTTCCCATGTCCTCAGTTTGGTAATTACTTTCACATCATGGGGGTTATAAGGTGTCAAACATATTATTTTTTACAAAAGAAAGAAAAAGAAAACAAGAAGAAAATAAATAAATCTATTGATATACCCATGGTATAAATGCTCCCATTGCCTTTATTGGTCTTTAGTGCACTGAGTTAAACACACTTTTTTTTTTGCTACTCTTCATGAAACTCTCTTGGGCTTTATAAATACCTGCTCCCTTAGCTAGACTTCCTTATGATCCTGGGCTTTAAAGTCTGATTTTATGAGGAAACCACACTGTCTCCCTGTCTCAGCGTGCAATCTTTCCTGTCACCCGCTCTGGGGGCCTGCTAAGCGTGGCTCGCTGCACACAGATTGTTTGTGAAGCTGCCAAACGGAAGCCAGCAGCTCAGTTCAGCTGAAAGAGATAAAAACAACATTATTTCATAGCTATAAAAAATCACAATAGACTTGTAAATGGTGCCTTGTACAAACAGGGTTTTTCTTCAGGAATAGAATAGGTCCTTCAACGAAGACTGAGACATCTGTATTGTTCATTCAACTCTTGTGCAATGAGTTGCTATTAATAGCTCTGTATTAGAAAACCTTGCTATAAATAACATCTGAAGTCTACTCCCATAACACTCTTTGTCCTTCATACACCTTCTTTGGGACATTTGTGTATTTACCATGAAAAAGAGAACAGAACAACTTTGGATAAAAAAGGGTATGACTATATTGAATGATTCAGTTCCTGGGATGGCTTTCATTTTGTGGGATGAGGAGAAGAAGAAAGATATAAACAATAAACATCTCTCTGACTTTTCTCCAGTATTCTATATAGACTAACAGGCAAACAGACACAGCTTGACAGACAGATGATTGTCTTATCAACTGAAACCAACTTGGAAAGAGTATATCCAATCCTCCTAAAATAGCTAATTAATTGGGAACTAGTCCCTCTGTTCTCTTGATATGGGAACTTTTCGCAGCAGATGGTCTGTTCCATGATACAAACTGTATATTAGTTTTCACATCTTCCTGAAATGGAAGTCACTTAACCAGCCCTTCCAAATGAATACAACCAGTAGGAAAAAGTTGATGGTTTATCTCAGGAGATAAAGATTTGACAAGGTGTTTTAAAAGCTTCATTTGTAATTTTGAGTCTTTTAGTTTGCATAATGGTTTGGTGCTATGTCTTTTGTTACTTTTTAAAATTTATTTCTGAATCTGAGGAATACAGTTTGCTCTTCTCTGCTTTTATTGACAGTAATGTTTTTGCTAGAGTAAAGCCAAAGGGACTAAATAGTGTCCATAAGTGGTTATTAATGTGAAAACAAAAATTCTTACTGAATTTTAACTTCATTGGACCTTCTCTACTGTGTCTCAAAACAGACTAGATTTTTTTAGTTGAGAACATAAGAGAGATGACTACTATTCTTCATAGTCTTTAGAATAAAGGATTAGAAGAAAGCAGTTTCTTTTGGAAGAAGGAAGATGTCCTTGATGAAATCAGTTTTGTCTTCATTCACACATGATGCTTATTCCACCTTTCATTGTTGAATTGAACCTGGCTTTACAGGTTTTGGTTGACGTCTCTCTGAAGAAGCTCTCCACAAAATTAACACCAGCCTGTGTTGCAGCTGTTTGTCACAGCTGGATGTTTATTGATTTAGGGGGGAAGAAAATACTCTTCTCTTCTGCTTCCTTCCTTTCAGATGGTTTACTACATCCAGGATCATAAAAAGTTTTACCCTTTTTAATCACTCAATGGTTTTGTACCTCACCACGGTTCCTCCAGGTGTCTCTGCCGTGCATGTAGAGGAAGCATGTGTTTGTATAAGGGTAACAAATTTGAGAAATGTGATATATTTCCTGAGCATCCTTTTTGATCATATATTGAAAACAAAAATCAGCTGGGTATGAAATCCCACAATGGTACAGCAGTGCAGTACTGCAGCTAAATCCTAGGCTTTCAGGCCTGTTTTGTAAGATGCAAGTCTCACTTGCAAAAGCATAAGGAATAGTGTTAAAGCAAACCAGTATTAGAGGCCATATATGTGATTTTCTCTCTTATGCCTTCAGGTAATTCAGCTTGTAAGCATCACATTTCTGTACAGCGGTATTTCTTTTCCAGACATTCCATAGCGTTTATGTGTATGTGTACACATGCAAGTGCTTGTGGAAACAAGGTTCTTAAATGCTCCGGCTGGCACTGCAACTCTGTGGTTCTAGGCTCATCTACAGCTCAGGTAGGTTAGGGAATCCCAATTGCTTCTTTTCACACCTTCATCAGTTAGCTGTTATGTGAAACCAGTAATGTACTGGCAGTCTATAGTTAGGTAGATCAATATTGTTTATGTAGCTGTCCAAGTATGTGCTCATCATTAGGCAAGGCCTATATCTGATTGATTGAACACGAGTAAGAAGTAGTTGGTGAAAAGAGACCACACCAGCGACATTTTGACCACCAGAGATAATCTGGTGTTCAATGCAGGCATTCAGCTAAATCATGTGAGACAGATCTTCAGATGTGAATAAATGTTAAATTCAGTATCTTTGGGAGCTTTGGCCCTTTCATCAACTACTAGTCATATGGAGTCTGGGTTTAAAAGTTATATTTGCTCTTTCTTAATTTAAAATACATAACTGACAATGTTGAATAGCCCTTGGCCAAACAGAGATAATTCATAATAATTATTGTAATACATATGAGTTTTCTAGCAGTAGAATAGAATTTGCCATGCTGTGCATGATGATAAACTGGGATGTTCAAGTTTAAAGTTGTAGTGGTTTGAGTTCGTTCACTTGAGTTTTTTGGTTAAACGCCAGCACACTTACTAGATTTTATTTAATTTTGCTGTGAGATAAGGATTAGGAGTAGGTAAAGCAGGCTCAAACTTTAAAGAATATAAAGAAAGTTTATTAACAGACTTAAAAGGAAGAAAAAAAAATTAAGAACTAGAACAAACCCGTCAGAACACTTTTGTTTTTCTCACCTCTCTATTTTTTTCAATGACAATACAAAAAACAACACTTTGACTTTTAGTTAGTTTACCACTTTTAAATTAGTCTTTCTTTAGTCATTTAGGGAGAGGAGTTTTCTCCTGCTTTACTATGTTGATTTCTCCACAAGAAATACAGTTCTTATGGTTTTCAGCTTCACAACTAGCAGCCGCCCAGGAGAAAAAGATCTCTGCTTGTTGTGGAACGTCCCTCCCAC
>VZTJ01002441.1:19355-84744 GCA_013397795.1 Orthonyx spaldingii
GGCTGGAAAACTCCTGAGGGAGCTGGGAAAGGGAACGGAGCTGGAAGGGTCTGGAGAACTCCTGCAGGAGCTGGGAAAGGGGCTCAGCTGGAGAAAAGGAGCTCAGGGGGGCCCTTCTGGCTCTGCACAACTCCCTGACAGGAGGGGGCAGCCGGGGAGGATTTGGGATCTTATCCCAGGGAGCAGGGACAGGAGGAGAGGGAACGGCCTCAGGCTGGGCCAGGGGAGGCTCAGGTTGGATATTGGGAAAAATTTTTTCCATGGAAGGGGTTGTTCATTGGCAGGGGCTGCCCATGGGGAGTTGGAGTCCCCATCCCTGGAGGTGTCCAGAGAAGGTGGCACTGGACGTGGCACTCAGCGCTCTGGGCTGGCAACAAGGTGGAAACTGGTCACAGGTCGGACCTGATGACTTTGGGGCTCTTTCCCCGCCTCAGGGCTCCCGGGATTTTGGGAACGCGGGACAATCCTCCAGCGCGGTCCGCCCGCATCCCGTCAGCCCCCGCGCGGGGCCGCTCCGGCCGGATCCCTCGGCTCGCTGCCCGCGCTCCCGGCGTGCCCCGCGCTTCCGGCCGCGGCTGCTTCCGCTCCGCCCGCGGTAGAGGACGGTCGCCAGGTCGTGGGGCCGGGACGGGCCGGGAGGGACCGGGAACGGAATGGGGAGGGGCTGGGAGGGAGAACGGGAGCCCCGCCGCCGTCCCCATCCGCGCCCGGGCTGGCGGGAGTTGTGGGGAGGGTTGTGAGGGGCGAGCGCCGCGACCCCTCCGCAGCGTCTCAGCGTGGCCGTGCGGGGTTACAGCAGCGCTGTCGCGACATGGGGAGGACTGAGGTGATAGTCAGGGCAGCGGAGCCTCGGGGGAGCTGAAGCGGCTCTGGGCTGAGCTGGGGTCAGCGGAGGAGCTCGGATCCGCTGTCTGGGGTCCCGTCCTTCCCCGGGATGCGCCGGGATCGCTCCCGGCTGAGGGTTCGCTGCAGCGGTTGTGGGATGTGCTTGGGGCTTTTGGCATCTGCCCAGGAATTGTTTATTTGGAATTACAGCGTCTCCCAGAAGGGTGATTTAATAAGGGAATATCCTTTGCTTCGAGTGCAGGAGGCTCGGGTTGAAAACAGGGAGAGAAAGGCGCATCCAGATCAATTTAGCGGGAGAATATCCCACTAAAAATCCTTTTCAGCGTGGAGTGATGTGCTGCCCTTTGGAGAAGGAGCGGGAAATCTTTAGGCTGTATTTTCTTTTAATTATAAACTCGTGGAAAATGTTCTTATTTCACCTCGGGCCCTGACCTGGTGCTGCCTGCCCCTGCAGGATGTTGGCTTCCAGAGCGTTCAGCCTGGTCGGGAGGAGATCCATCTGCACCTCCCTGTGCCTCAGGGCACACGGACACGGTGGGTCCCGGCTGCCAGCGGGTCAGGGAGGGAATCAAACAGCTCCTGGAGAGGTGGAGCACAAAAAGCTGCTCTGGGGGTTGGGATGAGGGGAGGGTTGGGCTGCAAGGAGCTTGGGGAGGTGGCAGGAATCACAATCATGGAATCACAATCATGGAATCCCAACTGTGGAGTCACTCAGATGGGAAAAGAGCTCCAAGGTCAAGTCCCAGCTGTGCCCAGTGCCCACCTTGTCCCTAGCCCAGAGCACCGAGTGCCACATTCAGGAATTCCTTGGGCACCTCCAGGGATGGGGACTCCAAACCTCCCTGGGCAGCCCCTCCAAGGCCTGACCACCCTTTCCATGAAGAAATTCCTGCTGATGTCCAACCTGAGCCTTCCCTGGCCCACCCTGAGGCCGTTCCCTCTCTTCCTGTCCCTGCTCCCTGGGATAAGATTCCAAATCCTCCCTGTCTGCCCCCTCCTGTCAGGGAATTGTGCAGAGCCACAAGGTCCCCCTTGAGCCTTCTTTTCTCCAGCTGAGCCCCTTTCCCAGCTCCCTCAGCCCCTCCTGGATCCCTGGCAGTGTCCAAGGCCGGGCTGGACAGGGCTTGGACTCACCTGGGGTAGCGGGAGATGTCCCTTCCCATGGCAGCGGTTGGGATGAGCTTTAAGATCCCTCCCCACCCAAACCACTCTGAAAGTCTCTCCTTACACTCTTTTAAAACACTTCACCTGGTGTTTTAAACTCCCTCCTGATCTCCCCACCGTTTGGAGCTGTTGGGTTCTGTGCTGTGAGCAGCCAGAGCTGTGTGAGCAGCACGCTGTGTGTCCCTCAGCTGGCGTGGTGAAGGCAGAGGATTACACCCACGCCGCCTACGTGGACCGGCGGGACGTGCCCCTGCCCGAGGTGGCCTTCGTGAGGGACCTCTCTGCGCAGCAGAAGGCGCTCAAGGAGAAGGAGAAGGCGTCGTGGAGCGCCCTGTCCGTGGATGAGAAGGTGGAATGTAGGTGTTGGGGGTTCCCAGGGACCTCACGGGCAGCAGCAGCTCCATTTCCACGGTGTTGTGGGGTGGGTTGAGCGGGNTGGGCAGCAGCAACTCCATTTCCACATGCGGTGTTGTGGGGTGGGTTGAGCGGGAAGGGATCGTGGAGATCAGCTCATTCCACTGTCCCAGGGTGCTCCAAGCGCCATCCAGCCTGGCCTTGGACACTTCCAGGGATGCAGGGGCAGCCACAGCTTCTCTGGACAGCCTCCCAGGGAAGAATTTCTTCCCAGTATTCCATCTAAACCCACTCAGGTCAATGCCATCCCCCTTGTCCTGTCACTCCAGGTCCTTGACAAGAGTTGTTTGACAGCTTTTTGTCAGCTCTTAATCCCTGTTTTCCCAGTGACTCTGTGAGCAGAGCTGATCCATGAAGGAATTTTATTATTTATGATGGAGATCCCTGTGTGCACACATGTGGAGATCCATGGGTTTTATTCCCAAGATCTTTGATGCTGTTACAGAACAGGAAATTCTGTTCTGTTCACCTGCTGTGGCCTCTGTTCCATAGCTGAGGTCACATTCAGCCATTCCCTCCTCTTCCAGAAACCAAATAATAATAATAATATTTATTTCTTGATCCCCATCTGCTTTCAGCAAGCCAGAGGAAAATGACATGACAACAATGTGCCATTGTCAATCCAGCTGAGTGAAACGAGCCCCAAACACAAATATGGATTTGAATGTTAATGACCACTGACCTTGGCATGAACCAAATTCCAGCTCATGAAAGCTCCCCGTGGGTGTTTAGACTTGCAAATAAAAGTGCCTCATCTTTTCTAACTGCTCTTGTGGCAGGAAGGGAGAGCCTGGGCAGGGAAAGGTTTAAAACTCTTTGAGGAATTGCTCACGTGTTCCTGAACACTCCACATTTTCTGTTGCTTCGGATTTTAAATTCCTGAGGATTTCAGTGGCAGAGCTGAGAAGCCTTTTGAGCTCGAAACATTCCAGTTGGAATTATTTGTGCTGGGCAGCTTTGGGGTCAGTAACCACACTGGGAATTGGAGGGGAGGAAGGAAAGCTCCCATTTTTCCTTCTTTCAGGTCTATACTGCGACTTTTCCCAACTTTAGGATAATCTGTAAAATGGAGGCTTTTACTGATGTGGGGTTGGAACAACTCCTTGGTCTCGGTGTGGTAGAGATGCCAAACCTTATTTAACATCCATCCCCTTTTGGGCAGCCTCAGGCTTCGTTCACCTCCCTCTGCAGAGTTCCTGGTCACCTGCAAATCCCAGGAAAAGTTAAAAGAGAGGATTTGATACCTTTTTTTTCCCCCCCAGTGTATCGGATGAAATTCAATGAGACCTACGCAGAGATGAACAAAGGGACAAACGAGTGGAAAACCATCCTGGGGGGAGTGTTCTTCTTCCTTGGCTTCACTGGGCTCATCCTCATCTGGCAGAAGCACTTCAGTGAGTAACTGCTCCATGGAGAGCAGGGTCAGGTGATGCCTGGTGGGAATTCTCTGTGGGGTCAGGATGGTTTGTGGAACAGCCATAACGGGGACTTCCCAGCAGGAGCTGTTAATCCCTGAAAACTCCATCCTGGAGCTGTAACCTGTGGGGATGTAGCACAAACATCCAGGAATTTGATTCACAGCAAGGCAGGGGAGCTTTGGGAGGGCAGGAAGGGAGGGGAATGAGGGATGACATTCCTGATCCCAGAGCTTCCCCTCTGTGCTGCAGGAAAAGCTTTTGCTGCCTTGGTAGTGAACATTTGGGTTTCTGCCATGTTTGGCTGCTTTCCCAGCTCAGAATCTGACCTCTAGGGAGGCAGAGCAGCACTTAAAGGAGCTGCTCCCTGCCTTGAGGCTCCCAAAAAAGCGGGAAGCTGTTACCTTGGTAATGGAGGAAACTGCTGGAGAATCCATGTGGGAATGTGGGCTGAGCTGGGTGCTGCAGGAACTGCATGTGGGGAGTGGAGGGTAGAGCAGATCACAGGGTCACAGGCTGCTTTGGGCTGGAAGGGACCTTAAATCTCATCCCATCCCACCTCTGCCATGGGCTGGGACACCTCCCACTATCCCACATTGCTCCAACCTGGCCTTGGACACTTCAGGAATGGAGCAGCCACACCTTCTCTGGGCGCCCTGCTCCAGTGGGATGGCTTCAGGGGGAAAAAACCCTTTTCTTAGTGAAACTTACCCCGAAATTCCCAACTTGCTGATGTGACACGAGGACATAATTCCCTGATCCCCACCCTGCAGTGTACGGCCCCATCCCGCACACCTTCTCCGACGAGTGGCTGTCGGCGCAGACCAAGAGGATGTTGGACATGAGGGTGAACCCCGTGGAGGGCGTCTCAGCCCACTGGGATTTTGACAAGAATGAATGGAAGAAATAAAGCAACTCAGTGGAACCTGCCCTGCTTGAATATGAAATGATTCCATCACCTGTGTGTGACCTCGTTGCTTGTTGTACTGGAACATCCTCTCTGCCTCCAGAAATGCTAATAAATGTCTGGTTAACTTGAGAGCTGCCTGCTGCTGGTTTCTGAATGTGTTTGTTGGGGTGGGATGTTTTGTTCCTGAACAAGATTGGCTTCCTGATTTAATGTTTTCAGGGCTCAGAAGGCTGCTGCCAAATTTCTCCCTTCAGCTGAGCTGAACTCTGCAGGGTTTTGGTGTAAAAATGTAAAAATGCCCCTCTGAAGGCTAAACCAAGCTTGGGCTTCAGTTTGCTCTTTTCCTGATGGAACAGGAAACCATCAGGAAACTTAATGTGGTTTAGGAGCTGTGGTGGGATCACTCCCTGGCTCTGCTTTCCCTTCCACTCAGAAATTTGGGGAAGGTTTTTAAGGTGAGAGAGTTTGCTGGGAGTTGAGCAAGGAGATCCCCATCCTGCACCTGAAAAATCCCTTAAGTGAAAAATTTATCTCTGGGGTGCTGAGAAGGATGAGGGTGACAGAATCCCAGAGTGGTGATGGCTGGAATTTTACTTTTCCCTGCTCTTTGCTCAGCCTGGTGGAACTGATCTGGGTGAGGCACATGGAGCTGCCAGGGGTTTGTCCCTGGAAAATTGGGGATTTTAAACAAATCCTGGAGTTTCAGTGCTGCTTTACCTGGGCAGCCCTGCTGGGATCAGGGAGTTCCTCGCAAGATCGTCCTTCCCAAAAGGCTGTGGCGCCCCAGGGAGCCCAGGAGAGAAACCTGAGCCTTCCCATGATCCCAGATCCTTTTTTCATCCTCCCCTCCCCGGCAGCAGCCACTCTGTGTTCCCTTTCCCTCCGGAGCAGCAGCAGCACCCGCTGGAGCAGCCTGCAGGTGAGCTGAGCTTGCCAGGGCTCTGCTCGCTCCCCTCCTGGCCTGTTTCCCCTCCTCCTGCTCTTGGAGGGGCTCAGCTCTCACCATCCTCTCGGGGAATTTCGGGTGTTTATTTGCAGGCAGCCTTGGAGACCGAGAAAGCAGTGGAATCCTGATCCTGGGGACAGAAAATCCATGGGGAGTGGAATGAGCAAGGTACAGGGGGACAGTGGGGTGGTGGCCAGCACGGCCTGTTCTCCTGCAGCCCATGGATGCACTTCCCAGGCCACCACCATCCCCTAAATATGACCATCTGCATCTCCCCCTTCCCACAGCCCTTGGAAATTCCAAGCACTTCAAGAGAATTAAGAAAACAATCAGGGATTTATATCCAAGGTTTATCTCCTCAGCGTCTGCAGGTGTCAGAAAAGTGACAGCTGGCCTTAAATGCTTGCTCCTTGGGGAGTAAAGCCTTGGCATTTTCATCATCATGGATAACAGGGGGCCCTGCAGGGAAATTCCCCCATTTCCACCCTCGGGAAGTGGGGTTTCAGTGCTGCTCTTTCCTCCAGGGCTGGAGGAGGGGATCAATTTCTGTCGGTGTCCTTAAATAACCACTGGGAATGTGAGTCCTCCAGTTTAAAATTAGACTCTGGGACAGCAACAGAGAGATCAGATCAGGGCAAACTCCTCCTGCACGGCTCTGATGTGGTTTTAACCCCGGGGTTTCACCCTCTGTGACTTCAGCCTGACAGGCAAAGTGGCTTTTACAGCCCCCCGGTGGCACCAAACCCTTTTGGGGAGCCCAGGCTGTTGTTGCTGGGGCTGGCTTGGTGCAGACACTTTGTAGGATCCAGTTTTGGACTCCATAAGAGGCAGGGCTCTGCACTCCACAGTTTGTGCTGAGCTGAATCCCAGTGTTTGCACCCAGGAATGGGCTGGGGTTCAACTGGGTGTGACCCAGTGCTTTGAAAACCTTTCCTAAAACTCCTCAAACCAGGGCTCTTCCGCCAGGTGGGCACCACCAAGCCCAGCTGATAGTCAGCTCTTCCCTTCTTTGGAAATGCTCTGGGGGGTTCTTACACCCCTCAAACTCCCTGAGCTGCCCCTTTTCTCCTTCACAACCCTGCAGCAGCGAGTTGGAGACCAAATTTGCAGCCTTGACGTCTCCTACCTGCAATAAATACGAGCACTGCTATAAATAGTGTCCATCCATCCCCAGCTGGCAGATGCAACCTTTGCAACTGTGCAGGATCACATCCAAACCCCTCCCGTTCCTGTGCTGAGTTTTCCTGAGCTCTGCACTCCTGAGGGCTTGGGGAGGATGCTTTGGGTGGGTTCAGCCTTTCCTGGTCCATAGATTTGGCTCCTTGGTTTGCCAAGTGCCCAGGTCCTGCAGCTCGATGTTCCCACCACGTTGGATGCTCCTTGTGCACGGTGCCATCTGAATTCTCTCTTTTTGTCACCTCCCAGATTGTCACTGGCCTCTACCTCGGCAATATCCATGGTAAGTGTCCTTCCCTGCCTCGCCACGGCGCTGTGGGATTCCTGGGAAGCGGCAGGGCTGGAGGATTCCCTCTCCTTGGGAGCTCCGTGTGCTCGCAGCTGGGAACCTCAGTGTCTTCCAGACATCCAGAGCTGCCCCAAATCCCCATCCCGATTGCCAGTGATCCCACTCTAGCCCAGGAAGGGGGTGTCCCCTGGGAGCTGTGGCCACCAGCCACACTGGAACACCAGGAAATTCATGGCATGTCTGGAAACCTCCTCAACAGCAAGGACACATCGGCCTTTCCCGAGTTATCAGGATCATTTCTGATTTTGGGGATGGCTTTAGGCACCTGCTGAGTACACCCAGTGCATCCTAGGGCGATTTTGCTCAGAAGGAGGTGTCCAGTCCCCTTCCCTGCACTGTGTGGGATGAGAGGCAAAGGCTGAATTATTTATTATTTATTATTTATTATGAGCAGGAAGGGCTGGAATGGGGGTCAGGGGGCAGAGGGGTGATGGTGTGGGTGGCTGGTGGCTCCCAGGAGGGCAGGAAATTCCCACGTGGCTCCCGTTTCCAGACTCGGAGGACCACGAGACCCTGCTGAGGAAGGGGGTGACCCACATCCTGTCCGTCCACAACCGCGCCAAGCCCGTGCTGGAGGTGCGTGCCCGGCCTGGGGGGTCCGAGAGACCACGCCAGGCCAGCAGGAGCTGGGAAGGTGCAGGAGGGACACGCAGGGAGCTTCTCCTGGCGCGGGGAGAAGCGATGCTGGATTTACACCGATTTGCACCGATTTACATCGATTTGCACCGATTTGCACCCGGCAATGCCGCCCCAAGGGGCTCAGGGGAGGGGGCAGGGGGTGTTGGGGGTCACGGGCATCTCTCGGTGGGTTTTGAGGGGCAGGCGGGACCCGCAGCGCCTCGGGGCCGCGCCCGGCGGGTGCCCGGTGCTGCCGGGGGGTCCCCACGAGAGGGCGGCGGCGCCCCGCGGACGGAGCCCCGGAGGGAGGGGACACGGCAGGAGCCGCTCCGGGACCCGGCGCTGCCCGCTCGGGGTCCCCGCTGCTCCCGGAGCGCTGCGGTGGGGAAACCGAGGCAGGGCAGGAGGGAGCTGCCCCTGGGGTGATTGATGGCGGAGGTGTCGGACAGGTCGCTCGTGCACAAATCCCGTCGGGATTGTCCCAGGAGCAGCTGCAGGTTCGGCTCATGGGGTGTGTGAGGAGAGACGGCACGGCCGTGGGGAGCTGGGTGCCTGAAGGGGGGCAGGGACACCTCCCACTGTCCCAGGGCGCCCCAAACCCCGTCCAGCCTGGCCTGTGACACTGCCAGGGATCCAGGGGCAGCCACGGCTTCTCCGGGCACCCTGTGCCAGGGCCCCAGCACCTTCACAGGGAAGGGTTTCTTCCCCTTATTCCATCTAAACCTGTCCTTTGTCAGTGGGAAGCCATTCCTTGTGTGCTGTCCCTCCATCCCTTCTCCCCAGTCCCTCTCCAGCTCTCCTGGAGCCCCTTTAGGCCCTGGAAGGGGCTCTGAGCTCTCCCTGGAGCCTTCTCCTCTCCAGGTGAGCACCCCCAGCTCTCCCAGCCTGGCTCCAGCTTTTGGAGCAGCTCCGTGGCTCCTCTGAATCGCTCCAGCAGCCCCACATCCTTCCTGTGCTGGGGGTGCTTCAATGTTGGGATGCTGCAGAAAGGGTACGGGACCTCCAGGACCCCTCAACCTTTTGGGGCCACCGCGGGGAGGGAACCCCAAAAAAAAAAAAAACCCCGGCTGGAGCCTTCTCCCTCCGGAGGCGCTGAGGAACGGAGCGAAGCGCACGGAGCGCTTACAACACGGAGCGAAGCCGCGCACGGGGGAGGCGGAAAGGCCCGGGGGGGTTGTTGAGCAACGCGTCAATCACGGCGGGGCCGGGAACCGCAAACCCCAGCGCCGCTGCCGTGCCCGGCCCCGCTCACCGGGAGCGACGGGGACGCCGCTCTTCGTCCGGGATTGGCGTTTGGGGTGGGTTGAGGTCGTTCCGGCCGCTCCACGGTGCGTTTGGTGGCTCTTCCCAGTGCGGGGAGGCTGGGATGGCACCAGGCGCGGAGCTGTGGGTGGGATGAGGTGAGGGGAGCGTGTCCGTGCTCATCCTTCCACCGCGGGTCTTTCCACCCCTTTTTCCATCCTGCTGCACCCCTTCCCTCCTTCAATAATCCACTTTTCCCATCCTCCAGGGCTGCAGGGTGGTCCATGGGGTTGGGCTGCACCTGCCGGAGATGGGGCAACCCCTGGCTGCAGGATTTCCCCACGTTTTGCTAAGAAAGGATTAAAAAGAACCCCCCAACCCCCAGATAAAAAGGATCTAAATTTAGCTCCGCACAGGGAGGATCAAGGAAGCGATGTTTTAAGGAGAGGAAAGCGATGTGACCTAGGCCAGCAGGCAGCAGATGATTTATGGGGTATTAAAAGGATGGGGAGGAAATAACTCATTGACGAGAGTGGCTTCGTCAGTGTGTGTTCACACACACCTTCCTGGTGGAGTTTGGGGCCTGGAAAAGGGCTCAGTCTGTTTTTGGGGGGCTCCTGAGCATTGAGGTTGGCCCCACAGCCTGGCCTGTCCTCCAGGATTGGGAGGGAATAGCCTGGGATGGGATGGATGCACCACCCATTGGAGGGGAGCAAACCCCAAAGCGCTTTTCAGCTTTCCCCTCCCCTCAGGGTCATCTGAGGAAGGAAATAAAAGAGAGAAATGGAGGATTTAATGCTTCTTGGAGGTATTTTATTGCTGTTTTATTTTGTGTTGCAGGACATGACCTATCTGTGTATCTCGGCCTCGGATTCATCCAGTCAAAACCTGTGAGTGACTTCCCAGCCTTTTTCCTGTTGGCAGCTGTTGGTCAATAAAGGCTCAGGTTCTGCAGGATGAAGGCTTAGTCCATTCATACTGTGAAATTTCTTATAATCCCTGAGTTTCCCAGAAGCTGGAGTTCATTTTTTGTGTGGTAAATAACATTTTAGGGCTTAAAATCCATTTTTTATGTGTGTTTGCAGTCAGGAAATTTAATTTTTCAACAAGTTTCAGAATTATTCCACTGGGCAGAGTTGAAAATTCGAGTGTTAGAAAGATGATTTGTGTCAGTCTTCCAGGCTTTTTTTTTTTTTTTTTTGGAAAGAGAAATACAGTATTTATTAAAATACACTTTTTTTTTCACCATATAAAGCACAGATACTTGTCAGTCTTGGAATGATGTTTTGGAGATGAAGCTGCTGAGAGGAGCTGGGAGGAATCCCCAGGATTTTGTGGGATGCTGCTGCTTTGGGTGCTGGGCATCGATAAATCATCCATTTGCACCAGCAAATTGGCAAATCCGAGGGATTTTTGTCTCCAATCAAACCCTAAAAAGCATCAAAACTCAATTCCCAGGGCTCAGACTGTGGAGATGCTGTTTTTTCCAGCGTCCTTGGGAGCAGCCGTGCCCGGGGGTGGAATTCTGCTTGCTCACGCTCCCACTGAGCGGAAAGAGAAGCTTTACAAGAAAACCCTGCCTCAGCAAGAACTGGGACTTTTGGTTGTTGGTTTTTTTTTTTCCCTTCGCTCATTTCTTTGCGCTCATGGCGTGTCTACGAAAGGGAAAAAAAAAAAAAGGAAAAAAAAAATAAGATAAGGCTGCCTGCAGGAAGGAAGAGTTATTCAAGAAACTATTTTCTGCTTGTCAGTTTATGCCTGGGGTTTCACAATCGGGGTGAACTTTGTGTCCTGCTGGTGATTCGGGAGCTGGGCGGCTCTCAGTGCTGTCATTCCACTCCCTGATCCCACGCTTTGAGGCTGGAAAAGCACAGGCAGAGCTCCCCTCTGGGGAAAAACACCCGTGGAGGCGGTGAGGGTGGATGGGGTGGCCAAAGTCCTTTGGGATGCGCTGGGAGGGGGATCCAGGCTGGAAACACAAGCATCAGCAAAGAACATCCCTGCTGCTCCTAGCGAGGGGCTGAAGGGGAGGATTGGGACCTGGAGAGCCTGGGGCTGTGTGGGCAGCACCTGCAGGCCCTGGGGGATGTTGTCAGCTCTGTGAGGATCAGGGGGACAAGAGGGAAATCCCCTGGGACAAGCTTTAGGCAAGGAAATCCCTCCCAAACGGTGATGGTCAGGTGCTGGAGGATCCTTGCACTGACATCTCCTTCCAGGAATGACAGGCTCAGGATTTTTAGCCTGACAACAGTGTCAGAGACTCCCTCACCTCTCCTCCTCTTCCTGCAAGGCAGAACCCCTGCTATTCCTGAATAGAACCCCCTGCTACTCCTGAATAAATCCATCCCTCTTTGCCTCCTGAGAAGGCGCCGAGCCCGGCGCTCCCAGGGCAGGGTGAAGAGCACCCTTTTCCATGGGCTGGCAGGGATGGAGAGGATTCTGGAGAGTTCCCAGAGGGCACCCAGCTCCCTTGGCAAGGGCCACAGTGGGAATAACCGTGGGAGTCATGCCTTGGCTTCTGAGAAATCAGGAAGGCTGCGTGGGCTCAGCCCACCCCGTCACGCGGAGCTGAGGAAGTCCAGCCCGGAGCTGCCAAAGGGACCCTCTTCTGCTCCTGGAAAACCCGGGACTGGGTGCTCTGGGAGGCCACCAGCAGCACAAAGTGACCAGAATCACGTTTTCTGCCTCAAAACTGCCCCAGGGCTCAGCGTGGCTGAGGGGCAGGGTAGGGATGGGCAGGTTTTAGTGGAAGGAGAGGAGTGCCTGGCTCAGCCTCGGATCTCAGCAGCACAGCGTCTCCTGGAATCCCATCACATCCAGGGATGTGTATCACCAGAGCCTCCCAGAAACACCCAGCTCTGCCCCAGCAGTGCACATGGAATTGGTTATCCTGTTTTCCAGGGCTCCATCAGGAAGCCCTGGCTCCCACCAGCCCCGTTTTGCTGTGAAATGCTCTGGTCTGGGGGAATGCGCGCCCTGTGCTTTGTCAGCAGCTCCTGGTTGTGCTTTTGGGAATGCAGGCAGCGATCCATGGATGTGCCTGTGCTGTTGCTGGCAGCTCCACCTCCCTGGCATGGGCACCTCTCTGTGCCTTCCTGTGGTTGGGGGCAAAATGTCCCTTCCTCCCTTTCCCTTTATCCTTTTCCATTTATCCCTTTTCCTTTTCCCTTCCTCCCTTTCCCTTCATCCCTTTCTCCTTCTCCCTTTCCCCTTCTGCCCTTTCCTTTCTCCTTTTCCTTTTCTCCCTTCCTCCCTTTCCCCTCCTCCCTTTTCCCTTCCTCCCTTTCCCCTCCTCCCTTTCCCTTCCTCCCTTTCTTCTTCCCCCCCCCCGGCCTCTCTCCATCTTTCCCTGGGAGGGCAGGGGGTGTTTTTGGCATTGTTTGGGAGTGAGGGGTGAGGCAGGATAACTGGGACAGTGCTTGTCCCCTGGGCAGGAGGTGACACCTTTCCCTGCAGGCTGAGCTGCTTTGTCTGACGGCATCACCCTCATTCCTTGATCCCTCAGGAAGCAGGGAAACCTCTGGGAAATCTCCCAGGTCATTTCCTTCACCTGGCAGAGGAAGGATCTCTGCTCCCACCCCACGCTGGTGACGCCAGGGTGGTGGAAAATCCTGGGGTGTGTTTGCAGGGTGTCCTGGTGCTGTTTGCAGAGTGTTCTGGTGCCCTGCAGGGGTGCACAGCCCTTCCCCCCTCACCTCCTGCCTCTCTCCCCGCAGGCTGCAGCATTTCAAGGAGTGCATCCAGTTCATCCACGAGTGCCGGCTGGGCGGGGGAGGCTGCCTGGTGCACTGGTGAGAGCTGCTGGGACCCCTCACACCCCTCCCGTCCTCGGGGAGCTGGGGGTGGGCTCCCGAAACGTGTCCCTGGTGCTGAACATCGCTGGGGAAGGCCAGGAAGGAGAGGAGGAGGCAGGAACAGCGGGAGGGCCATGGGAAGGTCTCCAGCTCTGGATCCACAGGGATGGGTGGTCCTTGCAACTGCAAACCCGAGCACGCAAATGGGGGATGGGCCTGAGGAGGGGACAGGGGGTGACAGCAGTGCTGAGAGAGTGAGAGAGCTCCTGACCCCTCCCAATGCATGGGAACCCCGCTGGCACCCAGCGAGGGACATCCCGCGGGTGATTCCTGCGGAATTCCATTCTGTGGGTGATTCCAGCAGAATTCCCATGGGTGATTCCTGCGGAATTCTCGTGGGTGAGTCCAGCAGAATTCAATTCTGTGGGTGATTCCAGCAGAATTCCTGTGAGTGATTCCCGCGGAATTCAATTCTCTGGGTGATTCCAGCGGAATTCCCATGGGTGATTCCTGCGGAACTCCCATGGGTGATTCCTGCGGAATTCCATTCTGTGGGTGATTCCTGCGGAACTCCCGTGGGTGATTCCTGCGGAATTCCATTCTGTGGGTGATTCCTGCGGAACTCCCGTGGGTGATTCCTGCAGAATTCAGTTCTGTGAGTGATTCCTGTGGAACTCCCATGGGTGATTCCTGCGGAATTCCATTCTGCGGGTGATTCCTGCGGAATTCCCATGGGTGATTCCTGTGGAATTCCATTCTGTGGGTGATTCCTGCGAAACTCCCATGGGTGATTCCTGCGGAATTCCATTCTGTGGGTGATTCCTGCGGAACTCCCGTGGGTGATTCCTGTGGAATTCCATTCTGTGGGTGATTCCTGCGAAACTCCCATGGGTGATTCCTGCGGAATTCCATTCTGTGGGTGATTCCTGCGGAACTCCCGTGGGTGATTCCTGTGGAATTCCATTCTGTGGGTGATTCCTGCGGAACTCCCGTGGGTGACTCCTGCAGAATTCCTCTCCCTGACGCGGCTCCGGGGCCGTTCCAGCCTGGCCGGGGTGTCCCGCAGCAGCACGGTGGTGGTGGCCTACCTGATGACAGTGACCGAGCTGGGCTGGCAGAGCTGCCTGGCCGCCACCAGGGCCGTGCGCTCCTACGCCAGCCCCAACTGCGGATTCCAGCGGCAGCTGCAGGAGTACGAGAGGACCCTGCTGCCGGAGGTGAGCTCCCCTTGGGCGCATCTTGGAGCGGTTTGCAACCAGGCACGGCTCCTTTGCGTGCAGCTCTCTGTTTGGCCCAGCTGGATTTTGGGAATGGCGTTTATTACCTGGGGATTTGGGGGTTTGCATGCAAAACCAAAAAGAAAATTTAAAAAAGTGCCTCGATATGATGTGAGCGCACTGTAAAAAGCTCTTGAAAACCTTAAACGCACTTGTTTTCTGGAGTTAGGACACAGTGGAAGAGCAGTTTGTCCCTTGGGAACCTCAGGAAGGAGCTGGGCCAGTTCCTGGGAATGCAACACAGCGGGAGCTGGAGGCGGAGAGGGGAAGAGGAGGGGGAGGAAAGCTCTCATGAGGAGTTTCGGGATGTCTGGGCATGCTTGGATCTGCCAGGGCTCCCTCTGCCAGCAAGTCCCCTGCTCTTAGAGGCAGGTGTCAGCCAGGAGCAAGTGTGGGTGGAGAAACCTCCAATCTTTCCTGCCCAAAACGAGGTGGAGCAGCAGCTCTGGGGAGAGCAGAAGCTCACACTGGGTTCCCATCCCGTGCAGGGGAGGGTGATGGAGCAGAGCTGAGCTGTGTTCCAGCAGCTGGGACGACAGCGGCACGTTCGGCTGGGAGCAGAGATCTGAGCTGCACTTTTGACCTGGAAAGCCTTCGAAAGCGAAGGGAAAGGCCTTAAAAAGCAAAGGAAAAGGACTTTAAAGGCAAAGGTCTTACAAAGCAAAAGGAAAATTCTTTAAAAGCTCAGCTCCCACCTGGCTCTCCAGCTGCCTCCAGCCTCCCACTCTGGACTCTGCTCCTCCAGCCAGCCCCAGGCTCCACAGCCAAGGATCAGAGTCCCAAACTGGGACACAGACCCCTCTGCAAGGAAAGGGTAACCATGGAAAAGATGTGGACAAGGGATGGCACAGCTCAGGTCACCCCTAAACTCGATCCCATCCCTGGCTGGGAACCCCCCATTCCCTGCAGCCACGAGTGTCAGGCAATGGCCCCGTGACAAACAGGGCCCTGTGGTCCCTCTGGCCCTTGGAGGGGATTCCTGTCCTCCCAGGAGGGAGCAGGGACAGCGTGTGGCACCGGCCCAAAGGCCAGCCCCTTCCCCAAGCCCGAGTTCCCTCCCTGGGCGCTGTCACATGAGGGATGTGGCTGTGCCCGCTATCAGCACCTGGCAGAAACACCCGTGGAGGGGGGTGGAAAATGCTCCAAGGGATTACAAAACACCCACGCTGCTGGAGATTCCCTGTGGGGCTTCCCCTGGCCGGGCCAGCTCCCCCCAGCCCTTCCCACGCTCTGGCCACGTCCCAGCGCAGCCCCTGGTGTGGGGTTTGTTGTGCCCTCCCTCCATTCCAGTTATTCCTCCTGCTCCCAACATCCAGCCTGGGCTCCGTGGTCACCACATTTTCCTCCCTTTCCCTTCAAAGCTGCTTTTCCATCGCCTCAAAGCTCTGCCAGTGGCTTTGCAACCCTTTCCCTGAACTACCCAAGGCACAGCCAAGGGTGGAGGCACTTGGATGTGTTTTCCTGACCGTGGGGTTTAGCAAGAGCTGCCTTTTCCTTGAAACTCCCACCCGTGTTCCCCGTGATGTCAGCACTGGGGAGGGAATGGCCCTCGTGGGCAGAAAGCTCAGGGGTGAAAAGCCTCATTCCTTGGTGGTTAAAACCTGTGAGGAACAGGCTGCTCCTTCTGGGGCCGAGGTGCCTCAGTTTCCTTCATCTCAGGGAGCTCAGCTGGGAGCCTGGGAGGAAGGGATGGGGAAGATGCTCCCTGGGACTGCCCAGGCAGTGGCACGTGCAGCTGTGGTTTCACACTGTGGTTCTCCGGGCTTGAGGGATAAAGAAGGAAGGAAGGGACCAAGAGCAGCAGCAGAATGAGGGGTAAGGTTAGAAAAGGAAGTCAGAGAGCAAAGACGAGACAGTGTGGATGTGCCAGAGGGCACAGATGGGCATCCTGGTGGCACACCTGTCCCCCGTGGTGCTGGCACACCTTGGCCAGGCTGCCTTCTTCCCCCTGGTGCCATCCCAGATGGGCTGGGCGCTCCTGGCCTGGGAGAGAGGAGGAGGAGGAGGAGGGCAGGGGTTTGGTGGCCAGCACTGGAGGAAATGGGCTGTCACCACTTCTTGCTCTGGCTTTAAAAGGAAATGCCTGGCAGCTTCCCCCACCTCCCACCCGCTCCTGGCCTCCTCCCTGGCTGGTGGGAGCCATCCCAGCCCGGGAGGGGGGTGCTGAGCCTTGGTGGATGCCAGGCAGCTCTTCCCACAGAGCTCCATCCTTCTGGAGGTTTCCATGGCAGGGATGTTCCCCCTGTGAGATCCTGGTGTGGATCCTTGCCCCAAATCTTGTCCCAAACCCTTTGTGTCTCGCTTCCCAGGGATTGTTTTCTAGCAAGGAATCAAGGTCTGGCTCTGGGGACTGCCCTGAGCTTGGGACCTTGCTGCCTGCAGGTGGCCGTGGTGTGACAGCCGTGGTGAGTCCCGCTGTCCGAGGGAGGGGATTTGGGAAATCCAGACATTCCCAGTGGAAATCCCCGCTGCCCAATCTGGTTTTCCCAGGCTACAGGAGAGGGGGACACCAGCCGGGTCAGTCTCAGACGTCTATTTTGCCCTGGTGGCTCATCCAGTCCTGCCAATCCTGCTGTCCTGCATCCCAAACCTTTCCTGGGAACTCGGTGGCTCCTGCCCATTTGGGAAGTCAAATCCATGGCAGGGGCACCTCACCCTGGATGTGCCAAGGCTGGGCAGCTCAGGGGAGCTTCTTCCCTCTCCCTCTGGATCCCCTGCCTGCATCCCACCCCTGTCCCTGTGCTGCCCCATCCCAGGGCTCCGATTTTTGCACCCTTTGCACCCACAGGTGCCCTCCCCCCCCATCCTTTCCTCAAGGTGTTTGGTGTTGCTGGGTGTGCTCCCACCACTCACCCCAGCCACTCCTTGCTGGAGCAGCTGGTTCCCAGTTCCTCAGGGAGACGGCAGAGCCGGAGTGGTGAATCCTGGCAGAGCCGTCCCTTCCTGCCCACGCTCCTCAGTGCTGCAATTTGGGGCTGTCTGGCTCTTTCCTCATCCCAGCAGTAACGGGAACAGTTTCTCTGGACCATCCTTTGCTTCCCAACCACCTCCAGCCCTCAGCCTGCTGCCAGCTGGCCCCTGGCCACCAGGATGCTCCTGCCCCCGGAGCAGTGGGGATGAGGGGGATGAGAGGTTCCCCACAACCTCCGGGTGGTGAGCGAGGTGCTCTGACAACAAACCTGCCCCACCTTGCGAGGACCAACTCGGCCCTGCTGCTCGGCCCTGCTGCTCGGGGAGGGGAAAAAAAAGCTCGGGGAAGCATTCCTTACGGGAATTCAGGCACACGAGGAGCAGCAGCAGCTTCTTGGCAAGCAGAAGTAAATAAAGCTGCTGTCCCAGCTGCAGCCGGGGTGGGAGGCTGAGGGTGTTGCCAGCTCTGTGCTGGGGATGTGGGGAGTGCTGGGATGGGGGTATCCGTCGCATCCAGGGTGTGATGAGTGTGAGCTCCTGTGGGACTGGGACCTCCCTGCGTGCTGGATGTGCCTGGGGATCCCCTGGCCTGGCCTGAGGCTGTGGAGGACTGGGAATGCAGCAGGAATTGCTTGGCTCGCTGCTCATTCCATCGGAGCTGTTGCAGCCCTGCTCTCTCTCAGCCTTTTCAGGTGGCTCTGACAACCTCTTGTGGCTCTTTCCTGGCAGTACCGTGCCTGGATCCGCCGGGATTACGGCAGGAACCCCTTCCCGGACCAGGAGGAGCTGCAGCGCTTGCTGGGCCAGCAGCAGCAGCAGCAGCAGCAGCAGCAGGCGGAGGGGCAGGAGGAGCAGCAGCTCGGGAGCAGGGATCGCTCCTGGCTCCGCTCCCCGGCTCCTGCCTTGCCCCCTCCCTGCCACGCAGGTGGCACCAGTGGCAGCAGATGGATGAACAGATAAGCAGCCGGCTGCTCCCGGGCAGGCCTTGGCCCTGGGGCTTGGAAAACTCAGTTTTCCCTTTGCCAAGCACCTCCAGGGATTCGTGTCTAGGGCAGAAATCCGCCAGCACCGGGGCTGGAGCAGGGGGCCAGGACTCACAGACCCCCCTGTCAGCTGCCAGCTCTGGTTAACTGGAGGTGACAGTGTCCTGCTCTGTCCCATTCCCCCATTCCCGATGGATCAGAGCCACTTTTCCATCCTCAGAGCAGCAGCCAGCCCTGTCCCTCTCTCCTCATTGCAATATCGGGGTGCTCCTCTGGCAGGGAATGGTGGTACAGACCTTGGAAATCCAAGGTGGGACGGGATGGAGAGAGGCCACCTCGTCCCCTGCTTCCCTGAGGAAGGAGGGATAAATCCCGGGATGTGGGGGTGCTGCTGAGCCTTGGCTGGCACCCACTGGGGTGGGGAGAGGGGCTGGAGGCTCTGTGGATCTGCCCCTTGCTGTGCATGGACTTTCCCAGCCCAGCTTGTCCTTGGCAGGTGATTATCTGGCATTTTTCTCATCCCAACCCCAGGGAGAGGGGAAATCCAGCAGTGCCAGAGGCTGCCAGTCCCACTGCCTCCATCCCTGGAGCCAGAGTGGTTTTGGGCTTTCCCTGAGCCCCCTCTGAATGTCCCTGCTTGTCAAAGAAGCCAAAAGCTTGGTTGGATTCAGTCAACCCACAGACCAATTGAACTCTGTCCCTCTCCAAAAAGCCTTTTTGATACCTAAAACCTGTGGCTGTGTCCAGTTTTTCATCCCAAACTCATCCTGTGCTTTTCCAGAGCTTTCTTTGGCAGGAATCCCCCCCCATCTGCCTTACAAGGAGGGTCCTGTCCCATGGATTCAGCCTTTCCACACGGAAACCTTCAACCCTTCTGTGCCGTCTCGGCCTTTTACTATAAATACCTTGTTTGTCTACTGAAAAATGTCTGTTCTGCAATTCCTTCTAAGAAAAAAGGGATTAAAAACACTTCTAGGAATTCTCTTAATGAAAATTTCTGGGTACTCGTCGTGAGACAGCACCAGGGGTGACTCTCCCAGTTCCTAATAAAGAAGAGAGTGATTAAAATCATGAGGGTGGCTGGGCTTGATTTGTGGCGTTCCTGGTGGGAATACAGAGATGGACTGAAATGACCGTTCTGCTTCCCATTTTCTTGATGAGAACCACCAGCAAAACGAAAACTTTTAAATATTCACTGTTTAGCCGTGATGTAGAGAATTCCAGGGGGAAAAAGTGGGGGCTTTTCCCATTTTTTTTTAGGCAGAGAAAAGGGTCCATGTGGCTGTTATCCCACATGGAAATAATGCCATGGTTTGTGCCTCTGTGGAAAAGCAATTAATGAGATCAAGGCTGTTGATGGAGTGGACTGAAGGGATCAATATTGGATTTAAAGCCTCTGTTATCATTTTAGGAAGCAGAAAAAAGGAACTTGCATGCAGGAAAGGAGAAGAAAGTGGGAGTTAATAGGACGTCATCGGAGATGGGTGATAAGCAGAGATTGGCTTTGCAGGAGCTGTGATAACCCCTGCAGGCCCTGCCCCTCCCAGCCCTCCCGGGGTTCAAACACTCCCCAGGGAACCACAGCACAGGAGCAAAACCTGGGAAAATCCCCCCAGTTTGGGGAATCCCAGGGAATGCTCCCCCAGAGCAGCAGCACCCTCCATGCCTGACATCACTGTGTCCAAAAACTTCCCCCCAACCCAAATTTCCCTGCATTTGCAGAGTGTCCAGGTGAATAAATCTATTTTTCCACCCTGGCCTCCATCAGTGGGACCTGAGGTGGCTTTAGGATTTCTGGGAGCTGGGAGGCAAACCCTGAACAGATAAAATGGGGCTGATTTCCTCTCTTTCCTGCATTGCCAAGAGCACCTCAGGCTTGGCTGCTCAGCTCTGCTGGCCCACATCAGCCTTCCCGAAATCCTGGTGCCTCTGGCGTGGGGAAAATGGCTCTGCTGCAGCCTGGCTGAGCTCCCGGGGTGCTGCCAGCACAGGGAAATCCTTCACAGCAATTCCTGGCCCTGCTGGCATCCTCATCTTCCCTTCCCTGGAGCATCTCCCAGCCTGCTCCAAGTGCCTAAAACCCAATTTTAAGGGATTAAATATTTTATCCTCCCCACGGGGATCCTCCTCACTCCAGGGAATTTAGATTTTGCCTTTCCAGGCTGCCTATGAAGCTGCAGAGCCAAAATGAAGCTGGGAATGGTGAAGTCACCTCGCTCCATCGCAATGAATCTCCAGGCCTTTGGTCTGCAGAGGGGATGGAGAGTTTGGTTATGGGAAGACCCTTTAAAACATCACAGATTTCCAGGATTTTAATAAAAGAAAGAGTTTTTTTACAGGAGGGTCTCTGTCTGGCACGGGGAGTTGGTGATGCAAAGCCCCTGCAGAAGAGGCAAAGATTAACTTGGTTTTTTGGTCAAAAGAGAGAATGAATCCTCATGACCATATCTGATTGCAGAAGATGTTTTTGGCTCTCCCCAGATCTCCTGGGGGGGATCCAATGAGGATCAGTGGGGTGTTCAAAAACAAGGCCCATTACAGCCGTTCTTTATTAGAAACGACAGGAAAGGCTGTGCACCTCAGCGGGTTATTTTTATTAAACCATCTGTGCAGTTCCATACATTTCCCATTTCTCTGTATTACCCACGTGGGAGTAATTATGGTTTTCTTCCAAGAAATGTGTGTGTAATCTGGTAATCCCAAAAAAACCCCTCTGAAGTCAGGCTGCAGATGGTCCTTCATGCTCTGGTGGCCCTGGCTGGGCTGGGGGTGCTGGGCACGGTCTGGGCACCAAATCCAGACTGGGAACAGTGGGAACTGCTGGGGCAGGGAGGGAGGGAATGATCCAGGACTGGCGTTGATCCAGAAAGGAACTGGGAACTGCCTGGGGATGGAGTGAACTGGGACTGGGGAGGGACTGAACTGGGACTGGAGATGGACTGAACTGGGATAGGGGAGATTGGACTGGGACATGGGCGGGATTGAACTGGAACTGTGGAGGGATCAGTCTGGGACTGGGGACACTGATCTGAGACTGGGAATGGACTGAGCTGGGACTGGGGACACTGGTCTGAGACTGGGAAGGCTGATTTTGGATTGGGGATAGAATGATGTGGAACTGGAGAGGGACCAGTCTGGGACTGGGGAAATATCTCTGGGACTGGGGCCACTGGTCTGAGACTGGGAATAGACTGAGCTGGGACTGAGGATAAAATGATTCAGGACAGGATAGAGACCAGTCTGGGACTGGGGAAACGTCTCTGGGACTGGGGAATCTGGACTGAGACTGGGAAGGCTGATTTGGGATTGGGGATAGAACGATCTGGGACTGGAGAGGGACCAGTCTGGGACTGGGGAAATATCTCTGGGACTGGGGCCACTGGTCTGAGACTGGGAATAGACTGAGCTGGGACTGAGGATAAAATGATTCAGGACAGGATAGAGACCAGTCTGGGACTGGGGAAACGTCTCTGGGACTGGGGAAGCTGGACTGAGACTGTGAAGACTGGCATGGGACTGGATTGATCCAGAACTGGGGAGGTTGTTCTGGGGATACGCTGATCATGGACTGAGGATGGATTGATCTGGAGCTGGGGATATTGAGCTGCTCTGGGACTGGTATCGGAGCAGTCAGGGTCTGGGAAGAGCGCTGTGAGACTGCGGGAACTGGGCTGGAACTGGGAGTGGGTCAGTGTGGGACTGCGACCGAGGGGGCCGGACCGGCCCGGGACAGACCCGGGACAGGGGCGGGGCGGCCACGCCCCCTCCGCCCAGACCACGCCCACTCACGCCCCTGGCCCCGCCCACCCCGGTCAGCTGATTTCGGGGAAAGCCTCGCTTTCAGAGAAAGCGCGGCGCGCGCCCGGCCGGGGCGCTCCTCATTGGTCCGTCCCACACGGCTCCGCCTCCTCTTTGGTTGGGGCGGGAGAGGAGCTGGGCCGGTGATTGGTGAAGCGCGAAGAGGGCGTGGCGGTGGGCGTGGCCTCCGTCGCCGCGCTGCTATAAAAGGGCGGGGCGCGGCGAATAGCGCGGGCGCGGCTTCGGGAGCCGGAGTGTGGGGCGGCACCGGCACCGGGTGGGCAGAGACCGCGTGGGGAACAGGTACCGGCACCGACAGCCTCCGTGGGTGGGCTGGGACCGCCCGGGGGCATCGGCACTGAGCGGCGGGAGGGCAGGGGCGGGTCCCGACCCCTGCGCCGGTTACCCGCACGCTGCGGGAAGTACAGGGAGTTTGCGGGACCGTGGGGATGCGGGATGTCCCCAGCCCGGTCGTCGCGGTCCCCCGCGCAAGGACCAGGTGCTGCCCTCGGTGCTCCGCGGCAGAGCCCGGGTTGGAGCCGCGGGGCTGGCGGCCGATGGGTGGGGAGGGCTCCTTGGCGTTGTCCCGAGTGTGTGACTCCCTCCCGGGGAGGGGAGATGGAGCTCCGGCCTCTGGGAGTGATGGGAAGCAGCTTTCTAGAAAACGGGGTGGTTCAGGAGCCTCCCGTTTCTGCAGGATTGCTGAGGTTCTTCCCTTTGGCAGGGCTTGGGTTGGGTGCAGGAGCCCCCAGAGAGGCTGTGTGTGCTCCCATCCCTCCAGGGATGAGCTTTGGGACATCCAGCTGGCATCCAGAGCTCTGCCCTCCGTGCTGTTTTGGCTGGTGGTGTTGGTGCTCACCATCCCTGAAAAGCAGGGTTTGTACTCTGAGTAGCCGGGACCCTCTTTGTGCCCTGCTGGGCAGTGGGGAAGGGATGGAATTTGGTGGCACTGTGACCACTGTGCTGGGTGCATCCTTGTTTTCTCCCCAAAATCTTCTACTAAATAACAAGCAAATGAGGGAGAGGCACTCCAGTAAAATTTGGAGCCCAAAATGCCTGGAAAGTTGATTCAGGGGCTGCTGCTCACATCTGCCAGGCCACCAGCTCCTGCCGTGCCATGGAGGTGACAGGCAGGGGTGAGCCTGGCGCTTTGCTTCCAGTGGTTTTGTGTTCCTTATCCCCGTGAGGATTTGGGATGCAGTTTGGAGCTGGCATCTGCTCCCTGAATGGTGCCTGGTGAGAGGAGCCGCTGTGTCCTCCAGGACAGATCCTTGTGCCCAGAGCAGCCAGGGACAGCTCTGGCACCCCGGGAGGGCCTGCCCGGTGTCACTTGCTCAGGTGACAGCACAGCTGGGGGCTGTAATCCCCTTCCATCTGCTTCCTCTGTGACTTATCCCGCAGCAAAATGGGAATAAGCAGAGCACTGAGTCAGCCGCTTCTGGGAGCGGAACTTTGTCAGAGCTGGAGGAAGAATTTGTAGTAACTCAGAAGGAAATTGCCTTGATTTTTCTTTTTTTTTTTTTTTTTTTTTTTTTTCTTTTAATTTTAAAAGAAGCAGGGGGTGGGGTGAGGGTATTTTAATTATAGAATTGTGGGATCCCAGAAGGGTTTGGGTTGGAAGGGACCTTAAAGATCACCTCATTCCGTGGGCAGACTTGGCATGTGGGGCTTCCAGAGGTGCCACTGCCAGGTGAGCACGGGACAAAGCAGCCCAATCCCTGCTCCCTGGGTGTGCTGGGATGGGCTGGGAGGGCTGACGGGGCTCGGGCCCGTGTGTGTCCCCAGGATGTGTGACCGCAACGGTGGCAGGCGGCTGCGGCAGTGGCTGATCGAGCAGATCGACAGCGAGCTCTACCCCGGCCTCATCTGGGAGAACGAGGAGAAATCCATGTTCCGCATCCCGTGGAAGCACGCCGGGAAGCAGGACTACAACCAGGAGGTGGATGCTTCCATTTTCAAGGTAGGGACAGGTGGTTGGTGCCTTTTCTTGGTGCCTCCTTGGCTGCTTTTGTGCCTTGGTGGGACATGGCCAGGCTGTCTCTGGGTTTTACATCTTTAACCTTTGCAATTGGTCTCCCCTGCTTTTATTTTGGGATGATTTATTCCTTTTTTATCAAAATTTTAGGTTTGCTTTCAGCAGGTTTGAATCCAGGTCTGAAATGAGAAGGAGCTTTTGACCCGCTCTAAACTTCTCATCAGCTTTTCTTGATAAAGTTCTGGATTTATAAAAAAAAAATATTCTGGATTTATATTAAAAAAAAAAAAAACTTTTTGCAGGTGGGAAGGAAGGATTTCACTGAAGGGGGGAGATTTCCACTTTTGAGAAAAAATGGGAAAATTCCATCCTGAAGCAAAAAGCTCAAGTCTTCCACAGGAATTCCCTTCCCTCTGACCCCACTTCCAAGTATCCGTACTGGTGAGGGAGTTTACTCTCAGTGGCAACTGGTTTGGGAGCACTGAGTTATGAGGATGGCACTGACCTCAGCCATCTGAAAATACAGAAATATCTATAAAAGACATGCCTATTTAAAAAATATGTATTATCTTTCATTCTTCCTTCAGTGGTAAAATATATTCTCCTACCAAAAGCACAAATTATGTTCTGATCTTACAGAAATCAGTTTATTTATTTATTGAATTATTAGTCAGGAGCTGGGAAATGAGGTTTATTTGGATTTTTAATTGAGCAGCGATTCCTCGTGTTCCCAGCAGCTCCTGACCTGTAGGTGCACAGGTGAAGCCCCACATGATGATTTTGACCTCTGCTTTTTGAAAACCTGGATTTTAAAGGACTTTGCCGCATTTTTGGGGCAGGTAGAGCTGCTCTGCACCCCAGAAGCCCCCCAGGTGTGGTGGCTGTGCAGGTGGCCGCAGTCTAGGAGTGAAACAGAGAATCCCCAGGGGATGCTCGAGAGGCTGCAAGATGCAAAATGCTCTCTGCAACCCCAGCTCTTCCTCCCTGGGCTTGAGAGGCTTTGTAGAGCTCGCAGTGAATGTTTTCTTTGGGTTTTTTTCATTCTTTGCTTTAGGCCTGGGCTGTTTTCAAAGGCAAGTTCAAGGAAGGTGACAAAGCTGAGCCGGCCACGTGGAAGACGCGGCTTCGCTGCGCCCTGAACAAGAGCCCTGACTTTGAGGAGGTGACAGACAGGTCCCAGCTGGATATCTCTGAGCCCTACAAGGTCTACAGGATCGTGCCAGAGGAGGAGCAGAAATGTGAGTGCCCCAATAAAGGACCGAGCCCTGCTGTGGGTCCATCCTGTGAGCACAGAGCTGCTGACCTGAGCACAGCTTTGCTTGTCCTGCTTTGCAGATGTCCCCTGTCATGACAGGGAGGGGAGGAGAAAGTCAAAAACCAAGCCTGGCTTGTTTTTTTTAGCCCCCTGAATCCCTAAGAAACAGGGAACAGCTGCAGCCTGGTGGAAGCTCCCATCCCCTGAGGATGTTGTGGGAGCAAATCCCACCTTTTCTGCCTGGGGGAGGGACATGAGCCTCAACCTTTTTTCCTCCCAACCCGTGAGGATGGTGGGGAGCTGCAGTAAATCCCTTTTCTTGCCAGCACTGCTGGAGGAGCAATAATTTTGCAGAGAGCTGCTCTGATGTCCGGTGTGGTTCAGGCCACACTAACTATAACTCTGCTTGTGGTTAGGGGAGCGTGCTTTGTCCTTTTTTTTTTAAGTTAAAAATGTGCAAAAAAAAGAATGATTTTGCTGTCAGGAAATCTGCCTTTAGCATCTCTGTCCCCTCCAGCCCGTTCACACAGGGGCTGTGCTGCCCCTATGCAAATGGCACTGCAGGTTCCCACCAGCAGCACCACTGCACTGGGGTGGCTGGTGGAAAAAGGAGAAGCAGCAGCCCCAGTCTCTGGGGTGCTCAGAAAAACCCCCAAATCTCTCCTCTGCTCCAGCTCTGTCTCTGCCACCAGCCAGACTTTTGATTTTTCTTGCTGCTGGTCCCTGTGCAGGGGGAAAAATGGGTTGTAAAGTGTTTTTTGGCCCCAAAAATCAGCTCTGAAAGGGCTGTGAGCCTCTCCAAGGTGCTGTTACACGACTCTGCTGTGGTTCTTGGTTTCATAACTTTCACTGGGTGAAAGGTTTGTAAAACCCTTCGAGATGAGCTGTGCTTGGGAAGTTTGGGTGTTCTCACTGCATCCCCACCTCTCCTTGCAGGCAAGGCAGGGATTGCCAGTGGGAGCAGCCTGAATGATGTCCCGGAGATGGACTGCAGCTCCTCTGCCATCGACGACCTCATCAAAGAGGTGAGGCCTCCCCCTGGCTGCAGTGGGTGGCTCAGGCTGTCTGATCAAGCATTGCCTTCCACAAATCCCACCTGCAAAGCTGCAGTGTTGGATTTGCAGCTCATTCAGGGGAGCAGCACCAGGACGTGGCTCTGGTGTTGGCTCCTGCTTTCCGTGTGCATCCAGCTGGGAGAGACCTCCACTGGGGACAGAGGCTGTGCCCCTTCTTGGCCTTGTCATACCTGGCTGCTTCTCCTCAGTAGCTCTTGAGGGTCTTATTTGAGCGTGCAACCCGGGCAATGCCAAACTTTGGTCTTTCCAACCCCAAAAATTGGTTGGCATTGCCTTTTGGACCCTCTCCAAACTCTGCAAGGCATCAGACCTGCTCTGATCTTGGTGTCTGGTGTCCCACAGCCCTCCTGTGTGGATGAGTACCTGGGGATCATCAAGAGGAGCCCCTCACCCCCCCAGGAGACCTGCAGGAACCCCCCAATACCCGACTGGTGGGTGCAGCAGCCCAGCCCTGGTAAGCAGCCAGCAGCTTGTGTGGTGTTTGGGAGATTTTTGGGGCAGGAAAACTCTTCCTGTGCAGGGATGTGGGATGGGGAGCAGTTTATTTTATCTTCCTTATGAAGAATGTTTAAAGTACTCGTTAAGAAATCCACCTGGGAGTTCCTGCTGGCATCCCCTGTGTGGGAGCTGGGAAACCTGGGACAGAAACTGAGGAGGCTGGTGGGGGGGAACAGGGAGATTGGGATTTGGGAGCTGGGAATGCAGGCTCAGCTTGGCTTCCTGTGCCCACAGCGCTGCCCCTGATGAATGGATACTCCAGCTACGAGCAGTATCACTCAGGTAAGGCACCTCACCTGGCCAGCAGGTGCCCTTTCCCTGGGGTTCAGCCTCTCTGGGGTGGCTCTGACTCTGTCCCCCACCTTGAGCGAGGCTTTGCTTTGGGTTTAGGAGGTGCTGCACCCTCCTGGTTATCCACATTTCCATGTTGGGGTGAAGTGGGGGCAGAGCACTTGCTGGGGATCAGCCAGCCTTTGGAATGGGGGATCTGCCCGGGGCATGGGCGGAGAGTGGAGCAAAGGCAGGAGGAAGGGCTTCACTGTGTTTCATGGCCACAAACTAAACCACAACAAGTTCCACCTCAGCACGAGGAAGAACTTCCCATGGAGGGTGACAGAGCTGCCCAGGGAGCTGTGGAGTTTCCCTCTCTGGAGGCTTTCCAGCCCCACCTGGATGTGTTCCTGTGTCACTGCTCCAGGTGGCCCTGCCTGGGCAGAGGGCTTGGACTGGGTCATCTCCAGAGGTCCATCCAACCCCAGCCATTCCATGATTCTGTAAGATTGGGAGCTCTCATTTGCTGACCCAGCCTGGGGGAGATACCCTTCCACCGAGACAGAGTCCCTCCTGGGAAATCTGGGATTTGGGCACGGCCGTGAGGAGCAGCTTTGTCCTTTCCTGACGAGACGTGCGCGCCCGTCTCCTCGCAGGTTACTCCCAGATGGTGATCAGCTTCTACTACAGCGGGAGGCTGGTGGGCCACGTCAGCACCTCATGCTCCGAGGGCTGCAGGCTCTCCCTGGGCCAGCCCTCGGGCCACGGCGAGAAGCTCTACGCCCCCGACGCCCTGGAGCACGTGCGGTTCCCCTCAGCCGATGCCATCCAGAACGAGCGGCAGAAGCAGATCACCAGGAAGCTCTTCGGGCACCTGGAGAGGGGTGTCCTCCTGCACAGCAACAAGCAGGGCATCTTCATCAAGAGGCTGTGCCAGGGCAGGGTCTTCTGGAGCGGGAACACCATGGCCTACAAGGACAGGCCCAACAAACTGGAACGGGACGAGGTGGTGAAGATCTTTGACACCAATTTGTTCTTCCGAGGTTTGTAGGAGCCCTCCTGCTTTTTGGTGTTGGGACTTCTGCTCTTCCCTGTGGGAAATAAATCCCTGGGTTGGTTGGGTTCAGCTGGTCAGCCAACAGATGTGGTGAATGACCTTGGGGTTGGGAAACCTTCAGGAGGGTGGAGGAATGGATGGGATGAGGGGGGAGTTCCCATGGCTCTGACCAGAAACTTCTCCCTGGCAAAACTGAGGCGATTCTGGGGTCCCAAAGCCTTGGGACAATGCACAGGGAGTTTCTGGAGCTTGTACCCAAGGTGGGATCCCCTTGGGCCCTGTGGTGGGGTTGGAAAGGTAGAGCCCTTTTTCCTTGGACCACTTTGAAGCCATCACTGCTGGGTTCCCAAGTGCTCTGGATGAGCAGGTGACACTCCCAGACTCAGGAAGGAATAATGTGGTGTTTTGGGTCCTGTGGCAAATTCCAAAGTTGGAGGCCTTGCTTGAGCCCACGGCTTCCTCGCAGGGTGTTTGATCCCAGGGATGTGTAACAAAGGCTGGCAGCCTCTGGAGGGCAAATTCCCAGTTTTCCTGTGTCCTTGCAGAGCTGCAGCAGTACTACAACAACCAGGGCCGCTTCCCAGACAGCAGGGTCATGCTGTGCTTCGGGGAGGAGTTCCCGGATGCGGTGCCGCTGAGGTGTAAACTCATCCTGGTCCAGGTATGGAGGGCTGGGACAGAAAGGGATCCGGGCAAGGTGGGAATTCTGCCAGCAGAGCTCCACCCCTGGAGCCACAGGGCATTTGGGGGTGGAAGTGTGGTGCTTTTCCACAGCCTCCTGAGAGGTGTGTGGGCTGTTGATTATCGAATTCCTGGATCTGGGTTTGCAAGTGAAGCTCCCAAATGGCACAAGTTTTGTGAACTGCAGGGAAATCTGTTCTTTTCCTCCCCATCCTGCACTGGCACTGGGACTTCTGCCTTTTCCCATGGGAAAAGGGGAGGTAAATCCCTGGACTGGTGGATGTAGGATCAGTCAGTGATGTAGTGAAAAGCCATGATTGGCTGCAGTGGGGCTGGGAAACCTTAGGAGGGTGAAGGAGGGGATGGGATATGGGGTCAGTCCTCATGGCTCTGGTCAGCAACTTCTCCCTGGGGAAGCTGCAGCAGTTCTGGGATTGAAAAGCCTCAGAACAGGGGGTTCCTGGAGCCTCTTGGGCCAACCAGGCTGCGGTGACAGGGAGGGGACAGGGTGGGTGTGGCATCCACTCTTGAGCAAGCAGAGATCCGCCAGGTCTGTGAGGTCCTGGGGGAGGTTTACAAGGTCAGAGCCTGGTCCTGTGCCTCCTGCATGGCTTCAGACCAGGTCACCGCTCCCTGCCTTGGGTGTCTGCCCCAGAGGCTCCCTCTGGGTGTGCTGGGACATCCCCCAGCCTGTCCTTGCACCTCACTGTCCTTGCTGGGAGGAGCTGCTGGGCCTGCTCCTTTACTCCTGGAGGTGCTTGTGGAGTCAGACCTGCTGTCCTGGCAGGACCTGTGCCCTGCTGGGTGTCCTCCACCCCACCCCAGCTCCCGGGCTGGATGGAGCAGCAGGAGATGCCCAAAGAGCTCCCTCTTCACTCAGCATCTCCCTGACCTTTCTCCTTTTCCCCAGGTGGAGCAGCTGTACCTCAGGCAGGTGGTGGACGAGGCTGGCAAGACCTGCAGCTCCAGCCCCATGCTGCCCATGGCTGAGGAGCCCCAGCATGACCAGGGCTACCGGATCTTCCAGGACATCTGCACCACGCACCCGCGGCCGCTCTTCCGAGAGAGCCAGCAGATCGCAGTCTGAGCCTGCTCCCCTCATCCACACCCTCATCGGTCCCATCAGTGCCTCAAATCTCTTTCTTGGAAAGTTTTGTTCTTTGCTGTTTCCAGTGCAGAGTCTGTGTAAATCCAGCAGTGAAAATTGCCGTGAGCAAATAGGTTGGATGTTCAATGCCTGTAAACAATTTATGGTAAAAGTGGCTTTTCTAGTCCCAGGGCTGTCTACAGGTCGTGGCTGGGGGAGGAGGGAGCATCCAAGCTGTGCAGGAAGATTGGGGCTGGCTTTGCTTTGTGTTGCCTTTGTTAATGGCCAGTCAAGCAGAACCAAAAATCAACAGCTATGAGCACCTGCCCCAGCAGTCTGCAACCCAGACCTTGCTGGGAGCAGCAATTTGATAGGAGGTGACTCTTGGAAAAGCCTCAGAATGCTCAAGTTTAGGAAAATATATCCAGGAATCAGCTTTCCCCCTTTAAAGAGTCCTGCTGATGGAAGGCAGGGTGTGCCTCCCACAGAGAACTCCTGAAATTCCTCTTTATTTTTGCTGTGAGATTTGTGTTTCTCTTTCATGCCGAAGCGGATTGAAATTTGGAAACCAACAAGATTCTATATGTAAATATTGACTACGAGGACTTAGGAATCTTAATTTTTCCTGTCCAGAGCCAGAGTTTATATAAATATATTGAATTTTAATTTTTCAAGATTGCGGTGTAGTGTGACTTGCTTGGCTTTGCCCTCCCAAACGCACGTGTGGGGCTCTCCCAAGCGTGTCCAGGCAGCGTCATCCATGTGTAAATCCTGATTTTCACACCCTCTGTGTGTGCCCCCGGCTCTGGGGCGCTGCTGGTGCCTCCCAGAGCAGGACTGCACATGTGTGCGTGCCACCAAAGCTGCCTATTTATTGTGTGCCTGAGGTTTATTAATTTTTTTGGGTAAATTTTTATATCTCCCTGCAATTAAAGTGCTATATTTTGTATTTCTCTCGCAATGTGGTTTTTGGGTGCATTGAGTGGGGTCTCAGAGCTGGTGGGGAGAGTGTGGGACCTCTGCCTTGCCCTAATTCTCTTTTACCTGTGGTGAGGTCTGTTTAAGCCTCTGTCAGTCACCTTCTTCCTCTTCCACAACTTCCTGGATTTGTCTCCAGGCAGGAAAGAAAGGAGTCAAAATGCTGTAATGCAATGGAGGGAGGGAAATGGGATCACTTGGAGATCCTTCATTCCAGGGAGGAGGAAGAGGTGTCCCTGTCCATCTGCCTCAGCCCTGAGCTTTGTGATGCTCCAGGGTCATGGGAGGGGGGCAGTTTTTTATGGTTCTGCTCAAAGGCTTCCTCTTTTCCCTCTCCCGTGGGAAATGGGAGCTTTTCCCCACTGTCCTCTCGTGGTGCAATCCCAGCTGCCAGGCAAGTGCCTCCCTCATTCCCTGGTACCCCTTCAGAGGGAGGAAAATGGAAAAGTGTAAGCCATGGGGGTTGAGAACAGTTTAATATTTGGAAGAAATTCTTTGGGAAGAAATTCTTCTCTATGAGGGGGAGGCCCTGGCACAGGTTGCCCAGAGAAGCTGTGGCTGCCCTGTCCCTGGAAATATTCAAGGCCAGGTTTGATGCTGCTTGTAGCAACCTGGACTAGTGGAAGGTGTCCCTGGCCATGGCAGGGGCTGGAATGAGATGAGTTTTGAGGTCCCTTCCAAGCAAAACCATTCCATGATTCTAATTATAAAAATACAAAATATAATAATTAGATAATTGTACTGAAAAGGAAAGAGGAATAAAAGCCAGGGGAAGTGAGTGATGCACAATGCAAGTGCTCGCCCCTACTGCGAGGAAAATGAACTCTATCCCAGCAGAAACCAGGACATTTCTCCAAAGAGATTTCTGAGGGATCTGGGGGGGGTGCCCAGAGATGGGAGAACCACTTGAACTCTGTGATCAAACATGAGGATCAAGGGAATTCTATCCTTGCCCCAGCCCTGTTGGTGGGATGTTTGTGGTCCTGCCTGTGGCTTTGTGCACATCCCAGCCCCTGGATTTGGTGCTTGTGATGGGGGCTGGCTGCAGACCAAGATTTTTTAGGATGCACCAGCATCCTAAAGGCAAAGGAGACCTCAGCTGCTGTCAGCCCCTATGGGATGCTGTCCCTGAGGTGGGGATGGCACTGTAAGCGCTGACCCCAGCCTTCCTCTGCTCTTCCTGAGGATCCCCTGGGCTCTAATCCTGCTCCAGCCCTCGGGGCTCCCTCAGAGGTGAGGAAGTCTCACCTCCCGTGGTGCCTGCAGGGCGGAGGTGGCAGCGAGGCACCTGCTGCGGGCTGTGCTGGAACACCGCGTGAGACACGCGCTGGGCTGGAGCCGGGCACACCAGGAACCCCACTCGTGGTTTCCCCAGATGTGCAGGGCCGAGTCCTTCCTCAGAAACCACCACCTTGTGCTCGCCTGGAGCCACCTGCTCCCACCCAGGGCCCTTTCAATTTCCACCCCAGACCGCGGAAGAGCCGTGGGGAGCGGAGGCACCTTTTATTGCACTGGTTATTTTTAGTGGTGTTGTTGTGTCTCAGAGTCAGGGCTCGGTGTGGGACCTTAACCAACAGCATGGCTCCCATCCCAAACAGATTCCGAGAGGAAATGCCAGGTGGGTGAGGAGGGCCTGGGATGCAGGAAGGATAAGGGGGTGGGCACCTGATTGTGGGCAGCAATGCCCTTTTTGCTTAGGACTCAGGGCTTGCAGAAGTGTTGGGCTTAGGCTTAATGTCGGGCCCAGGCTGGATTCCCCCACCCTGAAACCCCTCATGAGGAAACCTCCAAGGCTGATGTTCCCTCACAAAGGGCTTGATGTTCCGGAGCAGGTTTCGAGGTGAGTGCGTTGATTTCACACAGGGGTGCTCTGGCCCAGAGCCACTGTGGCCTCTGTGAAATTCCAGCAGGAATTTCTGCACCTCTCTCACTTTTCCTGCACTGCCATCCTCATCTGGGTGGCTGGTGGGGTCTGGAAGTGCCCCAATCCAGAGGCAGTTCCCGGCCCCATCCCTGCACCTTGCCCGGCCCTGGGCAGCTCCAGGGAGCTGCTGGTGCAGCTGTGCCCTGTCTTGGTGGTTTTGGGTGACTGGTGACTCAAATACTTTCGTTGGTTTCTGTTCATTTGGGTTCCTCTCTGTCACCTCCCTGAAGAGAAACCTCAGCACCAGCATCGGCTCCTCTCCCTCAATGCCTCAATGCCCGCTGGCAAATCCCAAATGTGGCCCAAGTTTTTGGCTGAGGACCCTCTCCCCAAACCCTGGGGGTGATTTATCCCCTGCATCCCCTCCACTGAATGATCCTCACGGTGTAGCAGGATGGTGGAGCATAAATGAGAAGCTCAGACCGCCCTCCCCAAAAATCTTGCTGCTTTTGTTGGTGGTTTCCCACACTTTGAGTCAGAGCAGCACCACCATCAAACTCCTGCTTGATGTCAAGATATTTCCTTGCTTCCCAGGGAGGCCAAACCAGATACCAGGTCCTGCTGTTCCTCTGGAGAGGGCTGCAATCCTGTGGGAATGAGAAGGCCAGGTTAACTCCTGCCTTCAGGAGCAGAAGGTTCCACATGGGAAGGAGAACAGAGCTTAGTGTCCAGGAAGGAAACCTTAACGTGCAGGGGATCCAGGGTTCCCTCAGGAAAGTTTGGGAAGGAGCTGTGTGCTTACCAAATCCTCCTAACAGCTGGCAGAGAAGGGTGGACTAGGCCAGGCAATGTGGGGGAATTTTTTAAGATTTTCCAACCTAAAGACGTCTGCTCCATGGTGGACATGGGAACACTTTGATTTCTGGGTGCTCCGAAGGATTTGATCAACACTTCAGCCCCCTGATGTTTTGCTCACTGACGCAGGGATGTTATTTGTGTTCAAAGCCAAACTTTCTCCTGAGATTTGTGGCTGGAAGGGAGTTGGGCCTCTGGGAAGTATTTTTCTTGGGAGAAAATGAGCTGGGTGATATCCTGGGTTGGATTAATCTTGTTCATAAGGTGTTTCTGGAGTTTCCCAGGACATGCCCCTCACCAAATGCCAAGAGCTCCACTTCAGGTGTCTTCAGGAGAAGAATTCAGCATCCATGAGGACAACCCACCCCTCCCACATGCCTGACACCCAGTGTGAGAAGTTTTCTAGTGCCAAATCTGTGTGGAGAACAGCTTTGACGGGCTGGGGAGGAGCAAGGCGAGGTTTGTTCCAGCTAAATCCTGAGATTTAGCCCAACTCAACCTGGAGAAAGAGGAAAAGCTCTGCAGGCGTCTCCATGCAGTGCTCTGCGACCACAAGTCAGCGGCAGGTCCCAGCTCACAGTTGAACTGCTCGGGAATCCAAAGCCCAGCAGCTCCAGCTGCTTCCTCCAACCTGCCCCCGATCGGCACCGGCCCCCCCAGGCGCCTCTCGAGGCGTTAGAAAACAAACAGTCGCTTTTTATTTCTAGACACCAGGCTTTCCAACTGGTCTGATTGCTCAATGCCCCCATTTCAGCACAGCAGCCTGGCCACGGCGGGCATCTCCAGGCTCTTCCTGCCGGCGTGTTGTAATGTGGGAGCAGCCCCCTCCACACAGCCCCTGGCAGCAGAAGATCTCCTTGGGAAGGCAGGAAAGCTGCATGGAGGCTCCTACCTCCATCCCCAAAGGCATCTTAGACCACTTTGGACGGTTTTATGGCCAAGGATGATGCCTTGTGATCAGGAAAATCCACTCAGAGCTGACTTTGGTGGATTGCAAGGGAGTTGCCCCATTTTGTGACTGGTTTTTTGACTTTTCCATTGTCTCTTGGTTTGGGTGGCCGGTGGGACGTGGCTCAAGGGCCAAACCACTGTTCCCATGAGGTCAGACCTGTGGAGGCAACACAGGGGTGTTCCAAAGGCACCTCCTCAGCTCTGGGCACCTCAGCTCCGTCCAAAGAAGGAAGAGGAGGCAATGGGAAGAGCTGAGGGCAGCGAGGATGAAGCTGCAGGATTCCCTCAAGCTGGACTTGGCTGTGGGAAGGTCTCATGCAGAGCAAAGGAGATCCCAAACCCCAGAATACGTGACAACCACTTAATTTTCAGCTTTTGACAGATGACCTCTCCCTCTGCAGGTCTTTGCCATGACACCAGGCACCAAATCAAGAAAACAGGTTCCGCCCAAGCCACAGCGGCAAAAATAACACAGGGACGAGGAGAAACGCGACGATACTCGTTCAGAACTTCGGGTTTCTTATGAGACCAAGTCTGAAACCAAGTCCAAGCTGGAATCCCCTCCCTTCCCCCTCAGTTTGCATGTGCTTAGGGGCTGTGTCCTGCTCTGGCATATTTTTATTGCAGATGATTTGTTTGCAATAAGGAAACACCCGGATGCAGGGAGGAGCCATAAAAATGAGTTGGAGATTTTTGTGTGGATCTGTGTGACCCAGAGCCACCAGGCAACCTGAGACTCTGCTGCTCTTCCTTAGAGCAGCATGGAAATCTTGAACTCAGCCCTAAAATGGAAATGGGAAGAAGCAAAAGGGCGTTTCAAAAGTGTGATGGTTAAAAAAATCCTCCAAGTTGGAGAAATGTCCCTTTTCCTTCTTTTCCCCCGCAATGTGTGATGGTAGCTGGGTGTTCAGAAGGGTTGCTCCAGCTCTTGCTGAGAGAATAATTCACATGGATTATGTAAAACCTCCTTACTCTGTGCTGGGTGTTTTACAGAGAAATGCAAATCATAGAAACATGGAAAGGTTTGGGTTGGAAGGGACGTTAAAGCTCATCTCATTCCAACCTCTCCCTAGAGGAACACCTTCCACTAGACCAGGCTGCTCAAAACCCCGAAAGAATAACAAGATTTTGAATATTTGGAGCAATTAATGTCAATAATATCAATTTCCAGCATCCCATGGTTCCTGCTTCTCCTTCTGATGGGCTTCAGAGGGAGGACTGAGGGATGTGGAAGCAAGAGTGGTTTGAAACAAGTGATTCCCTTGCCTGTATCTTTCTGTTCTGTATTTGAGCAGTAACCACTTCTCCCTGAGATAAATCTGGCTCACGGACAGGTCTGCAGGGTGCAAAGGGCTCTGAGCCAACAGGTTGGTCTTCCCAGGGATCACAGCTAGAAAATAGCAAGCAGGACCATTTTGGGGCATGTTTTTACACTTCTGCCCCCGAAATACAGCCTGGTTTTGTTTTGGAGGAAGCTCTGGACACTTCTTTTGTAAAAATCCTGAATATCTGAAATTTGCTGATTTTCTTTGCTGTTTCAACCCAAATTTTCTCTGTTTGCTCCTAAATGCTCATGACCAGTGTGACCTCCAGTCCTTCCCTGGGCAGCTGGTGAGGTCTGGAGGAGACCTGATCCATGGACAGATGGGAAGAGCCTCTCAGCTCTGTCTTCAGGTGGAGAAGGGAAGGGACCACTTGCTTGTATTTAAGGCAAGAAAAGAAAAATCAGTGGGAAATGTTTGCTTGTGGTGTCAGCAGCAAGGGCAAGGAGAGCCTGGAGGAAGGAGGCTCGTGGTGGGGAAGGTGGGGAAGGTGGTCTGTGGTGTTCACCACCGAGCAGGAGATGGAAACGGTGGGGGAAAGTGAGAGGTGGTGAGTTGGAGGGAGGTTCATTGCTGATGCAGCTCGGGAAGTCAACAGAGAAGGGCCAACATCTGCCCTGCCAAGTGTCCAGCCCTGGTCCTGCACAACATCATCCAGCAGATCCCTGGGAGGGGAAGGAGCAAGCGTGGCTGAGCTGAATCCCCAGTCCAGTGGCTGAGGGAAGCCTGGACCACGGGTTGTGTCTACAACGTGGAGGGTCCCAGCCCCCAGCACAGCCCTTCTCCATGGACACCTTTAATGCCCCTTAACCAACCCCTCTGGAGTGATGGCCGAGAGCTGCGTGACGTGGGGATGGGATGGGAGAGGAGAGAGGGGTTCAACCCCATCGGGCAGGGTCCAGCACCAGCCTCCTCTGGAAGAGGGGAGGCTCCTGGGTTCCTCCTGAGGAGCATCTCTGGTGCACGGTGTGTGCTCGGTTCCTCTTTCCTGCCCAGAGCCAGTGACGGTGCTGGCTCTCCTTTTGTGGGGCTGAGATGAGGCAGGAGACCAAGAGCAGGCTGAACAGTGGGGGGAAACAACACCCCTGTGCCCACCCTGTGTGCTCTGCCCTCGGAGTGGATGTGGGAAACTCTCAGTCTCTGAAGAGTCTGGAAATTCTGGGGTAATTTTAACCTTGCTGTGGGTTGTGAGAAACTGAGGGGTTTTACAGCTTTCCTGTGCTGGGCACTCAGAGTCACGGGGTGGAGCTCTCCTGGGAGAAACATTAAGTCCCTGATGGAAAAGGCAGGATCAGTGCGGGCCCTCAGAACTGTGACCCCATGGAATGTCCTTTCCCATCTTCTCAGGCTGAGGGCTGTGCCCTCTGATGAAATACAGAGCAGTGATGGCTCAGGGGAAATTGGTTTTCAAGGAGGGCAGTGGTTTGGGGTGTTTAGAAAAAGAACAACTTCTTAATTTCCCCCCATCAGATTTTCTGGGTGAAGCTTCTCGCTGTCAGGATGAGCCATGAAGCCAAGAGATGTCGTTGCAGGAGGGTTTTGAGTACCAGGGAGGATTTTGAGACACAAGCAGGTGCCTGGCCAGGCTGGTTGGCCAGCACCCATACCATTTGGATGGCCTTTGGGCCATTTACTTTGGACTAGATGATCTTTAATAGCCCCTTCAATCCCAAATTATTTTATCCCTGGAGCTCTTCCTGCTGTGAGTTTGAAACTGCAGAGGTCTTGATGTGAAAGCAAAACCTTTTGCCTTGTCGAGAAATTATTCCATATTTCTGGTAAAATGACATCATCTCTTGGAGCTGCTGCAGGAAAAGGGGTCACTGTGTCATTTCTGGTCCTCTTTCCTAATTTTAGTTATTCACAGAAGCCCAGAAGCCCAGGATGGTTTGGGTTGGAAGGGACCTTAAAGCTCATCCAGTTCCACCCCCTGCCATGGCAGGGACACTTCCCACTATCTCAGGGTGCTCCAAGCTCCATCCAGGGGACACATCCAGGGATGGGGCAGCCACATTTTGAAGAGTTGAAACACCTAAGCACAACAGTGGAAAACGGGGGATTTCATCCTAACTTTTACAAAACTCATGGCATTTGTAGCAGCCTCTTTCTAAAGTGAGAAATGATAGAAAGGCAATAAACGATGCCTGGAGCCTCTGGAGCATTTTTGCACAGCAGCAGCAACTCCAGGTGCAGGAAAACCTTTGCCTGTCCATAAAAGCTTATTTTCCAAAGGCTGAATCCCCCAGGGCCAGTTCTCGCCTTGCCCCACAGTGAATTCGTTCATCTCCAAACAACCAGGAGCCACTCAGGAGGAGCTGATTCATCACAACCCAGTCCTTGAGACATCCTGTTCCTTATCACCCCCGCAGGGCTATCGGGAGAGGTGAGGCTGGAAACGAGCCCGGTGAATTTAATAATTCACTCTTGATTTGTGTGGCTGTCACCGACGGACGCCGAGGTGCTGCCAGAGAGGGGATCTGATTTCAGGGCAGGGCCAGATCTTAAAATAGGAGGCCGGGAATGAACGGTAACGTTTGTTTTCCCTTTTATTGGCGTGCTGTAAAGGTTCACCTCCAGCCCGAGCCGTCAGTTGGGCACGATGTGGTAATTCTGGTGTTCCAGGAATCGTCCTGGGGTGGCCCATGGACCCATGACCCCAGTCTGAGCCGAGCACACCTCTATTTTTCCTTCAGATATGAAATAGTGGTGAGTTGATCACCTCTCTCCTGTTCCTTACTTTTCTGCTGTTTTAGCTATTTTATTATGGGTTTTTTTAGGCCACAAGTGGAGGCTGGCAGAGTCAGAGCTGCTGTCCTGTACATTCAATCAGCTTTCCATAGGCTGGGTTTGGGACAGATCCAATTTTCCCCAATACCAGCATCTTTCCATCCCATGCTTCAGCTTTGGAGTCTGCAGGTGTGACCATCCCATCTGGCTCTGATGCAGCCCTGCCGCCTACAAAAGGCAAGTGCTTAAGCTTTGAAAATTCAAAGAGCTGCAAAAAAATTTCCCCAACTCTTTTCCCCTAACACCAAGAGCTGCTCTCAGTTTTGTGCAGGCAAAACCTGGAGTTTCAGTGAAACGAGCTGAAAAAACCCCCCTGTCTCCTTTTCCAGCTATTTGTTGTGTGCTTGTGTTACAGCCTTCTCCTGAATCTGGAATTTAAGAGGAATTCTGGCTTGAGATCAAAATTTCAAAAGCAAATAGAAAAAAAAATTAAACCAATGAGCTGCAGTGCACAAAACCCGTGTGCAGAGAAAAACAAAATTCACTAAATAAATACTTATTTTACTTGACTGAAACTTCCTAAATTGTCAAGGAGGACTTTTCCTGCTGGGATGAGCCAGGATGAGATCCATTCGTTCTGAAAAAAATGAGCCTTGAGTTTAGACTCTGGTTTCTGACGAGAATTAATTAATCTGCTCTTAGTGAGACCTCAGCTCTTGGGTTTCCCACCGTGGGACGCTGAGCCCGGGGGTGCCCCTGCTTTAAAAATCAGAATTTCCTTGCAGAAATTCTGCCACAAAAAGTGATGAGTGCCGGGGTGGGTGCAGGAGTGGCCTCGGGGCTCATTTACATCTCGGCGGGTGAGAAGTGGGGCGTGAGCTGCTTTCCTGTCAGCGCCGGGCTCGGCCCTAAAACCCCCCGTTGGTTTCATCTCTGTCAGGGCTGGAGCAAGATCTTGAAGGGGGAAAAGCCCTGAGAGCTGCCAAACCTCTTTTCCTTGCAGGTGAATTCACTGGTGTCTTGTAATGGGATTGGGCCTCTCCTTTGTCACCTCTATTTGTGGTGGCCTTTCCTGGTTTAATGTTTGCACTTGATGATCTTAGAGATCTTTTCTACTGTCATATGTGCTCTTCCCAGGAAGTTTCCCCCACTTTTGGAAGTGTTGGATGGGTCTTGGAGCAAACAAAATTCCCCCAAGAAAATTTCCCCAAGGTATTTTGTCCAAGTGTTCATCTTTGGAGCTGAAGGAAATAAAAGTGCTTTGTGGAGAGGAGCTGGGAGATGGATTCCCTTGGTCTGACCCTGGAATGCTGCAGGATCCCAAGTTCTTGAAGCCCCAGCCTGCTGGGCAAGGGTGCAGGAGCTGAGCTTGGGGACATCCATGTGGAAAGGGCCAGGTTTGATGAGTGAGTCCTTAATGAAGGAGCTTTTGTGGCACCCCACACTTTCCTTCTCCAATAAATGCTGTGTCAGACGAGCTGCAGGGCTGGGGATGAGGGTTTATTCTGCAGTATCGAAGGAGAGAGATGTATTTCCTTTTTCCTGCAGTTATTGATGCCATGGACTCCTTGTCCCACTTTTTCCCCATCATTTTTTGGTGCAGGAGGTTGCAGAATGGGATGGGACAGTAATCCTTGTGCTCCTTTCATGTCCTTGTATCTACATTGAGGTGGGAGACAGAACTGAGCATCCCTTTAGGGCAAAAGGGTGTTTTATAGAGATAAACAATAAAAAGAGACAGAAAACCGGGTCAGAGATGAATCCAGGCCTCAGGGGTTTTGCAAAAGAACTGGAAATCTCACGAGGCCAAGTCGCGCCTCATGAGATTTCTGATACTTCCCACTTCTGGCTGGGCCAGAAATACCACAAGAACAACGCTGCATCATCATTCTCAGCTCTGGCTCTGCTCTTCCCACACTCCCAGCAGGGATCAGCCTCCCAAACGCCCTCCAGGCTGAGGATCCGCTGGCAGCGGGTGCAGCATCGCCGAGCAGCGCCCGGCGCAGACAGCATCCGGCTTTTCCTTTCGGCCCCATGTGTTGAGGAGGGAGATATTTTTGGTCGAGAAATCAAATGACTCATTTTGTGCATCCCAAGAACTATTTTGGGACATGGGGCTTGCGCCTCCCCTGGCCAGCTCCCCTGCTCGATGCTGCCCTGGGACCTGCAGCCTCCCGGGGCAGGTGGGTGCACAAGGGATTCTGCATCCCTCAGCCTCCAGATCCCTCTGGATCCCAGAGCCGGGAGGCTGCTGGCAGCGGCCAGGGATGTTGTGCAATCCAGCTGTTCACGTTTCAGCTCGGTCCTTACCCTTTCCGCCCTCTGGCCGGGTTTGTTGTGCAGAGGAAGCTTCTTAAGGAGCTCTGACAAACAGACAGGAAACCGAGTCTTTCACTGCGCCTCGGACACATTGTCTGCCCCGGGCTAAATTTGAACATGAAAAGACCTTATTTATTTCTTTTATTTATAAATCCTGAGCCGTGTGCTTTGAAGACAAGCCCCGGTTGGGAAGGGTGCAGGAGAGGGCGAGGGGAAGGCCGGGTGACGCAACTTGGACCAAAGTCCGGCTCCGGTGTGTGGGGTGGGATCAGGGCAGGCTTGGAAGTGATGTCCAGGTGGAAATGGCCAGCTGAGATCGTGGGGCTTGAAAGGGACCACTCTGTGGGACCACTTTTGGGGTGGAGACTCCAGCCAGGACCTCATGGGCATCCCCTGTGTCGACGTTGGTGAAGGTGGTGCTGGGATCCAACCCACGTTGCCCGGCTGAGGCTGAAATCCTGGGTGATTCCAGGTCCTCAGAGATCTTGGGTGATGAGAAACTGGCATTGGATTGGCAGGATTAACATCCAGGATTGGATTCCAGGCTTGGCATCCCTGGAAGTGTTCAAGGCCAGGTTGGATGGGGCTTAGAGCACCCTGGTCTAGGAGAAGGTGTCCCTACCCATGGCAGGGGAGTTGGAACGAGATGAGCTTTAAGGTCCCTTCCAACCCAAACCATTCCAAGATTCCAGCAAAGCCAGGTGGCCACTCCAGGTCCACACCTGGAGTTGCCACCACCTCTGGAGAAGCTGCTCGTGTCCCCAGCAGCATCAGAGGCAGGGGAAGAGCTGCCTCCCACTCACCCATGGGCTCCTTGTCCCCACCGGTCCCCAGGGACTCTGGTGAGACCATCAGGGAAACCAGAGACTCCTTTGGAGATATTTTTTTAAATTTTCCGTGTACCAGTGGGTATTTCCAGGCAAAGGTAGTGTGAGAGGGGCAGGCAGATCTCAGTCACCGCAGCAGACTTCAAAAAGTGAAAACACGAAGTCGAAAGCTGCTGAACCTGCAGCAACTTCCCAAATCCCACCTGAAATTTAGCAAAAGGCACAAGGAAAGTAAAAGTTCCAGCGTTGCTTTTTTTGGGGTTGTGTTTTTTTTAAAATGTTTTTGTTGTTCTTGGAGACACATCACTCTTTATTCTGAGAAAAGGGAAGCGCTGGTGCCATGGGCTCTGGGGAGTTGTGAATCTGCCCCTCAGGAGAGCAAAATCGGGGTGAACTCCAGCACCCTGGGTTGCAGCAGGGCTTGGACAACACAGCAGCGATGCTGAGGTTCCTGTGGCAGAGCCAGGAGCTGCAGGAGGAGACACAGGAGTGACACAGAAGAGGAGAAGCCTCTCACCCTCATCCTCTGCCCTGTTAGGAGCACGGTTTGGGCACGGAGTTTCTCCATCTCTCCCCTCCTGCTGGTGAGGTCGGGCTCAGCTGCACCAAACCCCACCAGTCACAGCGACCCTTTTCTTTATTTAACCCTCCCCGACCCCAGGATGGAGGAGCCACTTCCACATTTGCTGCTGGCCACGGCCAAGGAGCCCTCGGAGCCGTTTCTGCCCCTCCTGCCCGGCCTGTCTCGCTCGCAGATGCTCAAACCACACATTCCTTCGCCCGGCCTGGCCCATCACAGATGGACACAGCTGAAAATACCCCAAAATAACGCCTGGCCGCAGGAGTCCTGCGAGGGTCTCACAGCCAGAGCAGCTGGGGCTGAGAGGACAGGCTAAAAATAGGGTTGTGGTGCAAGTTTCTGAAGATCCCAAAGCATGAGGTGAAACTCAGTCTGGGTTAACTGAAAAGCTGAGGGTGCCTTTGGGGTTATTTCTGCTTGGGAGGGCTCAGCAGGAGAAATGGGGGGGGCCCTCTTGGGCATGGGTTTGGTGGGGTATCCCCAGCGCCTCGGGGTATCGCCTGTGTTTGGTTTTTGGGGTCACCACCCACGTGAGGAGCCACATTTGGGGGGGGCCAAAGGTGTTAAACTGTGCTGTATCCACAGATTTTAGTTTTGTGGGTGAAATCTGGGGGTTTGGCACCTTTGCCTCCATCAGAGGGTCCAGTCCAGCATCCCAGTGTAGCTGCACACTCCAGCTGAGCCCCATCCTGCCCAAGAGGACGCCCAAACCCTCCATCCTTACGCAAGGACAGCATCTGGAGCATGTAAATCTCTCTCTGATATTTCCATCCATGACCCACGAGCTTGGGAATCACCTGGAACTGTGTGTGGTTCTATTTGGGACCCCTCTATTCCCCACCAAGCCCAGGGGAATCCGTCCCATCCCCGTCCCCCCCCCCCCCTTGCACAACCCTCCCGCCCTTCTCCTTCTCCTTCCTCACACTGGCTGAAATCAGAGCTGTAATTTCAAAGGGAAACTTGTGATTTATCGCTGTAATCTCAACCACAAGTTGAGCTGGCAGGAGTTAGGGGAGCCACGAGGAATTACAGAGAGGTTGGCGATTCATTCCAGCATCCTCTGTGCTCTTGAGGTTTTTATTTCTTCAGCACAACAGCAGGGAAATAGGAAATTTCTGCCATAAAGAGGAGAAAATGAAAAGCAAAAAGAATTGCCCAGGATTTGTGCTGAAGTAGCTCAAAACTGGGCTGGTTCTTTGCATTCTAGTTTAAAAAAAAAAAAGCAGATTTTGAGCTTTAAAACCTGAGGTTTTTGCAACAACCAGAGGAACCCAGCCCTGCCTGGGGAAGGAGGACACCCTGGGATGCTGCTGCTGGTCCGTGGGCAGAGCTGAGTGGGGTTTTTCCTCTCTTTTTCCCATTTTTCCCTTCTCCATGAGTCACTTTTACAGCTCCCAGCAGCCAGCCTGGCAAGCACAGCTTTGCAGGGATGTTAATGAGTCTTTAAATCAAAGGTTTGTGGTGGCCAAAGCAAAGCTGGGGTCTCCTTCCAGAAAGGGCCACGCTGGGGCTGCTCAGAGAACCCCCAAACACCTTCTGTCTGTGAAAGAACAGCATTTTCATCTTTGTTATTTCACTTTTTCCTAATTTATATCTGGTTTTACACTTTATTTAAGGCTTTCAATCCTATTTCTCCCCACTTTTGCTTTGAATGGACCTGGAAGCTGATTTTTTTGCTAAATATCGGTGAGGTGCACATTATCTTATGAAATTTCAAACCCTGGAGCGTTACTAAACCTGCCAGATTTCCCAATTTTCCCAACACTTGAGCCCTTTGCATCCAGTATTCCGAGCTCCTGGTGTGCTCAGGAGAAATCCATCAATTTTTTATGCCTTTTCCTTGTTTTACAGAAGAAAAGGCTGTTTTTTCCAGGCTGCCTGCAGACTGTGGGGGAGTCAGACAGATTTTAACCCACTCTGAGGAAATGACAAAGCATTAACTCCCCTGCAAGGCACTGAAACAGTTTTCATTAAAGCCAATCTTTGCAAGGAGTTGTTTTCCAAGCCAAAAGCAAAAAAAGAAAAAAAAAGAAAAAAAAAAAAAAAAAANNNAGGAGTTTTTTTCCAAACAAAAAAAAAAAAAAAAAAAAAAAAAAAAAAAAAAAAAAAAAAAAGAAAGAAAAAACCTTGCTCTTTCTTGGCCTTTCTGCTTTGCTAATCCACTTTGACATTTATTAGCAATTATTTATTTCCTTCCCCGTTGGCTGTTTATGGTGCAATTTTTCAACAAAATAGGCATTACTCAATAATAACCCCTGCAGAAAGGCAATTAGGAAACCTGAAGTGGTGGCAGCAGTGGTTACAGAAATTGTGGGGCTTCTCCCATCCCCAGAATCCCATTTTCTGGCCCAAACGAAGCTGGAGGAGCTGCTCAGGGCAGCAGAACCCAGCCAGGTTTTGGGATTGGAGCATCACAACCTCATCCCATCCTCATGCAGGGGTTTGTCCCTGCTGTTTGCAGCTTTTGCGAGGAGCCACGAGCTGCAAACCCCAGATTTAGGAAGACCCACTTTCGTTGTCTCCTGGGTAATAATCTTCTTTCTTCCCTCTGGGTTTGGGTGATGAGGAAGGGCTGTAAAAAAACAGGATTCTTGTTCCTTAATGAAAATGCTGGGCGCCCAAAGACTCCCACGCGTTCCCATGAAGCCACAAGGCAGTGCAAAACTGAAAAGAAAATTAAAAACATTTCAAAAAACCGGCTCAGCCTCTCGGTGCAGCACCTCAGGAGCGTTTCCCCATTGCACCCCTTTGTGGGGACAGCTCAGGACAGGTCACCCCCCTCCAAAACCCCCCCTGAGCCACGGCTTTCCCAAGGAAAGGCTCCTTGCATGCGAGAAGCCACAGTGGGGGGCAGAAAAAAAACGAGATTTGAGTTGCAATTATGGATTTTGTAAGGAAATAAAGCCTTTTTCTGGCTGTGCCTTGCACTGGTCATGCCTGGGGGAGCTGAGGGGATTTGGGATGTGATGCTGGTGGGGTTTGGGCACCTCTCTTATGCCACCCAGCTGGGGCTGAGTGACAAAACCCCCCAGCAGTGCTGGGAGCTGGCAGGAACCACGCTAGAGAGGGGTGAGGGCACCGCGGGCGCTGCTCGAAGGCGGGGACAGCCCAGGCCTGGTTCTGCTTGGCTGGAGCTGGCACCCAAAATAATCAAACCTCACCCCAGCGCTTCTGCTGCTGAGGGAAAGTTCATTTTCATTTTCCGACCGCTTTCCCGGCCGGGACACGGGCGAGGGCCGCGCAGGGTGGGGGTTGGTGGCACCCAGTGCCACTGAGATGCCACTGGGGTTGGCTCTGGGGGGAGATTTCACTTCAATTATCTAATTATTACATTCTAGATTTTTATAATTAGAATCGTGGAATGGTTTGGGCTGGAAGAGACCTTAAACCTCATCTCATTCCACCCCTGCCATGGCAGAGACGCCTTCCACTGTCCCAGGCTGCTCCAAGCCCTGTCCAGCCTGGCCTTGGACACTGCCAGGGATCCAGGGGCAGCCACAGCTTCTCTGGGCACCCTGTGCCAGGGCATCACCACCCTCACAGGGAGGAATTCCTTCCCAATATCCCATCTGTCCCTGCCCTCTGGCAGTGGGAAGCCATTCCCTGTGTCCTGTCCCTCCATCCCTTGTCCCCAGTCCCTCTCCAGCTCTCCTGTGGGCTCCCTTCAGGCACTGGAAGGCCACAATTAAATCACCCTGAATCTTCTCTTTTCCGGGCTGAGCAATCCCGATTCTCCCATCTTTCCCTCCCTCTGATCATCCTGGTGCCTCTGGACTGGCTCCAGCAGGTTGGGTGGAACACTGTGCAGCTCCCAGCAAACCTGCCCTGCTGCCCGTGGGGTCACAGAGGGATGGGGAAGGTGTCCCTGCCCATTTCCAACCCAAACCATTCCACGGTTCTATAAATTAAACACAACCCCCTCTCCGGGCTGTGACGAGCTCGTTAAATCCTCCCCGCTCTAACCAGCCACAAACACAAACCCTCCACAGGCACCAAACGCTCCTCCAGACGAGTTTAAGCTCACCAATAATGAATCCAGAGGGTTTTCCCTCTATTTATAATGACCATTAAGGCTTATGGACAACCCCTCGTGCATTCCTTGATGAATCCCACATTCCCTGGTGCCGTGCACTTCCCCAGCCAAACCCCTCCCTCCGCGTACACTGAATATTTCCTCAGCGCTTCCAGGGGCTCAAAACATTTCTCTGTGTGGATTCCTTTAAATTCCACCCCCAACGCAACCCTCTGGATCACTGAAAGCGGGAATGTTTGCACTGAGGATCTTATAGGGAGCCTGGGAATTATTTTGCTGCTACAAACTTTGCTCACGCCTTAACAAAATGCAAATATCCCAACGTCAGTGTTGCTAAAACACAGAGCTGAGATCACAGGGACTTGTTCAGGGTGTTAATTTCTTTTTTAGCTGCTTATTCTGGGTATTTGCTTGGAAAAAAATGTGGTTTTCTGTTTGTAATAACGTTTGTAACAATGTGAAAAACACGACTTCTAAACAAATCTTGGAAATCAGGAGCTTCAAATCCTGGATTTCCCACCTCATGGGGGAGAAGATCTCGCTAGAAATAACAAGCACAGCCTGGGAAGTGAACAGTGGGAATATTCTGTCTGAACAGGAAGAATCCACAGCCATGGAGAACCATTAGAGTCAGTGTTAATTAGGGCTGATTGACTGAGAACAGAGTCCGACAGGAGCCTGGCAGAGCTGCCAAGAGCCTGTGTTGAGTCACTGGGAAAACCACAGGCTGTTGTGAGAGGGAAAAAAATTAACAAAAAATATAAATACACGAGCAGGTGCGATTTTCCGTGGTCCTGAGTGATGGAGGAGCCTGGAATCGGGCACCAACCCCAATTTCTCTTCCATCCCTCTGCAGGCAGGATCCAGTGGCTGGGTCCAGCCCTGCCTTAGGGTGCTCTTCTCCCCAGAGAAAGCTGCAGGGCTGTGGAAAATCACTTCCCCAAATCGTCGCTGCTCTTTCACCACGGGAAGGTCCTGCAAAAACCAGATGGGCACAACGTGTGTTCCTGAGGGATGATGTGGAGAAAGCAGAGCAAATCCCAGTGAGGGAGGGTTCTGCCAGCCTGGGAAGCAGCTCCACTGGGCCTTTGGAATGTGGCTTCTGCAGCTCAGAGGATGGAAAGTCTCCAGGGCTCAGTAGAGAGGCCATTCCCTGGGGAACCACCTCCCTGCCCCTTCCTCCAAACACTGAAACTTCCGATTTCATGGCTTTTCCACGATTTTCTTTTGGCTGCCATAAATTCACGCAGCTCTACCAACCCTGCTGTGACATGAGTGACAATCCTGGCTGGGGCTCACGGTGCCTTCTGCAGCACCAGGGGCAGACCACCACCACCTCCTGTAGCTCAGTTAGGGGCTGGAGATGGCAAAACCAAACCTCCACCACCTCTTGCTGCAGTTTTTTTTGCATAGTTTGGGGTTGTTTGGGCTCCTTCTGTGCTCTGTCCCGCCTCTCTGCACACCTTGATCCCCTTCCCCATGTGCCCCAGCCATAAACGTAACGGCACGGTCAGAGTCTCACCATTATTGTTCATCCTGTTCTTATCTAATAACCAAGTTTGCTCTTTTGACTCGCCGACTGCTCCCCCCAGCAGGAATTGTGCTCTCAGCCAATGCAGTTAATGCAGGAACTGGTCACTGGCATGGAAAATTTCAAATATTCCCTGGAAGGGGCTGGTTTGCACCTCTGTGTGCAGGGCACGGGTTTGGGGCCGTCTCTGCAGAGGCTGAGTGGACGCTCCACTGCCGAGTGTCTGCTCTGCTCTTTGGGGTTTTTCCCTTAGAAAATTAGATTTTTGTGCTAAAATCCACTCGGAGCTCCTGGGAGTTGGCGGGAGGCGCAGGGAATGGGCTCCATCGCTGCCCACCGGCACTGGAAACCTTGGGAAAACCCCTGAGTGCCCATCCCAGCCCAGGGATTCCAAAGGGAGCGCTGTCGGGAATTGCTGCCCCAGAGCCATCCCAAGGAACTGCCTCATCCGCTCCTTAATTACCTGTTTAATCACCTGTTAATCACCTATTTCACAGCAAAGCCTCTGACTGTCCTGGCTCTGGGTTTTAAAGCTCTCCCTGCCTGCCTGGCTCTGGGACTGTCCCTGGGAGCGAGGATATGGGTTTGGAGAACGCTCTCAAGCACCTGATGTGATTTCTGGGGTTGTCCTGTGCAGAGTCAGGAGCTGGGCTCGCTGATCCTTGTGGATCCCTTTGAGCTCGGTTTATTCCAGGATTCTCTGAGTGCTGTCCCTGCTGCCTCCAGCTTGGTGTCTCCTGCAGCCACCCTGGGACCCAGAGGGGTGACTTTGGCAGGGTGGCCGTGCCCGGGTGTGCACCAAAGCAGGGCTGCAGCTCAGTTTCGTGGCTGAGTCCTCGGGTAAACCAGACCCCACAAATAAATGAGGGTTTATTGCACCCAAACAACCGGGAATTTGAACCCAGCCACGATGCAGATTTCAGATAAAATCTGAAAGACACCCAGCAGCCGGGAGGGAAAGCTTCACCTTTAACCACGACTCTGCCCTTCCTGCCAAGTGTGTTCAAGGGATGCTCCTCAGGAAGGAAATCCCTCCTCTCTGCTTGGGCACAACTTTTTGGGGTGCTGGAGCCCGAGTTTCTCCCCATAGGTGGTAGAGGAACAGAGAGAGCTTCACGTTTAGGAAGTTAAGGGGGGAGTGAGTTCCCTAAAGGGATGGACTGAGGGTAGGGAGATGCTGAAGAGGCAAAAGCACCGGGCTGTGGAGCCCCAGGGACCTCTGTTCTCAGTGTCCCCGCTGTCCCCAGCACGGGCAAGGCACCAGGAGCTCCCGGCCACCGGCTCTGCTGCGCCCAGGTCACCCCGAGCCACATGATCCGCGAGGTCGGAGCAGCGACAACAACAGGAACAATCTGTGGGAGAGGAACTTAGGGATGAACCCAACTTCTCTAAAGTATAAAAAGAGCCTGGGGGGGCCGCAAAAGGCCTGGGCTTTGCACGTCCTCCCCTCCCGCCGCCGCGGCTGCCTCCGAGCGCTGACGGTTGGGAGCCGGCGCTGGCCTGGGGTTGTGCAACACCAGTTGTGCGCTCTTGGCATCGCCTCCCGCGCCCTCCCAGAAAAGGAAACGCAGCCCCAGCCAGGCCTGAAGGGCCTTCGCAAGGGCTCAAACGGCCTCTCCCCGCTCGGGGCCTTCACCTGGGTGACGGTGCCGTGGAAGGGGTGAGCAAAGCTGCAGGAAACCACGTCAAACCCCGCTGGAGAGCAGCAGGGGCGGGAGGTGTAAGCAGCAGGTGTAAGGAGTGTCTGTGTTTCCTATCGAAGGATGCTCATGCACCTCAAAAAATTCAATTCAAAGCCAAACAGACTTCCAGCATCTTGTATGCAGAGCTACACCAGGGGAAATGAGAGTTGTTGGGGTCCTGTTCCCATCAATTTTTCCTTTTCCCTGTGATTTATTGGTGTTTCCACTTGCTGACCCAAACCAGTCGAGGGCAGGATGTGTCCCTGCTGCACCACGGCTTTCACAGCAGCTCCCTGCAGGCACCCTGCAGTAAGGTAATTACACATTTGAAAACCTATTTTTGGCTTGGGGAAACGCTGTTTCTGTCTGAAACCTTCCAAAGAACAGAAAAAACCCCACAGAAGACGGAGGCAAAACTTGTGAGGTGGCCCCACTCCAGACCAGGCACATCCCACAAAATGCCAGTCTCTGAGGCAGATCTGGTGGCACTTCCAGGAGATGGGGCAGATGCTGGGATGTCATCAGGCACATCTACAGATGTTTGTGATTTTTTACCATTTTTTACCTTTATGAGCTAAGAAAAAAGTGTCACCCCATGTAGGAAACCTTGTTTCAGGTGTCCTTTGGCCCCCAGGATGTGATAGAAGCCCTGCACGCTGGGACATTTTCTCCTAAAGAGAAACATTTTGCTGATTGGAGAGAGGGTAATAGCAGAGGAGAAAATGAAATCCTAAATTCCAGGTACTTGTGGCTGCTGGAAAACTGGCCTTTAGCATTAACGCAAACTGATGGGACCAGAAGGAGAAAAACTCAAGGCATGATGAGATTTTAAAACTGTAGCTCACTTAAATGAATGAGGAGCTGAGATTCCAGGAATTCTGGGTTTATTTAACTTATAGGAAAGGAGGAAGAAACAGATGGAGCCGCTGCTCCTGAACTAAAAATACTGTTTAGAGAAGGACATCTGCAATGCAGCTCTGAATGTCAGGGTCCTCAGTGTTTGGTTGTTCTTCAAATGTCACCTCCTGATGTTTGCAGAGGTAGAGAGGTTGGGAATGCAGAGATTGCAGCCATTCCCTGCTTCCCTCAGAAATACTTCTTCACCTGGAGGTTTTGCAATGAAATGGAGAGGAAATCGCATTTTCAACCCGTGGTGCAGGGATGGGGATGCCCCTGAGCTGTCCTTCCCACTTTGGGATCCTCGAGTGCTGGATCTGGACCAGTCCCAGCTGCTGGAGGCTGTTTGGGGACGTGAGAGTCACCAAGAAATTTGACAAGTCATTCATAAAACTTCTGGGAGAGTTATTTGTGAAAGCCAAGCAAATTCTGCCCCTCCCAGCATGGAATAAGTGACCTTTGTCCTGGCTTTTATTTTCACTTTCGAGCTCTTGCCTCCCGAGGTCAAGCTGTTTATAAAGTCTGGCAGAATTAAAAAGGCAGCATTAATCACCCCAGTTCTTTTATCTTGCTGGCCACCATCTCACTGTGCTTTTGCCAAGGTCAGGAATTACGCAAAAAAATCAAGATGTTCCAGAGTGCCACAAGTCAGCCCCTAGAGAACCCAGAAAATTTGGGTTAAAAAGCACAATCTTTGCAAAAAAATACGCATTTGTCTCTTGTCCCTCCATTCAGGGAGCCTTGGCAGTTCTTGTTTTTCAAAAAAAGGAAGAATAGTATTCTCTTGTAATGACAGGACTCTGGGAGCTGGAGATTTACAGGGAAAAAAAATTTACAAGTATTGTACAACTCATCCTAAAAGGGTGAATAATCACCTGTGCTTCCCTCTGGTCCTGATAAAGCAGGGCTGCAATAAGGGACTCTCACTTTTCTTCCTGAATACGGTCTGGTTTATAAGATTTTATCAATATGAGGCAAAGAGTGAGCAAGTCAGGCCATAAACTCCATCAGTTCTGGTGTGTTATTTAACCCCCGGTTCTTTAATCCCCGATTATTTAACTCCTGGGGTAGGATGTCCTGTCTCTTATCAGGGCTCAGGGAAATATTGCCTCCCCTGTGCTCTGATAGCAGCAACCCCCCAATCCAGAGTTAAACATTAATGAGCTGTCACAGCGCTGGATTCCCAGAAATCTGCTGAGTTAAGGTCAGCCACAGGGATGAATAATGGGGTTGATTTGAAATATCTCCAGGCCAGAGTGGGCCAAGGCTGGGGGGAAAGACTCCTGTGGGTGTCAGCAGTCCGTGGTGTGGCTGAGGTCTCTCTTGGCCAATGTCAAGCCTTCATCAGGGTCTTGCTTCAGTCTTGTGGTCCAGCGGCTGCTTCCCTGCAGATGTAGAAAGGAAAAGAGCGAGAGAGGCGGGGCCGGGCTGGGTTTCTGAAAGCCCTTTCAGAGCTGCTTTTGTTGCTGTTAATGGCAGAGCACACGGAATCCTCGCTGCTCACGTGGACCTCTTTGGATGGTGGCTTCAGCCTGAACTCCCCGCTCTAATTACCTCTGCCAAGTGCAAGTGCTGCCCTTTGGGGGGGTTTGATTGCCCATCTATTCCTTTCATCTAATGGCTCCTTGTGCTTGGAGTCCAAGCCGTGAAAACAGCTCTTAATCTACCTCCCGCCTCCCACCAATTATTTAATACCTGGGTTTTATTCCTTCTCATTTGTCTTTCTAACTACCCTAATTTCTCCAGTTTCCCTCATCAGCGTTTTCCCAAGCTCTTTATTGTTTTCTGATTGCTGTAATTCTGCAATATCTTTTGGCACTAAAGCCTGGCTCCCCAGAGGAATGGGCTCATGAATTTATACAGTGACATTACCGGAGCGTTGCAGACGAGTCTCGGGGCTGATTCGGCTGCCCAGAAATGCTCCTTCTGTTCCTGCCTCTCCTATCTCTGCATCCCTTTAACGAGCAGGAATTGGCAGAGCAGGAATTGCACAAGCGTTTGCACTCTTGGTATGAAGAGCCACGAAAGTCTGAGTCAAGAATTTTGGAGATTAAATGTTCGGCCTCCTCCATCCTTCCCCACTCTCTGTGCCCGTGACTCGACAGAGCATTTCTCTGTTTGTTTGTCAAGACAAGAGTTTCAGCCTGGGAGGAAATTTTCCCCATGGTGTTAATTTCTTCTACTTCTTGCAACTGAAGCACATTCGAGAATTCGTTCCTGAAACTTCCCATGTTCTAATTTTACATGACGGGACTGTCAGAAGCAGCACATGAGAGAAACGAGATCTCCTCCGCAGCTTTGGGGTGGCTGTGCTGCCCTAGAAGGGCTGGTGAAACTCAGAGCTGCTCCCCTGCTCATAAAAACCAAATTTCCTGCCTTGGTTACAGAGCTTTTAAGTGACAAAAACTCAGCCTGGGCCCGGCATGACTTCCATTAAATCCTCTTTAAGCAATGCCACCTCTTTTTTTCCTGCTTGGCAGAGGAATCCACCTTCTAACCAAATACTCCAAATGCACTCATGCCAGGAGAGGAGTTTTAAATATGATCAGTATGAGGAAATGCATTGGGCTGCTGGGAATAAACACGTCCCAGGGAGTTTATCTATTTGTCTTACAGGGCTGCCCCAGACTAAGGATCGGCTCAGACAGGAGTCAAATGCTGCTCTAAGGGTGCTTTGCCTCTTCCAGTAATTCGTTTCTTTTTCTGTCTGAGAGTGGAATTAAGAGAGTCACAAATTATGACGAGGGATTGTGCTTGTGAAATGTTCTGCCTTTTTTGAAGGGCAGGAGGAGGCAGCTGCATGATGAGTACTGGTGGGTGGATGGGGATCTGGTGGAGTTGCCTGCCTGGTCAGAGGCCAGGATTTGGATGCCTGATCCTCCACAACTCGTTCTGGTAGCTCATCATGCTTGAAAAGATCCAATAACTGCAAATCCTGCCAGAATCCAGTGCTCCCTAAAGGCCCCCACGGAGGTTGCTCAGGGTCAGAGTGGGAAAGTGGTCTCCTTTATGGCTCATTGGTTATCAGCCTCCTCTCGAGCGCAGGATGAGATGAGCAGAGACTGATGTGTAAGACCTTGGTTGGGAACCAGGAAGAGCTCAAAAAACACCTGAAGATCCAAACACCTCCAATTCTGGGAAGATTTGTGTTGGCACTTGGCGGTGGGGTTTGACCTCTGTTGTCTTCAGCCAGGACTCTGAATTTGCAGACAAACCTCAGCTCAGGGTTTGATCATGAATCGATCCAGGTGGGCCTGAGGTGTTGGATGCCAAGATTCTTGAGGCTGAGGGCTGGAAATGCCATCAAAGTGCAAACCCATGAACAGAAATCAGTGTCTGTCAGCTCCCATGATCATGGCTGGGAGGAGGAAACCCTTTCCTCATTGCATTGAGCTCCCTCTGTTAGATTTCTTCTCCCATATCAGTTGGACAACAAGCAGCAAGGACCCAACTCAGGGCCGAAGCTTGAAAATCTCCCCACAACCACACCCAGCACCAGTCATGGTGCCCAGTGCTGTTTTCCAGGCCCCAATTAGTGGGTGTTCATTAGCAGGGATGGTCAGGGGGTCTGACACCACACTCCCCGGAGCTCTCCGTGTCTCACCACCTCAGACGTCTGTTGGGATTCTGTTTTTTTGAGCCCAAAAGTGTTATCACCTTCTGCCCGCTGGGGTTTTTCCTCTTTTCTGGCCCTGCGGTGGCCTGACAGGAGCAGGTCACGGGACAACCTGTCACGTGGAACTAACCGCCCGCATCTTGGTGTGGTCCGTACCCACCTTTTTTTATCTTTGGAGAGACCAGATTATGACCATAAAAGGGAAGAACGGAATTTTGGGTGAGGAGCCCTGCTCCGATTGGCTGAGTGCCGATTCGCGACGGTTTCGGGGGAAATAACCAGATGGGAGTAATTTTTGGGCCCGAGAATAAAAACAATTCAACAAAACCATGTGGTTCACCATTGAAACCAAGACAGGACTTTCGGTGCTGGTGCCTCCCGTTGTTGTTGGTTCCACCTGCATGAAACTGCAGCAGGGCCCTCACTTCCACATGGGCACAGCCCCACAGAGCTCCTGGTTCCCATGAAACCTCTCTGCAGACACAACCAGCTGATGCCAATTAAGATAACATCTCCTGGAGGTTAATGGGAAGGACCTGGTGGTCAGGTTGGTTGAGAACCAGAATTGCACCCACCTCCTGTGAAGCCATCCCTGTAGCCGTGACCAATTGATGTAACCTGAGGTAACATCTGGAGATGAACTGGGAGGGTCTGGAGGCCCAGTTGGCCAGAAACCAGGTCTGCAACCAAACTCTGTCAACTTCTGAGTTGGGAAAGCTCAAGCAACAGTTTGTTGTAGTTGAGTATCCATGTCTGAAAAAACAGCAGAGCAAAATCTCCTTTCATGTCTGGACATCTCTTCCACTCAACCCTTGTTAGATCCTTTGTAAGGTTCTAAAACCAGGGCTTTAATCTCTCGATGCACTCTTGTAAAACGTGTCACTGAGTTATAACACTGAGCAAATATGATAAAAAAGGCTCGGAGGGTTTCCTGGGAACTTTGGCAGCCATACTTTGGGAGCAGATGTTGGTGACCAGCAAAGTTCTTGTAAGCCATGAAGGTATTTTTCTATTTAACGCTTGGCATGAGAAATGTGACAGCTGAATGAGGGCATTCATGTCTGGGAGTGCGGAGAGCGGAGGTGTTGGCTTCACCCCTTCTGGGAATGCCGCGCCCATGCAAATCCTTCACTTGGTGCCTTCATCCAATAAGAACAAGAGGGTTTTATGGTTCATGTTGGTCTTGGAGTCGGAAACGGGCTCTTGTCACCGAGGCAATGACAAATACGAGCTTTGCTTGTGTGCTCAGGGTGGCAGCGGGGCCACCTGTGACCAGGAGAGGTGAACCCAACCACCCGTGGAACAAGGCAGCCTGGCTGCCATGCTGGGGGAGGTTTGCTCTAACCACCTCCCAGAAAAGTGAGGCTGGCAGCCTCTGGTTCCTTCCCTGAGCTGAAATGGGGTGTTGGTCCCCCCTCACTGGATGTTCCAGGCAGCACCACGTCCATTGTTGGCTCCTTTGGTGAGTCCATCCAAGCCCACAGAGAGGCAGCTTGCAGGTGACTGCACAGATTCTCACCCTTTCTCCAACTTTCCTCCCCATTCCTCCTCATATCCACCCTTCCCTCCAGTCCCCCCTTTTCCCCATTTTGGATAAGCACCACCAACCCTGGAGATGGTCCTGCTCCACCACCCACCTCTCCCATCGTGCCCCTTCCTCTGCTCCTGCCCCAGTCCCAGGTACCTTGAGCTGTCCCGTGGCAGCAGTTCCTCGGTTCTCCTCACTCCGCCACCCACTGCAATTTCTCTGCCTGCTCCACTGCACTGTTTCTTCAGTGCTGCCCGCAGCGGTGACTCCCAGGACCTATCGCAGCATCGCAACCATCCTGCACCCATGCTGCTTGGTCCCACAAAACCAGAGGGGAACCACAGCCTCTTACTCATTGGCACCCGAGTGATGCTGCCCCATCGCCTCCTTCCCGCTGGGCAGTGGTTTGGGGCCAGGGGGAAGAGGTGGCTGTAAGTGTCTGCTCCAGGGTGGCCTCCATGGCCATCAACCCAGCGTCCTGGGGCTCTCCAAACCCAGCCTTGGCTGCACGAGCCAAGGTCTGGTTAAGGCTGCACGTTTGTTGTCAACGGGGTTCAGGTGATGGTTGCAGGTTTGTTGTCGATGTGGTTCAGGGGAACTCTGGTGGTGAAATAGCTCTGGAAGCTGCACTGGAGACCTGGGCAGACACATCCCAAGGGATGATCTGTGTGGGGTTTGCCTCTTGCAGAGTTAGGCTTGAAACACCAGGGGTTTGGGTCTGAGCTTGGTTGTTCTGCAGGATAAGTGACAAAACTTGCTGGAAGTACAGCTGAAGCACTCTGGGTGTTTCAGATACTCCCTTGTCCTCAGAATTCCTCCCCAGCCAGAGTTGTGCTGATGTCCCACTGCACTGGCTGTGAACAGAGGCCGGGGGACACACAGGGATTCACTCAGGGCTGCAAAGCAAGCCTGGGCAGGAGCACAGTGAAGCCACTCCAGCTCCCACCACAAGCAGGCTCCAGACTCCCAGACCCAGACAAGTTTCCTTCCCAGTCCTTCAGTCCTAACCCCAAACCAGCCTGCAGAGAGCGAGAAGGAATTGCACAAATGCCTTGGCTGCATTTCAGAGCAACCTCCTGAGTGTTGCCTGGGTGCCCCCAGGATGCTCTCAAGCCCAGGTCCTGGGCACAGCCTGGTGTAAGGGACATCCAACCCTGCTCAAAACAGCCTGGGAGAGCAAAGTAGAAGTTTTAAGGATAATTCTGACCCCCCTGGGCATTTTCCCCCAGCAGGATAAAGACAGGTATGGATGGGGCTTGGAGCAACCTGGTCTAGTGGGAGGTGTCCCTGCCTGTGGCAGGGAGTTGGGACTGGATGGTGTTTAAGGTCCCTCCCAACCCAATTCCACGGTTCTGTGACACTGCCCCTGCAGACAGCCCATAAACCCCAGCAAGATGCAGCAGGGTGAACAACAACAGGCAAATGAGCATTGAAAAAAAAAAAAAAAGAAGCATAATTATATATATTAAAAAAAAAAAGCTTTAACTACATGACAGCTTGGTTGAGCCCCTGTTCCTGTATTTGCTTAGCTGAGGGCTATCTTTATAAGTCTTCGCTGCCAGATGTTCCCACATTTGCATGTGGGGCGAAGGGGAGGGATGCTCGGCGGTCCCGGGGGTGCGGGCTGGCCGCTGCAGCCGGATGGCGATTGCCACCCAGTGGCTGCTCGCACCGAGCTGCCTTTGCCTTGCAAACTCCCTAAAAATAACCCAGCGCCTCTCCAAAAGCTGTGGCATTTCCCTCCATCAGGGACCCCGAAACCCGCGGCACAGCCGTGAGGAGCTTGGAGCGCTCCCTTCCCATCCAGGGGGGTTTGGCTGCCCAGGAGAGACACAAAACTGTTTTTTTTTTTTAATAAAGTGCAAGCCACTGCTGCTGCAGCAGGGCAAGTCTGCAGCTCTGGCAGGGCTGAGAAAACCTTTCTGAATCACCTTGGGCCATATCCTGAGAGGGGCTGGCAGACCCCATCCCCGGGAAAGGTCCTAGCAGGGACCTGGGGGAATTATGCTCACATCTCTAGAGCACGTTTTTCATAAAATCACACAATTTTAGGGTTGAAAGGAACCTTTGGAGATTCAAAACCCAACCTCCCTTACCCCCCGAGCTTATTCCTCGGCTCAGGTCATACCAAACAATAAATCTGGGTAAATTCTTAAAGCTGTGGCTGCTGCCAGTTTTTGTCCCAGAGAGCAGGGTCAGAGACACTCCAACCAGCAGGGACCTGGGCTTTGATGGTGTTCCAGCAGATCCCTCCCGCACTGGGACTCATTTTTCGCCCTCATGAATTTTCTGCCTGGAGTGGAAACTGCACTCTACCCCAACAATCACAGCTCACTGCCGTAGCTCTCCCGGGGATTTTTTGCAGGTATATTTTATATTTCTGCATTGTTACCTATAGAAATCATGGTCAATAAACAGAATTATTCCAAGTGCCTACAACAGCACTAGCCCTACCCCTAAAACAAGATTTTTAACCCTATTTCCAAGACTTGCCTAACAAAACCCCCTCACCTTTACACAGACACCTCTCTCACACACTTATTTAACCACAAACCCTTTAAATTCAGCACAGTCCACCTTGCTGTGGCTAATGAGGCTAATTAGGAGCAGAGGAAAGGAAATGCTTTTGCTGCAGCATTATTATTTATTTTCTTTCTGATGCTTCAGTGGTTGGAGCAGCTCGTGTACCTTGTAAGGCTGTGACCTCCGAGGGTTGGAGGTGTTTGCTGCCGTGCCTGAGCCAGCTGCTTGTTCCTTTTTGCTTCCAGCTGCTGCTGGAGCTGGTAGGGCAGCAAATTCCCTGAATTTCATTTTAAATATGCTCTGCATCCCTTGGAAATGCTTGGAGGAGGCTGTTCCTGAGCCAGAGCTGCCTGAGCCCGGGGGGAGCTGTATCAGAGTTAATGGCTGCTGGCAGATTTTCTTTAAGACTTGCAATGGAGCATAAATTCCCTGAGCCTGGAGCTGGAGGGAGATAACTGGGACTCCAGAAATCCTTCTGGTGAGGTGGTGACTGCTCTTGGGCAGGTGGAGAGGGGATTGTTCTCCCCTTGCCTTGTCCCCATCATGGGGGGTGTGGGTGTCCCCTCTTCTCTGTTCTGTTCCCTCTCTTTCTACTTGGAAAATCCTGTTAGGCTGCTCTGCAAGAAGAGAAATGTTATGTGAGCTGATAAATAAAATACTGGGCAGCTGCTGGAGGGGAGTGCTGGGATGGGCTCCCTTCCCTTCTCCATCCCACAGGTAATGGGAACAACCCCGGGACAGCTGCTCGGGGACACCCTTGGGGTGCTGCTTCTCGGTGTCCTCCTCTTTTACCAAAGCAAACTTGGCAAAATGGGCAGGGCTGGAAATCTGAGAGGACCCAGGTGCTCCATGGGGGCTTGTTTTGGGTGTCCAGAGCCGGAAAATTCAGTTCTGCTCTGATCCTCTGATCTCAGGAGCAATGCCAGCAAGGCTCTGGATTAAGAATTTAAGTAAATAAATAAATAAATAATATCTTTAATATATTATTATTATTATTATAATATATAATTATGTATATATTTAATATAATAAATTTAAAGAAATAAATTAAATTATTTTCTCAGTCCTGCTCTCAAGGCACAGGGCTCAACCTCCAACCATTGCTCAGCTGCCCCTTTGCAGGAATCACCTGCTGCTTTGCAAGGGAAAACTAATCCCAGTTCTGGTTATTCCAGCACTAATCCCAGTTCTGGTTATTCCAGCACCAATCCCAGTGCTGGTTATTCCAACACCAATCCCAGTTTTGGTTATTCCAGCACTAATCCTGGCGCTGGTTGTCCCAGCCTGGCTGTGGAGCTGTTTGGACACCCCAAGGCACCCCTGCATCAGCCTTTCCTCCACAAATCCTCGTGTCTTGCAGCACAGCTGATCCCCTCCTGCAGAAAATCGCCCGTGGGAACTGCCTGACCACTGCTAAACTTTCTCCCAGTGCAAAACTCCTTCCCCATTGCTCAGCATTTCATTTACACTCGGTTCATCTGCAAAAAAAAACCCAAAAAAAAGATTTGCAGCCTCCAAACCATTTCCTCTTTTTGTGGGATGCGCTGCTGAGCTGGGGACAAACACAGCCCGGGGGGGTTTGACAAGCTCTGGCCGTGCAGCCCCTTTGGGCTGGGTTTAGGGGGGTTAAAATCGGCTTTTTTTTTTGTGATATAACAGCCTGGGCTGCTGTAAATTCTGTGCTGAAAGGCAGAGCAGCAGTGGGGAAGGTAAAAGCTGTGCTGGCTGCTCTGCTGGGAACATCTGCCCCAGGCTCTCCTGGAATATTGGTGGGACCAGGCACTTTTTGCAAACAATGATTAGATAAAAGGGGGGAAGATTATTCCCAGAGGGTGAAAAAACTTCAGTGTGCGTTGCCCAGAGTGGTGGTGGCTGCCCCATCCCTAAAAACATTCAAGGTCGGGTTGTACAGGGCTTTGAGCAACCTGAATTAGTTGAAAATTTCCCTGTTAATTGCAGGGATGTTGGATTAAACGAGTTTGAGACGTCCCTTCCTTGGGGAAGCTGCTTTGGGAGGGATTTCGCACAAGTCTCAGCTGGAGGAGTTTCTGCCCTGGCAGCCGAGCAGCAAAAATGTCCCCCTGAGTGCTAATGAGAAAGCAGAAACTCTGCTTTTTCCCCTAAGTCAGCCTAGAAAAGGCACTCTGGAGTTTCAAAATCGAACCTTTTGCCAGACTTCCTTAAAAATTTAACTTATTCCTTCCCTGGGCTCTTCCTTTCCCTAAGACGAGAGGGGAAGTGGAACCACCTACCCCTATCGATTTTTAAATATCTGCTTTTCCTCAGAAACACTCAGGATTTAGCTGCCAAGCTCAATGCTTAGAAAAGGGCTTTGGCATCGAGTCTCGGCAACTTTTTATTCTTTATCCCGCTGAGCATCATCTAATCATTACATGTGTAACAAATTCCCCAGCCTGGCAAGTCATTTCCTAAGTATCTTAACACAGAGATTATATTGTGTTTTTAAAATTGCTCCTGGTTCTTGAGAACCTGGGGAGAATGGTCACATTTATAGTTTATTTTTGTGTTTTGTATATATTCATCCGTATTTGTTTTATGCCTCACCAGAATACCTGTGTGTCTATGAATAACACTCATAAATCTTCTCAAACTTTAATGTCCCAGCTAAAACCCATCCTGAATCAAACCGATTTGGAGAAGGAATTGGAGCAAACGCCTCAATTTTCTGCTTTTCTACCCATTCTACCTTCTTTAAAAGACCACTTCCCAGCAGCTCCATGGTTCTTTTTTTCCTTCAGGAAGTCCTGATGCTATGGGAAAATGGATTTATCAGTCCTATCCCTCCATTCCTGCCTGCTCTGGCTGGCAATTAGCACATTTACTACCTGGGTGTAACAGATTTATCACTTTATAATAAATTTAGGGGAGCTGCTCTTTTCTGGGCTGGTCTAAACCACCTGTGAGCAATGCTTGGCCTGCCCTGGGTCCTACAGCACTTCAATTCCTGGTTAAATCCACACTGGGCTGATTCCCAGGGATTTTGCTCTGCGCAATAAGGAATGGAAGGAAGTGAGATCAGATGGATCCGCTAAACCTGGGTTCATTCACACCTGGAGCTCTGCACAGAGAAAGGCTCTGCACAGAGAAAGGCACATTCCAACCTCTGAGGATGTAAGGGATTGGGATTTGAGGGAGATTCAGGGACGCAGGGGCCCCCCAGCTCCCCAGAACAGAGCCAGACAAGCCCAGCTCTCCATGAGACTGCCCAGCTCCAGTCCCGGGGAGCCTCAGAGCTGGGAAATGCCTCAGGCAGGAACGGGAACACGGACCTCCCTCAAAGGCTGCTCCGGGTCCCTCTTCAGGCGGCCGGGAAAGCTCCGGAGAGCTCCTCACGCGGCTTCTCCTGGAGACTGCCTCCCTCTAGTGAGAGCAGAGCCTCCCGCAGCCGCGCCGCCTGTTCGGGGACGCGGCGTGGGGCTGGCAGCGCCTTGGGTGCTCCCCGGCAGGCTCCGAGGGTGCTGCGCGCATTTTGGGTGCTGGTTTGAATGTATCGAGGGCATTGTGCACGTTTTGGGTGCTCTCTGACATGTTCCGAGGGTGCTGTGCGTGTCTTGGGTGCTGGTTTGAAGGCATCGAGGGAGTCGTTCACATTTTGGGTGCTGTGCACATTTTGGGTGTTCTCCAGCAGGTTCCAAGGGTGCTGTGCACATTTTGGGTGCTGGTTTGAATGCATGGAGGGCATTGTGCACATTTTGGGTGCCCTCCAGCACGTTCCAAGGGTGCTGTGCACTCCTTGGATGTTCTCCAGCATATTCCGAGGGTGCTGTGCACATTTTGGGTGCTCCCTAACGTGTTCCAAGGGTGTGGTGCATGCTTGGGTGCTGGTTTGAATGCACTGAGGGTGCTGTGCACATTTTGGGTGCTCTCTAACAATGTTGCAAGGGTGCTGTGCGTGTCTTGGGTACTGGTTTGAAGGCATCGAGGGTGTCATTCACATTTTGGGTGCTGTGCACATTTTGGGTGTTCTCCAGCAGGTTCCAAGGGTGCTGTGCACTTTTTGGGTGCTGTGCACATTTTGGGTGTTCTCCAGCACTTTCCAAGGGTGCTGTGCACATTGTGGGTGCTCTCTAACATGTTCCGAGGGTGCTGTGCATGTCTTGGATGCTGTTTTGAATGCACTGAGGGTACTGTGCACATTTTGGGTGCTCTTCAGCACCTTCCAAGGGTGCTGTGCACATTTTGGGTGCTGGTTTGAATGTATCGAGGGCATTGTGCACATTTTGGGTGCCCTCCAGCAGGCTCCAAGGGTGCTGTGCACATTTTGTGTGCTGTGCACTTCTTAGGTGTTCTCCAGCGTGTTCCAAGGGTGCTGTGCACATTTTGTGTGCTCTCTAACAAGTTCCAAGGGTGCTGTGCGTGTCTTGGCTGCTGGTTTGAAAGCATCGAAGGTGCCATGCACATTTGGGGTGCTGTGCACATTTTGGGTGCTCTCCAGCACTTTCCAAGGGTGCTGTGCACTTTGGATGTTCTCCAGTGTGTTCTGAGGGTGCTGTGCGTGTCCTGGGTGCTGTTTTGAATGCAGCGAGGGTGCTGTGCACATCGTGGGCGCTGTGGGTGTCTGGGGTGCTGCTCTGCACCCATCCAGCTGCTGTGAGTGAGCCTCAGGTGCGAGTGCTGGGCACGGCACAGGCTTTGAGCGCTGTGCCCGCACAATCCTGGAATGGTTTGGGTCGGAAGGGTCCTCGGGGATCTTCTCGTTCCACCCCTCACACCAGAGCGGTGTCACCGCTGCTGCCTGGGGACAGGCGGTGCTGTCCGGGGCAGGAGGGTGGAATGACACAAAAATTCCCGATCCAGCCCGGGATCTGCCAGCCCGCAGACGAGCGGGCAGCTGTGAACCAGCAGCCGGGATTTATCCCGAGCTGGCGCTCTGCGTCAAGCGGCTGCTGTGTTTTTAATCCGATCCCAGAGCCCCCAGGCAGGATTTGTTGTGCTGCTGGATTTTTCCTTTGCCAGCCAGGGTAGGATTTCATCAAACGAGCTGGATAATTTCCCCACATCCTCAGGGGCTCGCCGGCAGCTCAGCTCCTCCGGGCTGCCCGTAGCAACCAGAGGAGGAGAAGCAGAGCTCCCACACCAAGGGATGCTTTCCAGCCTCTGCGGCAGCGGGCGGGGCACGGGCAGCACCTGAGCTTGTCCCGCTCCTGCTCTCTGCCCTCTCCTTTGTCACAGCCGAGCCTCTGCTCCTGGCACAGCCGCAGCCGCCGGCTCCAAAGGGTTTGGATGCCATCCTAAAGCGGCAGCAGCTCCTGCGGGGGGGTGTGAGGGAGGAATGCCGGGGCTGGAAGCACGCAGGGCACCCTCAACTCCTCCAGGCTGACCTGAAGGTTCTTGACCCGAGTGGGTGGAGGGAGAAATATTTCTTGTCCCAGCAGCAAGGAGCAGGATTTTTCCAGCCAGAGGAGCTCAGGCTGCTGCAGAGCTCTCAGCCAGGTTTGTAGGAGGGAAAGGGGAAAACAAGAACAGCAATTCCCTCACTCATCCTTGCAGGAAGGTGAATTCCCTTCCCACACCACAGCCACGGATGCTGTGGATCCAAGTCGGGAGCGGCAGCGGGGTCAGGGCTGCTGGAGGCACAACTTCCAGCTGGGAAACACGGAAATGCGGCCAGCAGGAGCAGGGAGAGGGGCATTTCCAAGGGGTTCCCAAAGGAAAAGGTTGTTTCCAGGGGGGAAAAACAATCCCTGTTTATGGCAGGGATGAGCCTGCAAAGGAACCCCGGGTGAGGGATCAGCCACGGGCGAGAAATGTGGGAACAGCAGCGGGGTCTGGCCACACTCAGAGGATGAGCAGGATTTACTGCTTGGAAGGCAAGAAAGAAATGAGCAGAACGAGCTGGAAAAGCGGGGACTGGAGGGCAGTAACGGTGCAGGGATGGGTCTGTAATTTCAGGCAGTAAAAAAGTCAATGTTGTGGGCCAAACCCAGAGCGCAGTTTCGCTGTTTTCTGGGTTTTGAAGCATAAAACGCTTCACCCCTCCCTGCAGATTTGGGCTTATTTCTGTTGTGCTTCTGCCACACATTGATAAAGGCTGAATATTGATCTTCTGGGGTTATCAGTCAAGCAGAAGAGCTGCCAGGCACTGGAGCCAAATCGATTTTCCTTAAGGAAACCTGCTTGGGAGTCACCAGCACAGGCACCTCGGCCTCTGCTGGGCCTGGTGTGATTTCTGTGCGTGCACCTCCCAAAGGTGCCAGTAACAACCACACCCGCAAGAAAAACCACATCCACGTCCCAGGGGTGGCTCTCCCCTCCCAGCCCACCTCTCTGATCTCCCCAGCCTCCCGGTGGGATCAACCAGCTTTGATTTCAAAGGTTCCCCTTTTTTTTTTTTTTTTTTTCTCCTTTTTTTTTCCTTTTTTTTCCCCTCTCTTTTTCTTCTTGCTTTACTTCGCCCTCCTGCCAAATTTCCTCCCTCCTTGGAGATCCCTATCTGCCCCCACCCTGCTCTTTTATAGGGCACCTATTACCCTGCTGCTACCTCGGTGTGGATGAGGGTGAGCACAGCTGTGCTGCAGCTCCCTAAATCCCCCGGCATTCCAGAGGTCTGGAAAGGCGGCAGCCGCAGCTCCCCGGGATGCCGTATAACAGCGAGGGGGCTGCTGCCACCAAAGGGTCCCTGCCGCACACCCAGCAGCTGCGGGCTTTGATTCAGATAGGGATCTGCGCAGGGCTGGCCTCCCGTTCAGGGGGAGGGATGGGGTTTATGGCTCTGGTTTTCCCTCCGCTGGCGTCAGGGGGAACGGCAGCGGGATTTAAACACCGGCAGGGAGTGACGGGCTCCTCTCCTGATGGCTACAGGGAAATCCGGGCCGGTTCCTCTTTTTCTTCTCTCCAAGAAAATGCCTGATGTCGTTGAGCCTGACCCGAATCAGAGCTGAGGATCCCCGTGGCCCACTTTGCTTGAAATTGGGGATAGTTTGGGAAATAGGAGTGGAAGAAAAATGTGGAAAAGCTGTATTTGAGTTTTTAATGCTCCTCCATCCTCCCTCCCCTATCCTGGGACTGGACAGACACCGGTGGTTGTGCCTGAGTGCCTGAGCTTTTCTGTTTACTGCAGGGTGGAATGGGAAAAATGGGGAGAAACGGGGAGAATTTGGGCATTTTCGGGGAAATTGTGCCATGCAGGGGTACAAACACTCGCATGCTGGGCATCAACTGCACCTCCTGAGGGATTAAAGGATCAGGGAGCCTCCCTGTGCCAGCTTTTCCAGTGCCCGCTGCACGGCCCCAGCCGCTCCCCTTGTGCCACGGCTGCCTGGAGCTGGAATTTTGGGATGTGCAGCCAGAACAGCACCCCCGGCACAGGAAATATTTGCATCCATCCCTCAGCAGGTCCCTCTGGCTGCTTTTTGGGCTGCTGCTTCCTTCCCACTGGAAGCAAATCTTATGGG
>VZTJ01002441.1:84756-127579 GCA_013397795.1 Orthonyx spaldingii
CACCGGGAAGCAATTTTTGGGGGGGGGGGGGGTGGTGGTGTCACCCCGAATTTCTGGGAGCATCTCCAGGTGTGGGGGTTGCGGGAGCCGCTGCTCATTGGGGCATCCAACAGCATTCCCAAGCAGCCGGCGCTGTCAGGGCATTAATTACAGGCATCGGGCGGGAAATGTAAACAGGAAAGCTCCGGGGGGAGATAAGGGGAGCAGGGCTGGGGGGCAGGGGCTGACAAGCCCCCTCTGGCGCGAGGAATGGAGTTCAGAGCAAAGCTGGCTTCCCAGCCCGCGGCTGGCGGCCGCTCAAAGGTGTTAATTGGGGTGGGAGATAACGACTGGGACACTGTCCCCAGCTGTTCCCCTCTTTTTGGGAACAATCGCATTCCTGGGGCTTGAAGTTCAGCGGCAGAGACCCAAAGCTGGTGCAGCAGGGAGGTGGGGCCTTGCATTGCTGTGCAAGAGAGTGGGAATGGCCTCAAAGTGAGTTTCGATGGGATATTGGGAAGGGATTGTTCCCTGTGAGGGTGGGCAGGCCCTGGCACAGGGTGCCCAGAGAAGCTGTGGCTGCCCCTGGATCCCTGGAAGTGTCCAAGGCCAGGCTGGACGGGGCTTGGAGCAGCCTGGGACAGTGGAAGGTGTCCCTGCCATGGCAGGGGTGGCACTGGATGAGCTTTAAGGTCCCCTCCAACCCAACCCCTTCTACAGTTCCATGATTTTCATCCAATTCAAGTGAGCTGAGGAAATGGAGGGGTAGGAGAGCATTTTCCTCGTATTTGTGGCATTTTGGTGTCCCCAGAGCTCAGGTTTGTGGTTTCACCAGCAGCCCAGCACCGCTGACACCGCTCTGAGCAGAAACAATCCCCTCACCAGCACTGCCCCACATCTTCCTCCTCCCGCCCACCAGGCTGTGGCAAGAATGTCTCCCTTTTTGGGGAGTGAGAGTTAAATACAGAGGAGAAATGGTTGGAAATGGCCTGTGCAGGATTTGGGGGAACTGAGTCGTGTCCAGAGGCAAAATCCCCATCCCTGGGATCTGGGAGTGCCCCCAGCATCTCACAGAGGTCCTTGTCCTGTCCTCCTGAGAACCCAGCAAGTGTCATGACTGGAGTGAATTGGAATTTAGTGACCTTGCTGAAGGAAATGATTTTGTTCAAACCAAGATATATTTAGATTTTTTTTTTTTAGATTTTTTTATTCTCAGCCATTTTTTTTTCTTTACAGGCAGGTTTCGCTTCTCTTTCTGAGCCTCTCTTTGTGTTTTCCTTTGCAAAAAGAGAAAAAAAAATCCCTCAGTGCTCTGGGAAAACAATTTTCTTCTGGCTGCCTCCAGCCACGAGCTTGACTGCACTGCAGAAATCCTGCTCATCTCTTGGCAAAGCTTGAATTGAATTAATTTTATGGATTTTAAAAGTGTTGGAAGTGGTGGGAATCTCCTGCTCTCCCTGCTTTTTGAGGAAATCCTCTCCTGTTGCTTTGCCTTCCTCTGGATTTATCTCTGTGTCATTGAGAGCATAACTCTGAACCTCTTTGAACTCTAAAGGACAACGAAAAAGTGGAAACCCAGCTATTAAAAAACCAGTGCTGCTCCATTTAAAATCCATGTGGAACAATAAAAGGAGCAGCTGTGCCAGCACTGTGATCCCTGAGCCATCACCCCAAAGTCCTGCTGGCTGTGGAGCTCTGCCCTGTTTGCCCTCTTTTCCCTCTTTTCCTTCCTTTCCAGTTGTCTCCTTTACAACCAGAGAAAATCGATGCATCCCCAGCCTGCCCTGAAACACAACATTCCCAGAAGGTGGATTTGTGAATGGTTGGCTGCTCATGAAGTGCCTCGGGGCCTTCATTTTCGGGATCTTTTTCCAGGCCAACTGAGGGAGGAAGTTTGCAGGATGTTATCAGCATCCTGTTGCTGTGACCTGCTGAGCAATAGCATGGAAATGTCTCCCCTTCACCACACCCCGGTGGCAACCTTTTGGCTCCTGTCTGCTGGCCGTGTTCTGCAAGATTAATGTGTTTTTCCACACATCCATGGCTGAAAGGCATGGATTTTTAGCTGTGCTTGGGTGTTTTTTAGGATTTTCCCGATATCCAGGCGATTCTGGCAGTGTTTATAAAGTGTGTGAGCGACTTCTGGCACAATGGAGCCACCACACCGGGAGACATCCAAAACGTGGTCAAGGTGTCTCATCTGCAAGAAAGGCGGAGAAGGGTTTTGGCTTTTGGGGTCGAGAGTCATTGGTTGGAGAGCACTGACAAAAAAACCCAACTGAAACCTTCCAAAAAACAATAAAAGGGAATAAAACTAAGAATTATGTACCTTTGATGAGGATAAATGTTTGGTTTTTAGCTGTTGGGGGAGTCTCCCCCCGACCAGTCAGTATTGAACATCTTGGATGCTCCGCGTGCTGTGTTTTCACCACCAGCCATGAGATTGGCCATTGTCCATGTAATTCCATGTTCCCTGTCACTGGAATTAGCCAGACAGAGCAGCTTTCCCTAGGAAATGGCTTTGCTGCAATCAAATCCTTCTCAGGAAGTGCCTTCGTTTCACCAAATTATATCAAGAGAAGAATATGAAAGAAACCAAGTTGAGCCTTCTCCTTTCATATTGATGTTCATGTAATTCCAGAATTCCTTAATATTACTGTAATATTTCAATTGCCCTGAAAGAAAACATTCCAATGGTTCCAAATATGTATATTTAGGCATTCTTGTTCCAAGGGGAAAAAAGAAGAGAACGTGAAGTGCGAAAACAAAACTCCCAAACTCCTCTCAGAAGATGTTTTTTGCTCCTTCCACATCCCATTCCCCAGCCCATCCCTTCCCATTGCTGTCCCTGGAGCATCAGCAAAGGGTTTGAGCCACAAGCTTGGTTCTCCTCCAGGAGCATCCCTTGGGAATGTCCAGCACCCAGGTTTGGACAGCCAGGGCTTGGAAAGGTGAGAGGAATTCGTTGTGTCCAGTTTGACTCCACCCTCTCATCCTCCCTCACCACTTCCAGGTGTGGAACTCAGTTTGAGTGGGGTTTAATGGGTGGATGAAAATCAGGTCCCACTATCCTGATTCATCCCAAATGGGATCCTCAGGAGACCAGCCAAGACCTCCAAGGAGGGATGGTCCTCAAGGCTCTGAGCTGACTTGGGATTTGGGCTTTTTACCCTGTTTGTGTGCTCAGGGTGAGCTCGGGGGCCTGAGCTGAGCTCTGGGTGGTGGCTGCATCAAGAGCTGGAAGCTCTGCTGGGTTTGAGGCTGAGGAGAACAACTGGAGCTGGCTCCTGGAATGGCCAACATCAGCTTTTATCATCCCAAGGATTCCTGGTGACTCGCCAGCTGAATGCCCTGAGGTTGGGACATTGTTTGTCCAGAGCCTTTCCCATTCCTGGCAGAACAAGCTGCTGTTTGTTACAGGGAGCAAAAGCTGCCTCCAGCAGGATTAATTCTGATTTAAGGTCCTGGTCCTTTTTCGGGGCTCTTCAGGGAAGGGATAATTCTGACTCCATTTCTGTCCAGCCACCTATTTTTGCTGAGCTCGATGGCAAAGCCTTGTCTGGAGCTGCCAAGTAACGTCACCTCTGTCCCTTTGCCCCCTGTGCCTGGGGGCCAGTAAATCTGTAGACAAACATTAGGCCTTCCTGAAAAGCCTGGCATTGCAGGGAGAAAATCAAAAGCTGGACGGTTTTTATTATCTCTCTCCTTATTGTCTTCTTTTTTATTGCCTTTTGGAGTCACCCTGGAGAGCAATCTCCATCCCACAGCATGGCCCTGCCAGACTTCCTCCGCTGTCACTGTGACCTAAGGAACAGAGGCCAAGCCTTCCTCTGCTCCGAGCATTAACCAACCCAGCTCCCTGAACTCCAGGGATCCCTTTCTCTGTGTGTTCCCAAGCTCCAGTGGGACTCCCGGGGCTTTTCTCCCCCCCAAACCCATCACCCCAAACAGTGAGAGGCTCCACTTGCATTTGGGAGGGGAAAGGCTGCAGGTTCCCTGCCTGGTGCCGTGGTGGGAAGTCTCTGAAATCCCCTGATAATTCCTGACTCCCAGGGCGGTCTGCACGGGGGAGAGGCTCAGAATCTGGCAGGAACCCGGAGGGATGCTCCTTGCAGGGAAACTATGTGCTCTGCTCACTCATCAAGCACTTATCTCCTGCTCCTGCTCCCAAGGAGGACGGGGTTGGAGCGGAGGAGGCTCAGGACACACCAGGAGGCCAATTGCAACAGGCACAGATCCTTTAGGAGAAGGTAGAAGTGAGACACCATTGCTGAGGTCAGGGTGAGGTTATTTTTGCCCTTATCATTCCAAAGTATGCAGCCCACCTCTGCTTTCCTGGGAAACCAGGAGGTGAATAAAAACTGCGCTGCAGGAAGTGTGCTGATATCAACTCCTCAGCTGGAGTCTGGCTTCAGCCCCTTAATCGCGGAATCATGGAATGGTTTGGGTTGGGAGAGAGCTTAAAGCTGATCTAGTTCCCAATATCCATATTCCTTCTCAATATCCCTTCTAACCCTGCCCTGTCTCAGAGGGAAGCCATTCCCTCTTGTCCTGTCTCTCCAGGCCTTTTTCCAAAGTCCCTCTCCAACTCTCTTGGAGCCCCTTTAGGCACTGGAAGGGGCTCCAAGGTCTCCCCAGTGACTTCTCTTCCCCAGGCTGAACAATCCCAATTCTCTCTGGGAAACCCTGCGGGTTCTTGTTGCCTTATCCCAACAACAGCATTGTTGTAATTGGTGGAATTTTCCAGGAAAAAGTTACATTCCATTGTGCTTTGGGAACTGCTGGACATCAGAAGGGACAGTGACATCTTCTGGGATACATCCATAATAAAACTTCCCAAGGTTTGACTTGGATGCACTGCTTGGATTTTCCCCTTGGCAATCAAAGAGATTGCTTAGGGAGAAAAGTCATTGCAATTCCTTCACAATTTTTGCTTGTTCCAGGCAAAGAGGGGATTTTTCAGTCTAGGAGGAAAGAAGGGTAACCATCCTGGCAAAGGATTCCAAACCTGGAGAAACGTGTGCCCAACCAGCCCATATTTCCATACCTGGATTCCCGGTGTGGGATGAGTTTCCAGGATCTGACCTTTCTCTCCCGACAGTGGCTAAAGTCCACCTTCCTTCCCTACTCATCTTCTCAGAGTGGCAACAACTCAATATCAATCAGTTAATTAATTACACACTTCCACACGTCCTATTGTGGGTCCAAAAATGAGCTTGGCTTTGCCAGGACATTTTCCTGAGAAACTTCTCCTGGCCAAAAAATATTCACCTGGATTTTCTTTCTCCGTTTGCTTTGGGGCATGAGGCATTGGATGCATCTCCTCAAAACCTGGAAAAATTCTGATTGAAATGGGAATACTCTGCCGAACTCTTCATGAGACCTGTTTCTCACCCATCCCTGTGGAAGCTGGGTTTGCTGGGCTGTTTCCATGCAGGGTGCAGCCACTGAGGAGTTGTTTTCCTTGGATTTTAGCTGGAATCCTCTCTTCCCACACCAACGCTGCATTTGCAGCACGGTCGGACCTATGAGCTCATCAGCTCCTGGCTCATCCCGACGCTCTGCACTCCTTTCATGTCACACAGCATTCCCATCGTAATTCCAAGGTCAACATTTTGGCTGACTCACTCCGGGCCAAGCAGGGGATTTCCAAAAGCAAAAGCTGCAACGTGAATATTCCTTTTTGCTTTGATTTTTTATTATTTTTTCCCCTTTTGTGTGTGTGTGTGAACCCACTGGAAAGTGGCTGGTCTGACTCTGCACGTCCTGGCAGGGCTCAGCTGAGATCATCCCAGCTTCCTTCTGATCCTTCTGGGAAAGGTCAGAGGAGGTCCAGGCTCCTCATGGATGCACAGGGGGTCTTCTTGCACCTTGGTAAGGGAAATGGGTGTAGCTAAATCGTAAAACCACGGAGTGGTTTGGGTTCAAAGGGACCTTAAAGATCATCTCATTCCACCCTCTGCCATGGGCAGGGACACCTTCCACTGTCCCAGGCTGCTCCAAGCCCCATCCAACCTGGCCTTGGGCACTTCCAGGGATCCAGGAGCAGTCACAGCACCTCTGCGCAACCTCTGCCAGGATCTCACCACCCTCCCAGGGAAGGATTCCTTCCAAGTATCTAATTTAAATGGAGCTTAAAAACCAAAAACTATATATTTTAATATTTTTAGATGAGTCTTGAAGTTGAGTCTTCAAAGGAAACAGCAAGTGAAGTATCTACTGAAATATCCATGTCTTGATCCAGTCTGGGATCAGCAGGGCAGGACCCTGTTGGAAATACAGAGATTCCCTCTAAAATCTCATCCACTCCAGCATTGGCTCTTCCCTCTCAAAGCATCCAAGACAGGGTCTCGTGTGTCTTGTGCTCTCAGGAGTGGTTATGGTCACATCCCATTTTTATTTGCCTTTGCACATCTCTCCCCAAGCCTAGAAATATCTAGGAAAAATTATTAAAAAATCCAGATTTTCTCCCCAAAACCCGAGCACTACAATACCCGCCTCGAATTCCCAAAGTGCGACATCACACCCTGGCTGCAAAGAGCCTTTTCCACCACCCCGGGGGCTGGAGCAGAGTCAGCACTTGGAAAACTCTCCAGGAGGGGGGTTATTGCCTGGGCTGACCGATGCCCCCTCGGGTCCTGGAGGGAGCTGACGGAGCAGTGAGAGGGGACAGGAAAACAACATTCAGCTCTGGCATTTGCTGGTTGCGTGCGGCCGCAGGCAGGAACTGCTTCCTCTGTTTCCAGGCTTTTAGGGAAAGGGGAGCTCCAAGGAGTTGCTAAATCGGAATGAAGTGAAAAAAAAAAAAAAATTGCTGCGAACAACAGAATGTTTGGCTATTTTTTCTTTCTTTGGTTTTTTTTTTTTTGTTTGTTTTTTTTTTGGAAGACAAAAACACAAAACCTTGGAGTGATTTACATGGGAAAGGGGAGCCGGAAACAATTTTAGAGGCTGTTTTCCAAAATTGATGAATAACAGAAGATACAATGGATAAAGCAAATGGCCCAAATTTCCTGCTCTTTTAAGCTGCTGAATAGATACTGAAAACAAGGGTGCCCTGTTTTTCTCCTTATGGAGCTGCCAGAGAGGGATTTTTCCTGGATTATTTTGGTTCTGGAGGCAGGAGCAAGGTGGGTGCTGGGGGTCCCCAGGACCGTGGATGCTCAGAGGAGCAGGATGCATGGGAATTCCAGAGGTGAGGAAGAGCAGCGTGGGCCAGAAGAGTAATTTTGAATAATTTCTGGCGAATAACACTGCAGGCATGAGTCATGAGAAGGAGTCTGAAACTTCCTTTTGGATTTTTAAGAATTATTTCTCATTTGATTTCCCCTTTGCCTGAAGCTTTTTTCCTCCAGAGCCAAACACTTTTCCCTTCTGACCCTTGCCCCTCACCCACTGGATGAGGACACAGGTTTGGCTCCAACAAAACCCAAGCTGGAAACTTTTATTCCTCCTTGCAAAAGCCTTTGAGGCTTCCAGAGAATATTCTTGTTTTGCTTTGGGGAAAAAAACCACCTTGGATGAGGTCCCTGCAAAGCTCTGGTCTTCCTTTGCTTAGCCAAGATCCAGGAGCTCCAGCCCTTGTCTGGGACACCACAGAGGATGTCCATGTGTTTAATCTCTTTTCAGTGGAATGAAAATCCAGGGAATCTTCCAGTGAAGCCTCTTTGCTGTGTCCTTTTTCCACCCCACGTGCGCAAAGTCGTGGTGCAGTGAAGGAATTTTGGCTAAATGGACAAACAACAACTTTTTTGGTGGCTTTGCAATGGAACTGTTTGGGTTTAGCTGCGGTGGAAAAGGCTGAGGTTCAAGGGTGTGGTGAAAATCAGGAGTTACCACTCTGGAGACCTGGAGAAGGTCTCTCCAGCCTGTCCAAACTGGTGCATGGACATCACTGGAAAATCTCCCTTTGGTTTTGCACCTGGCTAAGACGTTTCCATCAACTGTCGTGGGGAATTTTTTTCTCTGAGTGGATTTTTTCTGCTTTCAAAGCAATTTTGTGTTGGAAACCTGAGGACTGTCCTGGAAACTGCTAAGCTGGTGCTATGGGTGCATCTTCCCATAATTGTGCCTGCTGGATCCTGCAAACGAGGCTTCTCCAGGTTCCTTTAGGCTTTGAACGTGCTTGAGATCATGAATCTCTACCCCTGTTCTTTTTTCCATGTCTCCAACATCTCTTCCTCCCCAAAATCTGGGAACTCCACCAGGCAGTTGCACCCAATTAATCAAATAAAAGTAACCACAGACAGCAAACTGAGCTGTTAATTGCGCTCAAAATCTTGTTTTTCGCTGCTGGGTCAAGTGATCACCCCTCCCCAAACCCTCCTGTTCCTCGGGCTGCTGAGTTGGACAGAACCCACATTAAATAATGCAAAGCCACATTTCCAAAATCCCTTTCTTGGGTTGTTTCCCATGTTAACCAAAGCCCAATAAATCATGTCGTGTATTTATGGCCTCTGTGAGCAAATTGTCATTCAAAGGCCACTTGGAGCCTTCAAAGCCAAGTGAATTATTGTGTATGTGATGCACACCTCTTCCTCAGCAGCACATTCAGATGTCAGGGCCCTGAGGAGCACTTTCCTCCCTCAGGCTCATTCAGGCCTCAGAGGAAAAGGGACTTGAACCACTCTGGTATTTTTAACTGATTCTTTCCCACTGGTGGGGGCAGACTCAGAAGTTTTGCTGAGCCATCACCCCTGTAGGTCATCTGGTCTGTGATTCCACATGAATTGAAGGAAGGCCTTGGATGCTCAGCATCTGAAAAGATACAGGGAATGAGAACTCTCCAGTCCTTGCAGAGAATCATGGAATGGTTTGGGTTGGAATGGACCTTAAGGATCACATTGTTCCAAAAGTCAACCCCAAAGAGGGATCAAACTTTGATCATCTCCTGGGCTTCCCACAGGACCAACAGCAGTGGTGATGGTGAGCTGAAGGTGAGGAGAGGTGAGGTCAGTGCTTGGGGGAAGGAGGACATGTCCTGAGACAGAAATGAATCCTCCCCAGGAAATGCCCTCTGGGTGAGTGAGGAGAGCAGTGAAGTGGGAAGAAAGTCTGTGGTGAGGCTGTCACTGCGGGTTTGGGGTCTCTGTGGCAGCTTCGGTCTCAGTGCTTGCAGCTCCGTGTGACCCTGAAACCCACACTGCTCCACATCAGCACTGCTCACTGCTGCAAGAGGGTCAGGATGGACATCAGGAGGAATTCCTTCCCAGAAAGGGGGATTCAGCATTGGAGTCAGCTGCTCAGGGAGGTGGTGAGTCCCCATCCCTGGAGAAGTCCAAAAAATGACTGGACATGACAAGTTGGGGATTGCTCACAGGTTGGATTTGATGATTTTGGAGTTCTTTTCCAACCTAAATGATCCTGGGATTCTTTGATTCTAGGTGAGCTGGGTCCTGTTCATGTAGATGCTTTTGGCCTTTGGCAGGGCTGGCATGGCTTGCACCGAGAGATAATTATTCATGAGGTTTTTAGCTTTGAAGCAAATTTGACTATCCCAGGATATCTCTGTATTTTCCCCTGAACTTTTCAGGGTGTGTGGAAACCTGGTGTCTGGGATTGCCATCCAAACCCCACAATCCCTGATTTACCACCAGCCATTCCAGGAAGTGAACTCGAGCCTGAGAGATGGAAAAAGCCGCCTCAGATCTGGGATTTACGAGGAGCAGTGATGTCAGGGTGAATTCCTTGTGTTGTACAAGCCCCCGGGGAGGATGTCCACGACACGGGGCTGACGCCGTCCTGAACCATGAGGGGCTAAGAGCTAATTATAGACTAATTAATGCCATTTGCAGAGCTCAGCGTGGGCTGCACACCCTGAGAAGTCTTTGTTCCACGGGCTGCTGAGCAGATGGACACCAGTCCTGGCCCCACGCTCAGGATGCCCAGGAGTTTCTTGTGTGCCAAGGACAAAGGCTGGCAGGGGATGAAAGGACTCCAAGGCTCGTTTACTGCTCGCGTGACGTCGGTGAGGATGGAGGCTGCTGCCATCAGATGGGATGGACACAACGGACACAACCCTCTGGATTGCTCTTCCAGTGCGGGGTGGGATGCAGATTTTGGGGTAGAGGTGCGTTTTCCTGTGGTGGGCTTTGAATATTGATGGGATCTTCCACAGATGATGAATATTTTGGTCATCTGCAGTGAGTTCCTATGAAGGGTGGCTGGTGACCAGACCACCAGGATCATCCTGAGAATCTGCTGGGAAGGGGGAGGGACAGTGAGGAGGCAGCTGGCTGAGGAAGCCCCTCCGTAAGCGTTTTCCTGCCCTGGGATGACCAACGTACATCCTGAGCAGAGGGTACCGCATTGTGCGCCCTGTGCTCTGCCCATCCTGCCAGGAACAATGAGGAGGCTCTGGAAAACAAGGACAAGCATTCTCGGGGTTGTGGGAGAGAAAAGCAGGGGGCACTGGGGGAGATGACGCAGCAGGAGAAGCGATGTGGCTGTGTAAGGTCAGCCTGGACATCCCAAATTTATCAACTGGCTTGGTCCAGGCAACTGGGGAGGCAAGAAATCAAGGCCATGGGTTGAAATTCATCTCCAAACCACCTCCCAGGGGCTGTTTAAAGCTTTTCCCACTGCTCTGTAAGATGCTGCTTGGGAGTGGGCAATGCTGATGGCATCTCCTCATCGTTCCCTGCTGGAATCCCAGAGCCTGTGGAATGTGGGGGCCGGGTAAAGAGGTGGGTGTCCAACCCCAGGGCTGAAGACAGAGGTGGCAGCTGTGCCAAGCTTCTCTCCTACCTGAATCCTCCCTCCTGCCTGGCCTTTCTGCTCCTAAAATTCCCTTTTCTTCCCATCACCTCTCTGGATTCAAATGGTTTTGTGCTGTTGCTCTGACACAAGTTGAATTTCCCATTGGTGGAAGTTCTTTGAATCAGAAGGAATTTTGGGGTCTTTCAGGAGCACAGGAGGGTCCTGTGAGGTTCACAGGCCATGCACGTGAGGGCCAAGGCTTCTCATGGACTTTTTCCATGCAAGGAATTTTTTCCACCAGAGTGGTTTTGGTTTCAAGCTTTCCAGCAGCTGGGTCTGCAGTTACTGCAGTTAAAAACCCACATGTGGCTGCAAAACTATAATCCAAGGGAAGATGGAAACGCAAAAGGTTTGGATTTTCCCCCAAAACCAAGTGGGGACAGCATTTTACGTGTCAATATATCCAGATAAATCCAATTTTTCTGTCCCAGCTCAGCCCTGCCATAGGAAAGACACCGTGCCAGGATGGATGGATTTGGAGATGGAAAAGCTGTATCCCTTTTATTGTGAAGCATCCTGCCCTCCACATCCCAGCATCCTCGGCTTCAGCAGAGGGAGCTTGTCCTCCGTGCTCCAGTGATGCCTAAATCCCATCAGGGCTGACAGGGAGAATTTGCAAGGATAGCATCAAATTTTGCTGTCGTTGCCAATTAGTCTTTAGAGCTGGTGCCGACATTCCTGGCTTCCGGCAATTCCCCAGCAGCCTGAAGCCTTAATGTCTTCCTTGGCTGCTTGTGGGAGGGATTGATTAACCTGGGATGGGGTTTCCAGGGGGTGTCTGGCTGTGTTTGCTCCGTGTGTTGCAAATCCTCCGTGTACCTGTGAGTTTTTGGGGAGGAGTTTTCATTCAGGGCTTCCTTTTTTCCCTTAAAAATCCGATCTGCTCCAGGCAGCGGAAGGAATTGGGGATTTGTTTTCATGTGCAGATGTGAAATTCAAAGCAGCTGAGGGCTGCAAGCTCAGCTTCTCCACATGGGTCTCCTGGACTTGCAGAGGATGATGCTGCAAACCATGAATGTGGTTTGAATCACAGAATCATGGAATGGTTTGGGTCGGAAGGGACCTTAAAGCTCATCCAGTTCCATGGGCAGGGACACCTTCCACTATCCCAGGTTGCTCCAAGTGGGATCCAGCCTGGCCTTGGGCACTTCCAGGGATCCAGGGGCAGCCACAGCTTCTCTGGGCACCCTGTGCCAGGGCCTCCCCAAGGTTCAGTTAATATTAATTAACATCAGGATTGTTCCCAACCTGCCCAGCACAAAATCTGTGTAAGCTTGGACTCTGCCGAGAGACAGGTCCTGCTTAGCAGGATGGTTTCCAGACTTGGATAAAGTGATTTCCAACTGCACAGGGCATTTCTGCTGGAAAAAACAGCCTTTGCTGGAACAGGCTGGAGCAAAAGGATGATTTGAAATCAATTCGCCACGGATGGGTTTAAAGCTGACATTGGCTTCGTTTCCAGGCATCTGCACATTGTTGTCAGTTGTTAATGGTGTCACAAATGTTGCTTTTCCCTTTCCTTGTCACAGCTCCTCCGAATTACCAGAACTCTGAGCAATCCTCTCTCTCCCAGGCCCTGCCACCTCGAAGAGCAGCAGGAGCACCTCCCCTGTGCAATTTCGTTTTGCCTCTTAACCTTGACCTGTAACATGCTGAAAGTTGTTACTGGGAACTACCTTGATCAGAAGCGACGTTAGGAAAACTTGCACGACCAGATGCAGCAAAACCCCACCGAGATAAAAATTCCCAGAGCCAACAATTTGGAGTTAGGGACCTGCTCTGCCTTGGGATGTGGAGCTGACTGCTTCAAGGTAGCGGTGATTAAGTTTTGTTTGCTTTCTTTCAGAGGGGCTGTGCTTTGTAAAAGGAGGAGAAGCCTTGCCCAGAGCCCTCGGGTCCTTCAGGAGTTGGGGTTTGTGGTTTTTAGGTCACACCTAAAACTCTGCTGAGGTGGAACCAGCTCCCAACAGCTCGGCTTTGTGGACTGAGGCTTGAAAGGAACCTGAATACAAGGCTGAGCATCAGTTCTTGTGCAAAACTTGAGCAGGATCTGGATACCACAATTTGACAAAACTCTTTAAATGTAGAATCTTTATTGTCCCTGGGTATTCTTTGCTTAAGCCTTTTCCAGGCTGGGTGGCAAATCCACAGATATTTTCCTGGGAGCTCCTTGACCCAGAAGGTTGTGATGAACATCTGAAGGTGTGAATCCTTCTCCTCCTCAGCCAAGGGCCACTTGTGTATACTGAATTTTCTAAGAGTTAATTTTGGAAAGAGCAGAGCCTAGAAATTGAAACAGCTTCAATGGGCTCTGCTTGAAGCTTTTATTTACTCAAGCAGAGAAATCAAGACCCAAAGTTGTTCCTCCTGCAGGCAGTGGAAACAATCTCTTTATTGCAGTGAGACTCCAACCCTTAACTTGTGTCCAACCTGAACTCCTCCAGTCTGCACGCGCTGGCAGGGAATGAACTGCTCTCAGTTTCTGTTCTCCGAGCCCTGGAATTCTTTTTGATCCTGGAGATAAGGAAAAAGGCTTCTAAGCAGATGCGTCATGCCTGCTTAATTTTCCATTAGAGGCAGAGAAGAGATTTAACTCTCTCCTATCAGGGTGTGTGTGTGGAAAAGCTCGGCTTTCCTGGTGCCGAAATCCATCCTGTTAGTGGAGATATCGGGGAGACCTTGGAGTACCCGTCCCTGGAAACATCATTAGTTGTGGAAAAGCCATTCATTAGTAACAGGCAATATGTTCTTCTCTCCCCTCCCCTGAAGAATAGGCAGTGCTATCTAAATAAGCTGTTTCCTGAGAAGTTACTCAAAGTTACTGCTGGAGCTCCAGGCCAACTCTCCTCCCCCAGGAGCCGGACAGAAACAAAGCTTTTGGAGAGGGAGAAGCTGCCCTTCAGTCCAGCAGACAGCGCCATTCCTCTGAGGTTCCTCCTTTCTCCTCAGCCTCCTCAATGCTTGTTTTTTCACCTCCCATCGTTTGCCAGATCGTTTCCATGTCTGCACACGAGCTGCAGGCACTGGAACCCTCTGTGCTCTGGGTTTGTCCAAAATCCCCCCCGACATCCCACCCCACCCTCTTCAGATTCCCTTCACTGGCTTCCCACAGCCTTCTGCGTTCCTTGTCTTCCTCCTTCCTCATCCTCCATAACACCACTGACTTCCCCAGCCAAGAAACCACCGGACACCTTCTCACAGGCTTTGTTCTGGAGCATCCTGAAACCAAGAGCCTGATACTGGAGAGGGAAAATCAGGAACAGCATCTCCAAATGCCTGAGTGGCAGCAGAACTGTGGAAAAATCCTTCCCACTTCACTTCGCAGCAAGGAAGGAGAAGTTTGTGAAATTTGCTCCAGTGGGCTGGGGGAAACCTGCTCTGGTGGGGCTGGAGGGTGCAGCTGGAGGAAGGAGAGTCTGGTTCCAGCAGTTGTGCCCTCTGCTATGTGTTGCCAACACTTAATTCCACCTTCTCCATTAGAAACACTCCCTTGCCCTCCACAGTCCCTTCCGGGAGGTGTTTGGGACAGCACGTCAAAGCAGGAAAGGCTCTTAGGGGAGAGGGCAGCTGTGGGGACACGGATGGATGTCTCTGTGCTGTCTTTCAGGCCAGCCCCACACCAGGCTTTTAATTTTTTAGACTTGTTAATTACCTCTGTTTAAAGAAAAAAAAAACAATTATGGTGGTCTCTGCATGGTCATTCCAACGGGAACGAGTTGTTCTGGCTTTCCCCGAATCTGATCTCAGCATCTCCATCCTCCAGTCCCAGTCACACGTCCATCTTCTTTCCACTGGGAGATTTGGGCTATCACAGTGACATTCCGTGCTTTGGCTGGGTGATATTTCTGATGTGGTCAGGTTTTCTAGGAACACAGAAAAACTCCAGCAGTACTGAATTCTCACTAGAGAAATGATGGGAAATAATTGTGCAGCACCTATCCCACATTTTCCAGGAGGTATCCAACAGATCCAAGATCCAAATCCAAGCCGAAGAGGAATAAAATGTATTAAGCCCACCCTTGGAGCACCAAGCGAAGAGGATTTAGTGTGTATAATAAACTGCCTGTGGATCATTTATCACAGCTCCGCTCTGATTGCCCGGGGGTGATGATGGACACCAGAAGTTGGAAAAATCTAACGACGTGTGGGGAACGGAGCGCAGGTGTCCGTGCGGGAAGTGGCAGGAAATCAACCTGACAGCCTTAGGAAAGCGCCTGGCGCTGGAATCCGCTCGGACCCCGGCTCGTCCCCCACCTCCCGCTCTCCCAACCCGGCAGGAGGGCTCTGCTGAAAGGCTTCTTTCTTCCTTCCTTCCCCGCGTGGAGGATCCCACCTCTTCAGGCAGCCTCTGTTTTCCTTTGGGAAAGGGAACAGCTGGGGCAGATCTCTGCTGCTCCGGGCTGCAGCCAGGCCCCCCTGCCCCCTCTGCACCTTGCTGCGGGGTGGGAGGCAGCAGGAAAGCTTGCAAGAAACGTGACAGTCCCCCCCAGATCTCCGCCACCTTGGGATCACACACATTCCCATGGGGATAGCCCCATCCGAGGGGCTCGAGGGAGGAGATTCCAGCAGAGCCCCCACTCTGCGACTCCTGGGTCCATCCCTGAACATCTCCGTTATTGGAGAGCCCCTGACCTCCCCTGACAGGTTTCCCCATTGTCTGCCTGACCTCACCATTATAAAGCATTTCCTACTATTTAGCCTGATGTTTTTCTTTCTTAATTTTAGGCCATTAGTGCTTGTTCTTCCCAAATTTACTACTGAAAATGACTCTGCCTCCTCCCTTCCTCTGGCTTGACGGATGGCTACAGAGTGACCCTCCAGGATTTATATCCCCGGTGGCGAGCAGGACTCCTCTCCTCTCCTAATCCCCTCAAGGCCATAGAAAAATAAAGTTGTTGTCTTTAAATCCAAATCTGTTACAAGCTCTGCCTCAAAGCAGCGACGTTCCCCACCTCGCTGGGGTTCAGCTGTATTTGCTTTCACAGCTCTGTCCCAAAAAGTCCAGGAATGAACTTTCCAAGGTGTTTCATTTTTCATCAGAGTGTTTCATCAGATTTCATTTGCCTCCTTTGTTTTCAACTTCTTTTTTATTTCTCCTACGCACATAATGCAAAGGCTGTTCGCTTCCCAATCAATTAAGGGGAAAAGTTTGTCTTTCCCCTCTTTTCTTTAAACCTCAATGAATAATTCCTCTTGGGGCTTTCTTCCTGAGCAAAAAAAAAATATTGAAAAATAGTTTCAAAGAATGAAAAATAATTTTCCAGAAAAGGAAATAGTTTGATGATCAGAAAACTGGTTTTCTTTGTTTTGTTGGCTTTTTGGATTGTTAATATTTTTAACTTTGGCTGTTACATTTTAAAGAAACTCACAAATAATATGAAATTATCATTCAGTGTGAGAGTTCATGGAGTAAAAGCTCTTCTCTTCTGCTGGCATGAAAGGTAAAACTGATGTGAATGAAAACTTCCAGGACAAACATTGCAAAATTACTTTGAATTGCGGATGAAATTCCCTGAAAAATAATTTCTCCTGGATGCATGTGGGAATTCCCACTTGAAAATGTGGCAGTTGATAGCTCCTTTATTTGTGACAAAGAAGGCTGTGATCCAGCTGGAGATGTTTGGAGATGTTGTGTATGAAATCATCTGAGCAAAAAACATCCTGGGTCCTGCTTGGGAGCTGGAATGGGAAAATTTATCTCCTGTGCTTCTTCCAGGCCTGCAAGTCTGGGATAGGAACTGTGGGAGACTTGTTAGTGTTAAAAGATGGGATTAAGCACATGGAAAATGAACTTGATGGTGAGTTTGGGGTGTTTTCTTTGGAGCTGTGCCCTCAGCACTGCTCCCGTGAGGTGCGGAGCGGGCAGGGCCGCCAGACACCGTGGTCTGAGTGGCCACTTCCTGCCACGGGCTCCCTCCTGCTCCCAGGGTTTATTTCTGGGATCTTTAAGCCATTCTCCTCCAAGGAGCGTTTCCTTCCCGCTTTCCCTTGAGAGGAGCAGGACGGGAGCAGGGAGAGGCAGTGGCTCCAGAGGTGGGTTCCAAACAGAGCCGGGAGCCTCCTTGGGAGGTTGGAAATCAGGGCGCCGGCTCTGGCCACCACACCGGGAGTTGCTGCCAATTTGCGACGTTTTCCCTTAAAAGTCAAAAATTTAATGGAAAGAGAGGTCAGGTTTTGACCTGAGCACTGAGCAGGGTGACAGAGATGGCTCCTTCATGTCCTCTCCAGGGGTTTGTTAGTCTAAAGTTTAGTCCCCACGTCAGATGATGCATTTTCCAGGGAAGTTAATGGATTCGCTTGCACTGCTGCAGAGTGGTTGGCGGGGGTGGGAGGGTGACTCTTTCGTGAGAGACAAATGACTTCCTCTGGACAAGCAGCTCTGTTTTAAGTTGGAAAATGATGGATGAGTCCCAAGGAAAGGCTTTGCACAGGCAAACGAACATGCAAACCTCAGGTTGTCAGAGATCCAAAGAGACAACAACAAACCCCAACCGCCGGGAGAAGGCGGAACCCGGCAATGGTGGCAGGGATGGGGATCGAGCTGCAGAGGGAGACTTTGCCCAGACAAAACCACGTCACTGCCACGCAACGGGACATGGAGCGATGCCAAAGGGACACGCTGGAGCTCCGGGAGCCTCCACATATCTGGGGTTGTGGGTTCGTCTCCAAGAGGTCCCAGCTCCTGTTAAATCCGAGCCTTCCCGTGGCACACGGATGCGCAGCCTTACCCTTCCGCCCCCGCCGTTGTCCCTCCCAGACTATTGTTTGGGTTTTCCTTGGGCCACCATGCTTTGCCAAATGTTTCCCTCGCGTTTTTGTTCTGTGCTTACCTTTACCAATGACAGCTTTTTTTTTTCTTTTTAAATACGTAAATATAAATACTTGGCAAGTGCTGGGCACAGCGGCTGCATCTGAGTTCCTGTTCCTCGAGGCACTTGTGTATCTCCTTGTTGCATCTGGAACTCCAAATCCTGACTCCAGAGTCCACTGCTCTGGGTGTGGACGGAAGAGATGGAGCAAAGAGCTACAAAAAAAGCCCAAACGTGCCCCTGGGGGAATGCAAAGGTGAAAGGTGGCTTTAACCTCCTCTCTTCCCTATCTTTTACCATCATAGTGAGCCACAAGTTTTACAAGTAATTCAGAGCCACAGATACAAATCCAGAGGAAAATAAATTGAATTTTAGGCAACCTGTTTGCCTCCTGCCCTTAGAAATCTTTGCAGACAAGACAAGAAATAAGCAGATTGGTTTGTGGATATTTCCTCTCCTGCTGGAGTATGACCTTGGGAGAAACATCCTGGGGAGGAGAAGATGTAGGGATGAGGAGCTGGAAGAAAGACAAATGGTTGCCACCAGAACTGGTGACTCCCATCCAGCTGAGGCTGGAGAAACAGCACAGAAACAAGAGATTTGTTCAGTCCTGGGTAATTTTGTAGCTTATATAAAGCTCCGTCCATGTTAAAGGGAAAATCTTAACTTGGGATGTTGTGCATGTTCACAGAGACACCAGGAGCAGCCTGGGCCTGAAGGGAAAGAGCACATTCCATCGTCAGGGGCATGGAGCACCCCGCCAAGGACAATCACTGCACATGGATCCCTCAATCCCTGCATCCCCTATCTCCTCCACAGCCCCAGATAAAGCCTGAGATGTTTATAGACATTCATACAGCAATTCCAAAGCAGCCGGGACATCCATGAAGATGGAACCCGCCTGGTTGGCTCTTCTTGGATCCTGGAAAACTTCCACAGCTCAGGTGCTGTTGTAAGTGGAAAAGTTCCTCATCATTCCACTGACAAGGATCCAGTTATCCAACCTATTTGATTTATACCTGCACTGACAGAGGGGGATAAAGAAATACGTCACCCCTGTGACTGCATGGAACCTCATTTAATTGTTTAATTAAAGCCTCTCACCTGTCTGCTTCAAGCACATATATCCCCCTTCAATCCCAAAATTAATTCCTGATGTTATTGATTACAGCCAGGATGGCTGAGACTGGGAGTTATTTTCTTATGCAACTGTTCAGTCTTTGCGAGGGAAAGGCAAAAGGCAGTGAGGGAACCACAGACTTGATTTATAGATATTAAACATTTTATAGCAATTTTTTATCACTTTCATTCCTCTCTGATCCTCCTTCAGATGTTGGAATAAGAAGGGTGGGGAGGGATGGGGAGACAGCAGGCTTTAAACTGTCATAGCTCTGGGAGAATGATGGGATTTTGTGGGCTTGGGCAAACCCAATTTTTGGAATGCTTTGCCCGTGCTCCCTTTTAAAAGGAGGGCAGCCCCTTATCTCCCCCCTGCCAATCTGCCAGCCCTGCATCCCGGCTCGGAGTGGGAAGCCCTGAGCACTCCTGTTGGGTGTTATCTGCAGCCCAGGTATGGCAGATCCAGCTGGATCCCCATGGAAACCCTCCCGGCGCCCTGCCAGGACCACCCTGGGCTCTGGCAGCGCCGCCCTCCACCCCAAACCCACCTCCCCAAAAAATGCCGAGCATCCCTCCAGCAACACCCCCCTCCTCAGAGCCACCTGCAGCTCAGCCAGACTTCTCCCAAACACATTTCTCTTTAAAAGCCCAGATTAGTCTAAAATTCTGCTGGAGATAAAACCCGGTCCCTTATCAGCAAGCGCATCCAGCCCCCACGCACTCCCGGCGCTCCGCAGGCCCCGGCCGCGGCCAGTTACCACCAGAACGGGGCTGTTTTCCCAGCAGAGCACCGAATCCATCATTCCTGGGCTTTTCTGGAGCAGGGCGATAAATCCCAACCAGGCGAGGGGTAGGTGAGACCCGAACTCTTCTCCACCACCCACTCGCTGGGGAATCCAACACCGCCTCCTTTTCCAGCCAGTGTTCCTCTTTCTCAAGGGATTCCTGGTCTTTCAGACCATTGTTTAATTTTTTTTCCCAGCAATGTTTCTCTTTCTCGAGGGATTCCTGGTCTTCTTGGCCATAATTCAATCTTTTTTTTCCTTTTCCCCCCCTTTTTGTTTCATGCCTGTTATGCTTCCATCTTCCCGTTTTAAGCTGGGCAAGCAGGAGAGGGGATGGAGCTGAATCTCACATGGATGAAGGATGAAAATATTCCATGGGATTTAGACTCACAGAGCTGTAACAGGAAGGATTTAATTAATTAAATTAAAGGAAGGAATTAATAACTTAAAAAAGGCATTATTTAAGATGTTTTGGCTGATGGGAGAAGCTGGAATGACAACCAGGACACAGTGATGGCTTTGGCTTGGAAAAGCCAAATTCATTTTGAGGTTATAGAAAGAAAAATACATTTAAAATTGAGACTGTTTTTTAAATCCTACAATGGTGAAATCCAGCCTATGCCAACACTGGGACTGGCGTACGAATATTAAATATAAAAAATAAGATATGTGCATTTGGTGACTGGAGAAAGGGATTTATGACTTGGGGATATTTTCAGGGACAGCCCTGCCTCTGCCCTGATGGAAAAGGAACAGGGGCAGAGCTTGTCCAGGGATAACTTTTAGAGGCGCTGAACATAGCTGGGAAATGTCCCCAAAATTCTGGATACATCCAAGGCCTAAAAAGCAGAAAAAGTCTTACCTGCATGGGGTTTAAATACAAAATCTTGCCCGGGTGGTCATTTCTAGCTGCTCACGTGCCCCTCTGATCCACGTCTTTATCAATAAATGTGAGATATCAGCCCCAGCCGAGCTCTGGCAGGGTTATCAGAGGACAGACAGTAGTTCCTTTAGCCAGAACAGCCAAGGTCTCGGGGTTAAAAGCCAAGGGTCAGCACAGCCACGGCCCCATGTGGCATGGATTAAATCAAAAATTATCTGTGAGTGGCATTGCTGCAAAGCAGCCCAGAGCATCCATCTGGGCGCTCAGCTCCGGGCATAAATCACCTCGCCTGGAGTGGGGCTGGGCTTTAGGGGCTGCCTTGCCTCTTCCAGCACTGCTCCATTTTTTTGGCAGTGTAAATCCAGAGGAGAAAATCCAAGTGAGGTTCACTGAGTTAGGGGAAAGTGGATTTTTTTTTTTTTTCTGGATGGGGTTTTTTATGGTCATTGCTGGCTGCAGCTGGAAGCGAGGCTGGAAGACCGCTGAAAAATTTTGCTCAGCTCCATGAAAATCAATTTCAGCCTCTGCCATCCCCAGGGTTTTGCTGATCCTTCCCAAATTCACAGCTTTTCCCTTTCAATCAATGCATTAATCATGGAAGAGAGAGAAGGAAGAACTGCAGAGCCATAGAGTCATTAAGGTTGTCAAAAACCTTTGGGGTTGTCAAAATCCCAGTCCTGCCAAGTCCACCCCTAAGCCATGACCCTCAAAGGAGGCACCACCTACCAAGAGATAATCCTGAATTTTATTTCAATTATTTCTCCAGGTTTGTTTATTTATTTTTTTAAAAAATACACACACTCCTCAGGCCACTTTTGACTCCAAAATTCCACTTGTTCACGTCTGTTTTAGTGATGAAATTACAGCTGAGAATGGATTTTATTTAACTTCTGTCTAAATTCCTGGCGCTGAATGATCCAGCTCAAGCAAAATTCATCAGCTGTCACATAATTTTGTTCTGTGCCTGCAAGAAGTGAGCTGGGCTTAAATTTGTTTCCAGTTAACTGCAATGAGCAGGAATAAAAATCCGAGCAGCTGGAATCGTGTCCGTGAGATGCAGGGAAACATTTCAAGGCTATTTCCCAAAAAATCCAGCTGGTGGCAGCAGTAATTTCTTTTCCATCAAAAGTTAAACTGAAAACTAAAAGGGAAAAAAAAAATCGCTGGAAAGGATAACTACAAGCAACATTGTTGAAATCTCAGGTGTGCTGCTCGAAAATGCAATTAAAAATGTTTATTGTTTCCTTAAAATGGGGGGAAAATCCCGTCCCTGCTGGATTTAAAGCAACAGCAGAGAGAGTTGATGACAGAGTGCCCTGGGACGGACGTGTCTGGGACAGAGGTGTGCTGAAAGGGCCCTTGAAAGCTTCCTTGGAGCTATCAGGTGCCAGCAGGGATGGAATGACCCCTGAGGGAAGCAGATTTCCACAGGAACTCCCATCTTCCCTCCCTGCAACCATCCAAACCATTCTGTGGGAAGAGCAAGGGGATTTTTAGGATAACCGTGACAAAGAGAAATGCAAGCCCATGCTTGGATTCACAGATTCACAAAGGGCACAGAATGGGATTTAGACACAAAAATTCCTCCTCAGGAGGACGAGGCAGCCCTGGGACAGAGCCCTGAGAGCTCCAGAACATCACGAGGCTGTGACATCTTGCAGGTGACATTTCAGCTTTGATCTACACCCCGCCAGATGCTCCTTCCAAGCAACATCTCTGCCTTTATAATTCCTTCAAATCCACCCCCTGCCCCCTTCCCTTTTCACTCTGTCCCACCTGTAGCATCTCATCCTCCTCCTTGGATCTCCATTTCCAGAAATCCGGGCACTGCCAGGGCCGAGTCTTTTCCTCCTCCTCCAGCTACACCTCCACCACTAAATCACACCCTGGCACATTTCCCTACGCAGCCAGGATGTCTGGGAAGGACTTATTCCTGCTGGTTTCCCTCTAATCTTTGCATCCCTTTGGGAATATCCCTGTGGAACAGAAATGCTGCTTTGCCGTTGGCACCGTTTCACTCCCAGAGGAGGTTGGAGGGAATTTTGGAGCTCTCAGAACATCCAGGCACAATCACGGCTTCTGTGATTGAGTCGTTTCTCTCTAAATAAGTAAATTAACTCTAATACCCTTATTTGCTATCAACCTTATAAAACATAATAAAAGCCAGATGTCTCTTCCTTAACCTGATGTGCCGTAGTTGGATTATTTTTCCCAGACTTTATGAAAGTGATTTTGCTCTCCCTCTGTGTTTCCTCTGCTGAATTCACCGCAGGATCTGATGGGAAGAAATTTGGAAAGGGATAAAAAAAATAGAAAAACCTGGGTTTATATGGATTCAGGTCCAACCTTCCTCTCTCCAAGTCTTGTTCTGTGTGTGGATGGCTTTGAACCTGGGAAGGTCACTCTGGACTCAAGGAGATGGTAAATTATTGAGTGATTTCAGCTCCAAAGGGTACAAAAGATGCTAAATAAGAGTCCTCACCCCAAGAACCTCCTCAATAGCCTGGTTGCATCACAGAAATTACCCAGGACTGGACTCACAGAGAGGATTTGGTTCCTGGTGCTCTTGGGTGGATTTCAGTGACAGTTTGGTTTGGCAAGATGGGAACCAAACCTATCATCAAAAAATTGCAATTCTGTCATTTTCTGTGATTTCCTTTTGTTTTAGGTGAGTTCAGCTGAATCACAAGACACATGCTGAGAAGAAGCTGGACTGAAGACCACACTGTGCTCTGCCTTTAGTCCTTGCTGCTCAAAGGCAGCTCCCAATCTCCATTCAGCTCCCTGAAAACGAGCACAGGATCGCTGTTCCACACCGAACTATTCAAATCCTGAAACCTACACCTGGTTCCCTCCCTGCCCCACCATAATTAGGCACAGGGAAAGCCTGGAAAAACTGTAATCATGCTCAAAACCGTGCCTTGGGATTGGGTTTCCTGTGCCAAGGCTGCTGCTGGCAGGGGAGGAGGGACACATCCATGGATCTCTCGGCTCATCGGGGACTGTGGTGGTGGAGAATTCCAGTACCTCATCCCTGTGTCCGTAGGGATGGTGCTGGTGTGGGGATGGAAGGTTTGGATGTGATGGAGTGGTGGGGCTCAGGTGACAGGAATAGCTCAGCACTGCTGTCAGGGATGGCAGAGGGTGGAGAGGGGCTGGAACATTTCCCATTTATTTTATTGGCTTTCCCTCAAACCAGCTGAGAAAAGAAAGGAGCCTGTTCTGCAACCCCTCAGAGCTACAGGACTTGCCCATGGAGTCATTTTAGCTCCCAATTAAACTAAATATTGTTTTCACACCAACAGCTTTTCCCCCAGCTGGGCTGATAACAGGATCGTGGTGTTTGCGTGAGGTTTCTGGTGAAGCAATTTGGGGTTTCGTGTCATTTGCTGAGAGTCAGGGTGGTTCCTCATCCAAAATGATCATTTTGGATGAGAGACGTTCAACAGAACTGTTCTGAGCTCAAGGAATCTTCACTCAGGCACTTGTCTGCAAGAACTCGTCCACAGACTGCTCCTGCTCTGGGGTCAGTCCCCTTGGCTGGATCTCCTACAAAATATTCCAGTTCATGCTCCATATGAAACCCAGGTGGAACAAAGCCACCGTGGGGCAGAGCTGTAATTTTTCCAGGGATTATATAACATGGGTGTCCCTGGAATATGGGGAAATCTCTTTCTCATGTTGCAAATTCTAGCAATGTTGAGATGGTGGAAGGTCCCGCTGAGTCAAATTGCTGCTGAAATACTTTTTAACCACCAAGACTGGTTTTGTCTTAATTTAATCTGATAAAATTGAACAGCAAGGTGACCTGGAAAGCATTTAAAGAATCATTCCCAGCTTTGCTCAGCCAACGCTCTGAGACAAAAAAAAATTTCAGAACCACAACAAATTTTAGAACAAAAATTCCCTTCCTCCTCCATCCTTTTGCTCCAAGAACACTCCCGAGGCTGCTGGTTGAGTTTCATCCACCTGATTTGTACAAATCATGTCAGGTTTACGAGTGTGTCAGGTGGCATTAGGGTAAGGCCCTTTGCCCATCTGATTTTCCTGCCGATTTCCCTAATTCCAGACATGGAATTCCTCTCCAGCAACCTTTGAAATTAGCAAAACGGCACGGAAAACCTCCGCGCTGAAATTGGAGGTATCTCCATGGGATTACAGAGGAATTAAAGGCTTCATGTGGTGAGGAAAGGGAGAGCCCAAAAGCCTGCTGAGCAAAATCGTGCTGGATGTCAAAGCAATTTGTCCCCAGATCCCGGCACGAGGATGCCCAACGGAGAATTAGTGGTGATGGGTTGTTTGAGGCTGGGACCCCTTCCCTCGGCACAGGCTCCCGTCCCCCTCCAACCTCGGGAGGCTCCGGCCGTGCCCGTGGCTTTCAAACACAACATTTGTTATCCGCCTGCCCCGGATCAGGGGGATCCCTGGATGGGCAGCCCAGGGCAGGGCGCTCGGCCGGCATCTGGTTCTCATGTTCAATCTCAGCTCCTCCACTCGGGCTCGAGTGACAACAGAACAATGCTCGCCCTGCAGACTGACTAATTAGGCTGCATCTGGAGCTAATTAAGCGTGGAGTCGCAGCGAGGGGAGCACTCCCCTTATCAAACCAGCAGCAGGGGCGAGACAGGAGAAAAATCACTGCTGATAGGGCTCGGTTTTTCCGTGGAAGCAATTTAAACGAGGCAGTGGAAATCAGTTTTATCCCAGAGGAGAAACAGGAGTGGGGCTGGTCCCAGGATGATGAACCTGGGTTGTTTTTTTTTTTTTTTTTATGGAGACGGGGAAAGGTGGGAGCTGGAGATATTTCAAATAATTAATTGAGATTGTCTTTGAACTCTTGCTTCTGTGCATAATGTATGGGCATGAAGATGCCTCTTCAGCATGAATATCATTTAATATTTTAGTTTCTGATACTCCATGGCACTTGTAATTAAATAAACTGGCCTTTGCTAGGTGAAATATACTCTGATCTCTCTTTTGTTTTAACTACTAAAAGGAATTTTTATTGTTAGATATTCTAATCTTAGTTTTGTTTGGCCAAAACGGGGAGAAATATGGTTTCCATTGCTTTATCAGCCACTAATTAGGATGAGGCTGCACATTTTTTAATAGCTGGACAGTTTTATTTTTTCAGTGAATGAATTCTTGTGGAAGCCCCAAAAATCCAGAGTACAGGGAGTCACAGGAGTTTAAACATGAAGTAGCAGAGTTTATTTTCGATGCCTCTATTTTTCATCGTAGCACTTGCAATGCCAATAAACGGAGAGAAATCCTCCAAACGCCACAGATAAATTTGTCATGGCTTGGTTCAGAACAGTAAATTATTTTTAGATCCATTTTAACTCCTTTTTTCTGACCTGGAAATGTTTTATTTCCAGGATGGAAATGGTTTAGCTGCAGGTTCTCATAATAAAGAGGTTTTTTGATTGATTTTTCTTCTCTTTTTTGCTGGTTTTTTTTTTGTCCAGGAGCCATCTCCAAGAATTTCCGAGAAGCGCCCAGCTTCATACATGGATCCATCCAGCGCTGGAATTCCCACAGCCCTGGTGTTCCTGAGGGCTCATTGCTCTTTCCCAACCTGCACAATTTAAATCCATTTTGGTGAGATGAAATCTGGATTTTTGCCAAAGCTTTTCCAGGATTTAGAGCTCTTTGTACCTCCTCCAAATTATCCTTTCCATGCTGGGAGTGTCCATCTCTGAATATTCTGCCTGTCACGCTGAAGGAGAAGTCCCAAAGCCAGAGAAAAATCACCAAAATGGGTGATTTTTGTCTTTTGCTTAATATATTGTACATCAAACATTAGTATTTGGGGTTTTGGTCCCACCAGTGTCACCAACAAAGAGCTCCGGGGATCCTCTGCTCCCAGCCCACCTCTGATCCCAACATTTGGATTGATTGTCATGTTTTTCCTTCTCCTTGTCCTTCTGTCCTTCATGGATTCATACAATCATGGAATCATGGAATTGCTCAGGTTGGAAAACCCCTCCAAGATCATTGAGTCCAACCTTTAACCCAGCAATTCCAAGGCCACCACAGAACCTTTCCCATGGGATTTTGAGCAGTTTAATTTCCAGTTCCAGCCTGGGATGAGGAGGGGAAAAAATACTCACAGAGAAGCTTTACATCCATGTAAAATTATCTGATCTTCCCTGAATTTTGGGGTTTTGGGATGTTCCTTTTCTTTGAGAGCAGGGGAGTGAAAGGAGAAAGGAGCTGGGATATCCTGGATGTTTTTCCAGTCCTTGGTGTTATCTTGAAACAGAGAAGGGAAATGTAGGAACAAACTGGATTTGTGGTCTTGGGGTTTAACAAGCAGCCTATGCAGAGCGGGGAGCACAGGCTGGAGTTCAATCCCAGCAACTTTCCTTGCAATCCCAGAGCCTGTCAATCTGCAGATTTCAGGATTCTGGCCCAGTTTGCCATATTCAACTCTGGATTTTCCTGAACACAGACCTCAAGGATCAGATAGTTCCATTTCTAGGTGAATGTGTGTGTGTGTGGGAGTGAAAGGTCACCTCAGGCTTATCTCTAAACAAACCCAGGAAACTCCAAATCAGCTCATTTTTTATTTTTTTTTTTCAATCCCATGCAGGCTGGCAATGGGCAAAGCAGCCTGGACAGCTTTTTTTTTTAATATCCAAATATTCCCCACCGAAGCATGACCTCAAATATTAGCTTTCCACCTAGCAAGACTAGACAGGAGCAGGGCAAAGGCACGTCTGTTCCTTAGCCCTGATGCAGGAAAAACTATTTAGATCTCCTTTTTTTTTTAATTATTATTTTTTTTCAGCCCCTCCTGGGCATGTTTACTTTCTTTGGGGCTCATGAATGGCGGCTTCAGAACCCCCCTCATTGTGATTTGCCCCGAGTCCCTCCAAACATCCCTTTCTCTCCGTGCTTTTTCAAAAAGAGCCTTTTTTTTGGCCCTCCCTCCCCCGTGTTCCTGCGTGTTGTGATTTCACTGAGGCTTCCAATGGTCTTCAACAGTTCATTTACGCCGGGAGCCTTCTATAAACTGTACAGCCATGGTCTCCTCGCCCGGCCACCCACCGACCCAGCCTGTCTAAACAGCATCTGTCTCCATCCCAGACACATCCAGCCAGCTCGAAATGGATTGAATCCAGCTTTTTTCCCCCCTTTGTGCCCTCCTGCAAAGCCAGGGTGGGAGTCAGGAAGGGGGCAGAGGGGTGGGGTGGGGTTGGGGTGCTGCTCGTGCACCCCCGGGTTTGTTTGGGGAGCGCTGCTGGAGCTCCATCCCTCAAGTGCCACCAAATCTCCCCGTGGGGAGCAGATGCATTATTGGTGACGGGAGCCTATTTAACCTTAATCCCAAATGCATTACCCAGGGAGCTCGGCTTGGCTTTTTGACTTAAGGTATTGGAGGTTATTACTTCTGGAATGCAGGCGTTGCTCGCCAGGATCTCTCCGTTTGGGGAGAGGGCAGGGATGGATGGGCTTTTCCTTGCTCAGGCAATTTGAACACATTTTTGAAAGATTAAGTCAGATCAGCACTTGAAAGGCTCAGTTACCTCTTGAGTGTGACAGCACAAAACCCATTCCCCTTCCCAAGAGCCTCGTTCAGCTCGGAAAAAAACCCCAAAAATTAAGAGAGGGGTTAATTTTGCCTGGCAGCTTGGAGAGATTTGTGTTTGCTAAACCACTGCTTTTCCTCCTATTTACCCTGCAGCATTGTCCAAAATTATTCCTGCCTGGAGAAGGAAACTGCCCTCTGTGGTCACTGGGTGCTTCCATGGGGTGCATCCACATCCGTGTCAACACTTTGGATGCAGCAAAAAGCAGATTTCCAAGGGCTGGTTTGGCTTTCAGGCCTGGGAAGGTGTCACCTCTCTTAATTAAGGGAGCTGTCATTACAGGTAGAGGGTGTTTTAGGGAGAAAAAGTCGTGATTTTGGGCTGTCAAGAGCTGAGCTCAAAAATAGAAATTGAACTTGTAACTGAATATGGAAAATAGTCATAAAATTCCAGGTTTAAATCTGTTGGAATGATCAGCCTGCCCTGGGTTCAACAGAGCAGGGAGGTTGTATTGGATAAATACAGTTTAGAAATGCTTTGATTTGTTTCTAACTTTAGGTTTTGAGACAAAATATAAACTTGTGAAGGTTTGCCTTTTGCCAGGTCCCTCTGAAATAAAGCAAACTCGCTGTTTTCTTTGTTTGCAACCTATTTGAGCTAAGAAAGCAAAACAATACAAAAAGAAAGATGAAATGGGAGGGAAGGCCTCAGAGTGAAACCAGATTACTGGTTTTTAATAAAGCAGGAAAATAACACATAAATTAAGGAAATTTTTAAAAAAAAAAAAGAACAAAAGAGAAAGAAATACTTAATGAAGGGGACGGGGGGATAAAGTTTTCACTTTGGAGGGTGGGATTAGGTTGGATATTAGGAGGAAATCCTTCCCTGTGAGGGTGGGGAGGCCCTGGCACAGGGTGCCCAGAGAAGCTGTGGCTGCCCCTGGATCCCTGGAAGTGTCCAAGGCCAGGTTGGAAAGGTGTGGAACGAGATGAGCTTTAAGATCCCTTCCAACCCAAACCATTCCACGATTCCATGATCTCTGGGACAGAAGGATGTGCCCACAGCAAGAGCCTGGGTTTGGAGCTGTCAGCTGAGCCAGTCCAGCAGCTCTGAGGGGCTGCTGATCCTCTGCACAATTAGAACAGAGCCTGTTGACATTCCTGTATTTTGACATTCCCTGATTTATTTCCAGTTTCAGGTGCCTAAGGAGATGCATGTTTTGCTCTCCAACCTTGTTTCAGCACTGGGGGGATCCGTTCTGAAGTGAGGCCTGGCTTTAGGAATAAAAGAAGGGGATGTGCTCCCCTGTGCTGACGGCACTTCATTGTTCTCGTGCCTCCTCCAAGCCCAATTCAGATTAGATTCACTATCAGTCATGATTATGGAAAAGAAGTGATAAAACGTGGCTTGGAAAAAAAATCATGTTTGGACAAGAATTTGCTGACATATTGTGGAGTGATAACATGATAGTGAAAATAGCCAGATCCTGCCTGGCCTGGCGTCTGGAATCAGTAAAAAGAGGCAGGCAGGAATACTGCAAGCTGAATTCTGTTCCCTTTCCAGCACAAAATCGGCACCTTTTAGGATTTTTTTAGAAACCCATCGATAGGATTTGCATTGAAAACTTGCCATAATTCCTGAATATTGGCTCCAGCCTGGGCTGCATTGCAATCCTTTCTCACTGAAGTCATGGGAGAGTTTCTGGAGGTATAACAGGAGGAATGGCCAGTTGGGTTTGCCAATCCCAGGCAGAACATCCACAGCTGATGCTGGAGGAGTGCTGTTGTGTGTGGAGAAGGAGAGCAGGGTGACTCTAAAAAATGAGAAAACTGCCTGGTTTTAATGGGAATTTAATCTATATTAGGTCCTAGGAATTCTGCTGCTGGTGGTGTGAGGTGCTGCCTCACCCCTCCTGGGCTGCCCCATCTTCTGACTTCCAGGGAAATGGGGTGGACAGCTTCCACTTCTGAACCCAGCAGCCCATTCTGGCCAAGGCTGATAACCACACAAGACCACTCGATCATCACAAAGACCTACAAATCAGGTGAAAATTGGTGTCTGGGGAGAAAAATAGCACAGCTGGGAATGCTGCAGAGCCTGGCCATGGTCAATCCCATCAGGCTGATGGTTGGACTCCATGATTCCATAATTCTGTTTCCCCATCAAGAAAAAGCTCCTCCTTGAAGTTATTTTTCCTTGGTTATATTCCATACACAAAGGGGGAATGCCTGGAAGGATCTGGACTCTTCCACTGTAATTCCCAGGCTCTCAGCCACAATCTGGTGTTGAATGAGGATTTGCATTTAGACCCTAAGAATAAGGAAAAAGGTGGTGAAGGAGAACAGAAATCGAGGGATGGTTTTATTAATGGCAGCGTGGAAAGGCAGTGAATGCACAGGATGGGCTGGAGGTCTGTTCGTCACTTGCTGAAAGTCTCCATTGTACTGGGACTGGGTGTCCTTGGATCTATCCCTGACCACCAACATTATTCAGCAGGTCCTCTGCCCCCTCTGCCAACACCACGATTTGTCGTGTATTGGATCTCTTCTGTAAGAAGGTGTCACACTCTTCTTTTGAGGGGCTGGACATGCTTTGCCATAAGAGAGGGATTTTCTTTTGCTTAATTCCACCCCTCTTCTCTTCCATCCCTCTTCACTCAGGTTGGTGTACACCTCAGCAATTGCTGCTCCTCCACAGGACGCTGCTTCTCCACGCCTTGAACAACCTTTGCTTTGTAACATCTTATCTGAGTTAAAACCAGAGATCCTTGACCATTCCAAAAGAGGAGAAGAGAGGGAAGAGCTCCTCAGGAGTGGGTGCAGTGTGGGTTTTCCATAAAATGCTATTCCTGTCGTTTTACGGCTGAGCGTGTCTGAAAGAGGATTCTTTTTGCAGAAGGTGAAAATGCCACGAAATGCCTGGGATCCTCTTGCATCTGGAGGAATGTCCATGTTGCAAGAGACCTCTGTAAATATTTATACCTGATGACTTCGCAGCTGGCTGTTAAGTGCCCTGATTGTTCCTGTAATGCTGCTCGCAAATGGAGATCTGGCATTTAAAGGACGCAGCACAAATTGTTCCCTTGGCCTTCACGTTTGGTCAGAGAATTTACTCAGGGCTGGTGATATCACTGGGGAAACATCCTCTCACCCCTTCTTTCCATGCGTGCACAACGAGCAGAGCTCTCCCGCGTGGAAAATGGGAGGAAAAGTGGGAAAAACACCCCAAAGAAGCCCCATTTGGGGGCTCCAAAGAAAACACGTGGTGTGGGGACATCAGTGGGGTCACCTCCCCACGGTGGGGTGTTGGTGGTGCCCGGTGTGGGTGTTGCAGCCCCAGCTGCTGTTCTTTGGCTGGACAGTGGCCAAGCCGGAGAGACCTCGGCCCCGGTGACTCAGTTTTGCCACGGATCTGCTCCTGACAAAGCCTTTCCTGCCAGGTCGGGTCGGGGGTGCTGTTAACCCCTTGGTGGTTGGAGTGGGGACGGTGCCAGGTGGGTTTTATGGCTCAGGGTTGCTCAGGTGAGGACATGACAGCCCAAAGCAGCTCCAGCGCGGTTTGGGATTGAGAGGAAATATCCACCGGGCCAACAGGGTTTTTTTGGGATCCATTACCCCAGGGCTGGGGCAGAGCTCAAGGGAAAACAGAAAACAGCACATCCTCATATCCTCCATCCTCACTACAAATTGAATTCGACCCCAGGCATGTGAAAACACCACTTTATCATCACCACAGCCAGTGCCAGTGTCAAGGAGACCTTTGTGGCCTCCTGCTTTACGTAATTTAATAGTTCAGCTGCACCTTTGGCTGGACTAAAATCAATCCTGAGTTTGTGTTGGGCAGCCAGGAGGATTTCAGAGAGGGGACAGAAACCATTAAGAAACCAAACAAACCACAAAGTGCCTCGTTCTGACTTTCTTCTGAGAAGGAGCCGCTTTCAAACTTCTCCTTTTGAAAAGTTGTCTCATCGTTGGGCTAATTTGGAATTAATGAAAAATAAATCGACCCCCTCAGGGCCTGCCAGGAGAATCCCATGTTTCATTCTGCTGGAAATGAAGCAAATAAAACCAAATTAATCTTGAAAAACTGAAATACTGGCACGAGGTCTGTGTTTCTGTTGGAGTTTTGGAGACCGAGGGAGCAGGTGATTCTCACTCTGCAGAGCTATGCCTGGAGAAAAACCACCCAATGCTGGGTTTGGTTTATTTGATCCCTCAGCAAAGTTGCAGGCACCATCCAAAACTGCTCCACTGCCTTTGTTTGACCAGCTTACTTCTTCAAATTATTTGGATTAATAGTTTGGGTGATGTTCTTCTCTCCCTGTGCCCAATCTCTGTTAATCCCTACATTTAGCCCTATAATTAAACCTTTTGTCGCCTTATCATGAAAGTCAGCAGAATCATTTTTCCCAAGAATGCAACCCAGGAGTCCCTCCTTTCCTCATTCCCTGCATTTAGGCTCAGTTACCACCTGCTTTCCAGGTAATTCTTTTTCTTCCTAATTGTTGTTATCCCTTGAGTGTTGACCCTGCAGCAAGCCAAGCTGGAAGGGGATCCCTTGGGTGGGCTGGACTTAGGTTGTGCTTCACAACATTGGGATCCTTGTGGGTTTATCTTTGGGACCTTTCAGCTTGGGAAGGAAACAGATTTATATAAAACCTCACAGCTCAGATTTTAAACAGAGAGGATGTGCTGTGCTCGGTGCAAGTAGAATATTTACAGTTCTCAGGCAGGATGATAGATGCCCCTTACAAATAATAAATAAAGGTTGAGTGTTGGGAAGAAGATTCATAATGATAAAACTAATCATGGAGTAGTCTTTATTGAGGAAAACAAAACTGGGACACAATCCCAAAATAAATTTACTGTTTACTGAAACACTGTGGAGTGGTTTAAATGTTGTTATAAAATTCATTTTTACCGTCTATGCCGAAGATTTGGGTCAGTGGGGCTGTTCTAGGTTTCCTAGAAAAATTTAATTCAGCCCTAATAGTCATAGGGAGGTCCAGGCAGCTCCAGCGAGGCTGAGGGAAACCCAGATTCCTGCAAAACACAGCGAGTGTGAGAATGGGAGAGGATGAACTGACCTGGAATTGCTTGGTCTGAATTCACATCTCTGGACGTGCCTTAAAATATGTCCCAGTCCAGACTAAACCAGGCAGCACATCTGGAGCTGTAAAACCAGGGGCTGCAAGGGGCAGGGAGTGCATCTCTGGCAGGCAGAGATTCCTGGGAACAGGCTGGGAGGGTCAAATCCCTAAATCCTCGCTGCTGAGCTGGGGTGCAGCTCCCAATGAACAGCACAGCCTTGGCCATAAAGGTTTGTATCAGCTTCAGGCACTGGGAAAGGCAATTCCCCCTCTCCTGGGGTGAAACTGCCATGAGGAGGCAAAACAATGCTTTACATTCAAACTCAGTGAAGGATGTGGAAAACAAAATGGATTGGCTTTGAATATCCTCAGAAAAGGGGGAAATAAATATTGAGCTATCTCCAAAGTTTGAGGAGGTTAGTGATCATGGAATCTCTGTGCCAGGAAGAAACGTGGAAAAGCTGCTAAAAGAGTCATCTCTGGAAGTGTCCAAGGCCAGGTTGGATGGGGCTTGGAGCAACCTGGGATTGTGGAAGGTGTCCCTGCCCATGGCAGGGAATGGAATGAGATGAGCTTTAAATTCCCTTCCAACCCAAATCATTCCAGGATTCTGTGGTTCTGTTCTTGGACCACTCTCCAAGATATGCTACCTATATTTCTCCAGATGACTTCTTTCCTGCATCTGGATTAGGCTCAAGTGCTTCAGCAAGAGTTTATTTCACTTCAGAGACACATTTAATATTTAGGGCAAACATTTCCTTTGGCTTTGCTGTTTGGGCTGGGCACTGCGGGGTGGGAGAGCACCTCCAGCAGCAAGGTTGAATCCAACCCCACTTGCTAAAGTCCACTTAAAGTGTTTCTAGACCTCAACACCTCCTTTGAAGACACAAAAGGGTGATTTTTGCCCTGGCTGCACAACGCAAATCAGCACAACGTGTTCTAATGAGAGAGGGAAACACAACTCTCCTTCTGCTGAGGTTACATTGCACAGCCCCACCACTAAAAGCCATCAGCCACTGTGAGAAATCCCTTTTGGAAAGTGTGTTTTCTCTCCAGGATGCCTGGAAAGGCTTATGAGCAGGGAGAGACTCAACCTGGTGACCGCAGCTGCCTCACAGCCCAAGTTTGGAGCGAGGACGGGCTCAGGTATGGCCAGAAACAGCAGCAGCCCCACAGGCACGTCCTGCACTCCTGCCCTCGGGGAACTGCTGCTGGCAGCCAAGGGACTGAGCCCTGCGTGCATCAGAAATGCTCTGGACTGTCAGGTCCGTGCAGAACAAAGCCAGGCTTGCAGCAGAAGGACAGATGGACACAGAGCAGGTTTCCCTTGGCAGCTCAATGCCACAGACAGCAGTGCTGGGGCAAAACAACAGTGACATTTGGGACATGAAGAGAGGGCTTAAAATATCCTGCCTGGGGCTTTTTTTCCTCTCCTGTGGCACATGTCCTCTTCTCTTGCCTTTTTGGTATTGTCCCATTATTTTCCTCAGACTTCTGTTTGTACCTTTCCCTACAAACCTTCTCAAAACCCTCTTTGCACAAAGAGGTGCTGGAGATATCACCAGCTCTTGGACTTTTCTTGTGGAATCCATCACATATGGCTGAGGGGGCTCCATGGGTAGGAATTCTTTCCTGGGAGGGTGGGGAGGCCCTGGCACAGGGTGCCCAGAGAAGCTGTGGCTGCCCCTGGATCCCTGGAAGTGTCCAAGGCCAGGGCGGTTGGAGCTTGGAGCAACCTGGGACAGTGGGAGTTGTCCCTGCCCATGGCACGGGGGGCGCTGGATGGGCTTTAAGGTCATCCCCAACCCAAACCATTCCATGATTCCATGAATTGGAGGATTTCCTGTCCCTTGGTGTTTTTTTATCATCGTGGTTTCTGCTGTAGCAGATTTCTTGAACATCAAAGTTTGTACCCAGGAGCAGCCAAGCAGCCAAGGAACAAAAAAAGGGTTGCAAAGACTTTCTGGGGTGACAAAAAACTGCTGGACCCAGTAGGAAGTAGGGAATTAAAAGGATTGCAAATATTGCAAATATTTTGGGCACTGCAAGGCTGAGAATACTCATAAAACCTCTGCTTCTGAGGTACTGAAGGGGGTCTGTCCCCCAAGTGATGGGGGCACAGAGCTAAACCCCAGGCCACGGGTGTTTGAGGTAATCATTATTTATTGTTATATTTTGCAACCGAGTTAAATAAAAAAAGCTGAAAGCTTTATCACTTGCTGGAACTATTTCCTCCCTTTAAACCTTTGAGTAATAGAGATAAAAAGTGAGTGTTACTTGTGATACTGGGGGAAAGAATGCAATATTCTGTGTGGTGCTGTCTGGAAGAGCCCCTCTGCTCTGGCCTTGCTTTCTCCCCCTCAGCCCCAGGCATGGAGACACGAACTCATCTATTTGAGAAGTGGAGGCCACTCATTTTTAACTTGAAATCCTGTTTCTTGCAGGATTCTATTCAGGTTTCTCTTCAATTGCAAAAGCAACCAACATTTGGCACAAGTGGAAACACATCCGAAAAAATAAGATGGGCACGAAGCTGCAGCGCTTCCAGTGGGTCTCGTTCCGTGGAAATTTTTAACTTGGGCTGGACATTTCCCCTCTGCCCCTGGAGTGCTAAGACTCATCTTCCTCTGGTGGGACAGTTAAACTGGGGACCCTGGGAGAGAAGATTAAAGCAGCTCTGCCTTTTGGGAGGCCAAAGATACACAGCCAGCATCCCTGCGAGGGCGCGGGGATTAGGGGAATACGTCGAATTTCCAAATTTAGAGCCGAGGACTCGCTTCCCATAAACAAAGGCCGCTTTTTAAAACGAGATGTTAGGGAGATAATGCACCAAAAAAAAAAGAAAAAAAGAAAAAAGTTTGCCTTTGTGACTAAATTCTGCTATTTTGCAGCCAACCTTCAAACGGGCTGTTGGTGCAAGTGAACAAACGCTTCCTGTCTGTGCGTCCTCATGGGTGGTCGCGTTTTAAAATGAAATATCCAGGCTGACAAATGCCTTTACAAAGGCCAGATTATAAACTGTAAACCTACTGTCAGCTGGGCAGGGAAAAAAACTCCAAATGCCTCTTATACCATTTAAAGATTTAGTTTGGCTTCAACACTAAAGCACTTCATCTTGAAGGAGAAAGGAGCTTAGAGTTTATAAATTGTTGTTTGGGCTCTAGTAAGCTCTGGATAAGGGAATCTCTCTGCTAGGAAACAAATGACCTTCCCAAAATTTAGGGAGCTCTGGGTATTGTTACGAAGACAAAATGCCTTGGAAAAATGTCCCTGGAATACAAAGGGATTTGAGGCAGCTCTGTTACTCTTAACATACAGTTCATACAGCTGCAAAGGGCAAATCCTGCAGTTCCAGTCTTTAAAAAAGGGTGGAAAAAAGTTAAACACATCAGGGTAATAAAATAAAAGCTGTTTAGATTGTCCTACTCTGTCTAAATCTGCTCTGGACTCCCTCTTGCACTGAGTTGTCGAACTCAGGCTGAATATCCATGTTATTTTGGCAAAAAGCTCCCAAAATTTCCTATATTCTCCTCACTGGTGATCACAAAGGGAAGCTTTGTGGCAAATATGGCCATTTATGACAACGTGGTTGCCACGCTCAGCAATTTGAATCCAAAGTGGAGGAACAAAGAAACTCCAGGAGGAAAAATCATGGGCATTGCCCTCCCTTGCATCCACCAAGTGAAATCCTGCAGCTCCTTTGTGCATTCCTGCTCTGGCAGCATTTCCAGTCCACCCCGAGCTCGGAATTGTACTGCAAAGCTCTGATCCTCTGCTCTCCAAGTGCCATCCATGGTCTCCCTTTCTTCCAGGGGCTGTGTTCATGGATTTTTGAGCTGGACGTGGGATTTACAGGCAGAAAATTGTATTTACTCTGCAAATCCTTGCTGTGTTCCTCTTGCTTGCTGGTTTCTTGCCAGGAACGCTGTAGGTCATGCTGCCCTTGCTGGAGGCAAGCAGAAATTTTGGTGGAATTCATCAAATCTGGGAAAGTTGAGGGATGTACATGCTGAGCTGGGTGGGAAACAGAAAGGAAAACACCACTTCCATGGGTTTTAATGTTTCACTTTTATCCCTGTCATCTCATGGAAATCAGCACCACCCAAGGCATCGCCTCTCATTCCTTTCCCTGGGAATTTTTATTGTTGCTGGTGTCCATACTGGTGAGCAGAACTCTTGACACTCTTTCCTTGGGGAACCACCACCTCCATTGTTTGACATGCCCACTCTCAATCGTGGAAACCACATTTTTCTTGTGCCTTTCTCTTTCTAGAACACCGAAAATCCAGCAGAGCATCAAACCAATTATTTGAGATGGCTCTTGGCAGGTTCCAAAGGGTGTGAGGTACAAACATGTTCGATTTTCTCAGCATGTTCAATTTTCTAAGCCTGCTCAGTTTCCATGCCACAGGCTAAAGTTTGTCGGCACCAAATTCCGTGGGACCTTTGGAAAAGATGATTATTCCAGTGCCCATCAGATTGTTTGAGGGCTTGAATGTGACTCCTGCTGGGACTCAGGCCCTCAGCTGTCCCTCCTCTCCTTCCCAGAGACCCGATGACAGTTGTGCAGCTGCATCCAAAGCTTTTGTCCAAAAGGAACGCAAAGGAAATTACTGGAAAATCTTCACAGCAGATCTCCCTCCGCCCACAGAGTGGTGGGAATAAACATCACAACTTCAGATCTTGGTGAATGCAGATAAATTGAGGCTGAGCTGATAAGTTAATGACACACCAAAACCAGATTGCTTCAGGACTGAAGGGATAAGCGGGCAATGAGAAGAATCCTGGAATCCTGACAAATCCTGGAGTGCTTTGACTTTGGGTCCCCTATGTGCCAGGAGGGAGCTCCTGCAGTCCTGTGCAGCGGGAATGGGGCTCTCAGCATCCAGAGAAATCCTGGTTTTTAGGCTTTTTCACCCAGGCATGCCCAAAAAAGCTCAAATTCTCCTGGAATGATTTCTCCAGGATGTGCCCTGCCCTGTCCATCCACACTGCTGGGTCTTTTCCCTTGACTCCCCTTAGCTGATGACTTCACTGTTGCTATCCCAGGAGATCCCACATCCTCATGTTCACTCAGAAAACTGACTGAAGTGAGTGAAGAAAGTGGAAAGTTGGGAATAAAACATCTTTAAGAAAATATCTTGCAAATTATTTCTACTATGTCTCTCTCCATGGTGCTCCAGGAGATTGATGTGTGCATACAAATCCTCTCTGGGCTATCTCGGAGGTCTTTTCCAACCTAAACAATTCCATAATTCTATGACTCTATGCTTTTAACATATTACAGTGAACATGATACTAAAAATAAATCATCAAAATGTCTTGAAGACCAATTTTGTGCCTGCAGACCATGACAAAATTTGTGCTTCCTTTTGAAAATTATAATGAAGATTTCCTAGCTGAATGACAGGACATCTGACCCCCAGCCTGACCTGTGAAATCCTGCTTGATCCTCCTTGTATTCCAGCTGGAATTCCAGCTCTGTAGGGAAGGATCTCCTCAAAACTGTTCCTTGCATGCTGCTGTTGACAAGCCAGAGCTGCAAGGTCCTTTTTAACGGAAAGAGTTAGAGAAGTTATATTAAATTCCAACATCACTTTCCTGGAATTAGTTTGAGATGGGTGAGGTCCCAACAGTGGGGACACGTACAGAGGTTTTAATTGCCATTTATTGCTTTAGGGACACTGTGAGGTGACACCTCTTTGCTTTCCCTTTGTCAGACCCAAGTGATCCCATTCCAGATGGGATGGAGTCGCTGAGGTTGATTATTTGCTTGCTGCACCCTGGATTTGAGGCAGCCATGGCTATAAATCCATAGTTGCTGCTAATTTTGGATTCAGCTCCTCAGCTGGTGCTGCACCAAGCCACCCAGTCCTTCTAGGAACAGCCAGAATCTCCCACTGATGTCCCAGGACTCCACAGAGCTGGAGGCAGATCCTTTGCCGGTGGAAAACAAATCCAGCAGCAACACGCACCAGCTGAGGATTCCCAGCATTTCTCCCAGCCCTCCAGAAAGAATCTGCAGGAAGAAAACCAATAAAAAAATGAATCCTCCTCTCCAAAACATTCCTCCAACTGCACCCACGACTTTATCTGTTTTCTTTCTGCATGGACTGTTCTCCGCCCCAGTTTTGTCTTTACAAGCTCTTGCTGCCACAGCAAAGGCTCTGCAAGATGAATCTGGGCTGAGACATGGAAATATTTTGCATTTCAGAGCAGTTTCCTCAAAATCCTGGTCTTCTGCAGCCTGTTTGGGATTGCTGGACAAGACATAGAGACGAGGAGAGCCCGGTGGCTTCCTCCAGCATCCTGTCCCAGCCTGGAGCAGGGTGGGGGCATTAAGCCAGGCTTTTGTTTTAGTCCCCTTTTCAAAGGAGTGGAACTCTTGAGAGCACCCAGCTGACAGGGCCAGTGTTTGTTTTTCTCTTTCCAAAGACAGCCTGACACCCGTGGAGGGAAGATGTCAATGCCGGGAGCAGGTTGGTGGGGAGGAACAGGAGGAAGCCGTTCAGCCCTGATTTATCCACGCCTCCAGAGAGCCAAGGCTTGATCCCTCCCGCTGGGGAGAGCTTGGCAGTTCACAGGATCAGGTCGCCGAGTAAATGGGGAATTCATCCAGAGATATCTAGGAAATACAGAGAATAAGCTGCCAACTCGACTCTGAAAGCCAACAGTTCACTAATTTTAATCAACAGCTGGATATTTTTATAGGGAGTGAAGAGATGGAGGGGTATTATGACAGAACAAGGGAGGTGGGATTAGACTAATCTAGCCCAGGCCAAGTGGGCTCTTCCTGCTCAGCCATGTGGAGTGTCATGACTGTGTGATTTAGACTACTGCACACTCACCCACACTGATAAGGAGGACAATTATGGGGAATACGCAACTCTTTGTGCAGCCCTCAGCCAGCGCAGCCTCGCTGCCGATGTCAGCTGGGGATCGTCTCCAGCTCCGAATTACAGAGGTCCCCATCTCAGGGACATGGCTGTGGCAGGGAGTTGCTGCAGGAAAGGATCCTGGAGCTTTCATGGAGGTCACCTTTGCCCTGTCCCTTCAAAACTTCAAAGGGACATTTCTGGTGAGCCCCCGTTGCCGTGGCGGTGAAACCTGGTGGGTGGCAACGTCATTATTCACCCGTCTGGAGAAGGGATCTCTGTGTTGTGGCTCCGTTGGGTCCCTCAAGGGCAGTTTCCCCGGTGTTAATTGTCGTGTTTCCCCGTAACTTCTGGTTCTCTCCATGTCCTTCTTCACCTTCCGCTGACTCATTCCCAGCCCAGCCTCGTGCCAGAGCGGCGCTGCCCAAATGTGACCCAGGGAAAAGGCAAAGCGTGCAGGGCCACCTCCCGCAGCCCACATCAATCCATTACTCCTCCTGGTAGGAAGCATGGGAAGAACTGTTCCAAGCCAAATTTTTTGATTTTTTTTCTTATTTTTAATTTTTCTTTTGGAGCAAGCCCCTGATTGTCGTAGAGCAGCTTTTGTTGTTGTTTATTTGTGTAGCTTTTCATCTTAACGAGGATGTACGGAAACAATTACCACATGCTTCATTCACAAGATCAACTCAAGCTTTTCCTGTCTGTGCCATGATTGGATGTAGCCACTCAAAATTACTCAGCTTTGCACAAATTGTGCTTTTAACTTGTTTTTTTTTTTAACATTTATTGTACAATAAGGATTTTTTCCCCCCTCTGCTAAATAAAGTTTGGGCTTTGCACCAGGTGGCTGTAAATGTCGCACAGTTTCTCCTTTTTGGCAGTGGAAAGTCCAAAGGCTTTAAGAAAATGCACATTTTTCAGGAGGGCAGAGAGAGGTCACAATGCACTGACTAATTCAAGATTTCCTCCGCTGGTTTCCATAACAAAGAATCATTTTTTTTCTTTATTTAGCTCTACTCACTGGTAGGTTTTCATTTGCATCAAAGCTTTGTTCTGCTCTCATTTGGGCTGCCTCCAGAGACCAAACAACATCACAGGCTGCTCCTGGCATGTCCTCCAAAGAAATGGGCCAAATTCTGAGCTGCAAGTTGGCTCCCACGTGTAAACTCTTGCTATAAAGATCCTGCTTGGGGTGAGAGAGGTTTGTGGCAGTCAACAGAGATTTCCATGGAGTTTTAAAGCTAAAACCACTTGGATTTGGTGCAATCCAGGTGGATGGGGCAGCCATGCCATTGTTAAGTTGATAACAACTCCTGCTCTAAGATCTTCCATCTTGTAATTCAGAAATTTTACCTCCTCGTGTGACATCCTTCCATACACACATCCCTTACCCCAGTCTGGTTTAATATTCCTATTATTCCTTGTGGAATTTCAATCCTAATAAGTCAGCAAATGGGTCTTCAAACTCACGTCCGAAAACTGTGGCTGGCTTTCCTGCGTGAAATCCTGGCACAGCCGCGCTGTGGAAATGATGGGGAATTTGGCAGGCGTTGGCTTTCCAGAGGCTGTTTGCCCTTTTCCTGTCCCTGCTGAGAGCTGCCCCAGCACAACAGGGCGATAAGGAGTTGAAAAATTGTGTTTTGCCTGGGAGATCTGCTAGGATTTGACAGCTGACTTCCCTGGAGACACTGGTTTGGGCTGGGCGTGCTCCAGCTGGGGTCACGGGAGTTTGGGTGGGATTTTCTAAGAGATCCAGGACTTAGCCATGAGACCCAAGAGTGAGGAGATATCTCCTGGTACCTTTCAATGGTAAATGAGATGACCTGGCTGGAGTGTGAAGGGTGTAAGAAAAAGGAGTTGCATTAGAAGAAGATAATGGGGAAAGCAAATTAGTAGACAAAAGGAAAGTAAAAAATGGGAGTTTAAATTTGACTGCAGAGGAGATGAGATATTGAGTGAGAGAAGCCAATATTAAAAATTAAAACAAACTGAAATGACAAATCCAGAATTGGAATGAAGTTTCTGCTCCAAGGGCTCAGCGTGTTTTGCAGGAGAACTTTCAGTGCAAAATTCATCGAAGAATCCCACACTGGGGACAGAGCCACGTCCTTGCCCACTCTAGTGCGTGACCACCAGGTTATTCCCTGCTTGGTGTTACCCTCATTAAAACCCTTCCAGGTCTCTGCTGATCCATCCTACCTTTTTCGGGAGCTCCAACCATCCACGTGGTCGTTTCTCCCCAGCACCTGGGAGTCTATTCCCAAGCTGGTACTCTCGGGTGCCTCCTGAGCGTGTACTGGGAGGTGAGAAATCCCATTTCTGACTTGGAGATCTTCATCCCATCTTCATCTCAGCAAAACCATGGCTGAGGAACTGCTCCCTGCCCCAAACCGTGTCCTTGATTAGTGATCCCTGCCCGCATTTGGGTTTATCTGATGCACAGGGACATCTGTTTATCATACGTTGCACGTCTGCTGAGCAACTTTTTTCCTCAACCCAGGTCCCGATTAAAGATTCCGATTAATGGAACTCGCTGGAAGGTCCTGTAAGGCAGCTCTTAAATCAATGTCATGTCAACTTTGCTGGGTTAATCCTGCACATCTGAATTCGGCTAAAATCCAACACTGCAAGGTCAGCCTGTACAAATTGATGGATTTTTATTCCTTTAACCTCAGAAGTGTTGCCGAGAGGGAAAGAGCAGCAAGAGTTGCTTCTTCCAACTGCTTCTTTTTCCTGCAAAAGGAAAGATAGATATTTTCCCTTTTCATATTTGCATATATATAATGAATTCATAATATATATATTTTTTAAAAATGAGAGCTATTTAAATCAGCAAAACACTGCTGCTCCTTTTCATGTTTATCTTATTGCTCATTTTTCTTGTGCATTGATTTGATAAGGGAGTAAAGGATTCTGGCGTTATAAGTTGGGAAGTTAATGAGGAATATCTCTCCCACCTTTTGAATTTATTTAATTCTTAAAAAAAAAAAA
>VZTJ01002441.1:135195-157084 GCA_013397795.1 Orthonyx spaldingii
TTATACTTGCTTTGATCAAAAAAAGCAAGCAAAAAAAAAAAAAAAAAAAAAAAAAAAAAAAAAAAATAGAAACCAAAACACAACAGACTGGAAAGAGTAGAAAGGATTGGAAACAGCAAATTTGTCAATGTTTTTCCTCGCTGCCGAGTCGCTGCTGCTTTAGATTAGCCCTGTCCCCCGCAATTTGACAGTAGCGCCGTGAACCTGCAGCGCAAGGCAAAGATAGGAGGAAAGGAGGAGGAATTCAGGGAATGTTTTCCCTCGGAGCAGCCGGGGAAGCGCCGCCGGTGGGACCGGGGCTGCGGTGACAGCGTTAACACTTCCCAGAGCCGAGGACCCCGCCGCTCGAATGGCGTTGCCCACCCTGAAAGTGAGAAGGTAAAGTTTATTTTTTCTGGTTTTTTCCTCCCCTTTCTCTCATATACAGAAGGGATCAAGACCACCAAGAGCGGCCCTTTTTTTCCCCCTTATTTTTTGCCACAATGATGTACAATTTGCATTTGTTAATAAAAAAAAATAAAAATCCTGCCTGAGGTCATCCACCTAGATTTGATTTTTTTTTTCCCTTTTTAAACAGGAAATGGGTTTCAGATGTTTGGATATTCAAAAGTAAGGCTGCTGATCTGCCTCCCCATTTACCACGTATTGACAACTGTCAAATCTTTTCTCTTTCCATTCCTGGCTTTAGGGCTGAGGATTGGCTTGATATTTTTATTTTTACGTGGTGCAATCCCTCGCTCACAGGATTTGCTTCCTAATTCCGAGGAAAACTGCCTTGGGAGGAGCAACCCAGAATTCAGCCCACGGCGACTCCCGAGCTGGTTGGGATGAGCTCTCCAAGGAGGGCATTTGAAGGAAGGGTTGGTGGGGTTTGCAGAAGGAGTTTGGGGTTGGGATGAGCAAGGAAAATACAGTCTTTCCCTTCCCAGTGCCTTGGGATAAATGAAGAAATGAATCTGTATTTCCAGGTTTCCTTAGATAAAATAATCAGTGTTTCCAAGTTCCCTTTCCGCTGTCAGCACCACACACTTGGAATTCAAATAATTGCTGGTTTTATTTCCTTCGTGTAACCTCCATAGCAAAGCCTGATAATATTCCACTAAAATTCCCTAGGAATTCCTCTCTGGGCACTGCAGGTGATGCATGAGGCTCTGGGAAAGGAGGGCTCTGCCTTGTCCAGGATTTCTGCTTGGGTTTGATACTGGAGCAATCACGATGTGGTTTTTCCCAACAGTTATTCCCATTTCTCACATGGATGTTATCCCAGTTTCTGCTGTGATTGTTATTCCCATTTCTCATCTCAAATATGCACCAGATTTTTGTGTCTTTTACAGAGCCCAAACCCAGGTCATGGTGTTCTACAAGCATGAGGATAAAATTAAATTAGTGAAGACTTCCATTTAAAAAATGATAAAATTAGCAACTAAATTATTTCAGTTAATTATCTTGTCTTGCAGATAAATCCTGTGGATTCCAGTGCAGAATTTTCTGGAAAAAATGTTGAAGGATCATAATAATATTTTATTAAAAACTATTATTTTGAGGATATTGCTGGACTACTTATTTTTAATTTTAATAATGTTTTACTGGGATGTGGGAAAACCTGTGTAGATCCAAGTACTAAAGGAGAAGGTTTTGCTATTCCTGCAAAGTTAAACTGAGTCCCAGAAAATATTTTTCCTTGCGAATTAAAACAACAATTTTCTGAGTTGCTTTGTACCCCCTAATTAATGACAGTTTTTCTTTCTAAGCCTTCCAGACACAAAACCCGGCTTCTGACCTGGAATGAAAAGGCAGCGCTAATCCACCATTAAAAATCAATGTTAAACTTACACAGGATTACAAATAAATTTAAAGAAATTGGTTTCTTTTTGAGCGTTTTGGCAACCTCAGAATATGCCCTGCCTGGTCCTTTTTGCCTTAGTTCCATGAAAAACTTTGCACTAAAAATACAATTGGATGTTCTAAATAGAAAATATTTTCTGATGGCATAAATAGCATTAATTTTCCGTGTGATGATAATTTGGGTTCTTCAAAAAAAAGATGAAAAACAAAACTAGAGAAGGTGTTTAACCCCCATTTTAGGTTAAATATTGGCTGCTTTGCATCAAGAAAAGTGCAACACAAGCATGAGACTGACACCCAGTCTCTGAGCAAAAAAAACCTCATTTAATCTAAAATATGGATTTGGGGAATTTTATTAATTCTGTCAATAAATTACCTGGATTTTTTTAAAAGCCAAAAATCCAAATTTTGCCGGCAAGTTCCAGACAAAAATGGCACCCCCTGATTCCTGGCACACCCTCTGTAACAAATGGGGGAGTTTGCCGATGACCACAAATATATTGGAAAAAATGTGCAAACCAAAGGCAGGGATATTTTCCAAAAGAAACACCTGGAAGGTGTAAATCAAAACTCTTGTAAACACGTCAGCTGGGAACATACGACAGGCACAGGGCTGGCCGTGCACCCAGCCCACGGAGCTTTGGAAATCCCAATGGATAAATCAGGGATGGACCTTGGGCTAATAAACAGCTCTTGTATGAAAAGGAGAGATCCTCTGCCCCTGCAGAGACAGCAAATGACAAATTTGGTACCTTTAGAGAAATCCAGGAGGTCATTCCCAATAATGGGATTTTAAAAAACAATTGCTGCTCAAAGAAATTTTCAAAATCAAGCTCGTGTGGCTTTGTGATTTGTTCAAATCAGCAGCAAAACGAATAACATTAATAATTTATGTATTTTCTTAGAAATGCTTTCCAGGCATTTATTTCCCCAATTTAAGCTGCCTAATTGTTGGTAAGATGGAAAGGTTGTATTTCTATATCTGTATTTAACATCTCCATCATATTTTACCTCTGCATGACATTTTACATCTACATTATTTTTACATCTAAATTGTATTTTATACCTACATTGTATTTTCTATCCTCATTTTATTTTCTATTTGCGTTATATTTTACATCTGCATGTTACACCTAAATTGTATTTTCTATGTACACTGTCATTTCTATCTACATCATATTTTACACCTATGTCATATTTTACATCTCTATTATATTTTACATTATATTTCACATCTCCCTTGTATTTTGCACTTACATTTTATTTGTCATCTATGGTACATTTTACATTTCCATGACCAAATGCTCACAGTGAAGCCAAGAGGAGAGAGGAAGAAATCTGGGGAGCAGATTGCTGAAAAACCAGGATTGAAAGCAAAAACCACTGTGCTGAAAAACCCCTAAAACTGGGATTTTCCCTTATGGACAGAAAGAAGCCCTATTAAAATCCTATCTTCTGGAAAGCGTCAGACAGGCAGGAGGTTGGTAAACATTATAAAAACAACCCCTCATAAAATTTTTACTGCTTTACATTTCTGTACATTTTACGGCCGGCGCGGGGGGAAAGAAGCGACAGCGATTTCTCCGCCTCGAGAGCAGGCAGGAACTTTTTTCCCCTCGCTTTTTGCTCATCCAAATAAATAAAAATGTTGAAGCCTGTTCATTTCTCAGGCATTGAGGGGAATGATTCCATGCTCAGAAGGAGCCAAGGAAAAGCTGAAGGCTAAATGAACCTCACAATGTTAATCTGGGTGTTATAAACAAGTATTGTCCTTTTTGGACACTGCAATATTTTTGCAACGTGTTTTATTTCATATCCACGTGTTTTCTGATTTCCAAAAAGCCGGGATAACACTGATGGAATTATTAACCCTTGGTATAATTATGAACCCTTGGTATAATTTTTAAAGGATTTAAAATTTCTCCCCAAAATCCAGCGTAGACGTTTGCTTCCTGAGGAAGTATTTTTAGCTTCTGAATGAATCAAGTCACAGACAAAAAAAAGGTAATTGTGCTTGCAAGTAAGTATTTAAATATTTACATTTGAAATATATTTGCTGCCAGCTTCTGTTAGCGAGAAGAAAAGTAATTTGGGAAATTACGATCGTTCCCATTTCCCACATTTTTTAGGATAATAAATGCGGGGCCAAATTTAGCATGCCCTGGAGCTTGGCTGGCCGACGTTGACGGCGAAGAGGGAGCCCAGGATAATTCATGGAATAAAGATGCTGCTGGGGAGGGAGATCTGCAGAGCCGGGGAGGTGCTGGGGATGAAGAGGAGTTTCCTTGGGGCTGGGAAGTGCCTGGATCACTCGGAGCAGCTGTTCCCGGCATGTGGGACCAGGCAGCGGCCACCGACCGAGCTGATTCCTCATGTGCTGACCTCAAGATATGGTGGATCTGCTCATCCTCATGAGTTGGCAGGCTCAGGGCCTGAGTCACGCTCCCCAGACCCTCCAGTGGGGCAGCACGTGGAGATGATGTTTGGGGTCAGGGATGTGATGTCTTTCCCGTGGCCCAGCCTACACTCCATGTGAAGGAAAATCCAGGATGTGTTGAGGCATCAGAGGGATGAGGAGGAAGGGGGTGTCAGGAAGCCAAGGGGAGATGATTCCTTGAGAACCCAACCCTGGGATCATCCCCAGTGCCTTCTGCAGGTGTTACAGGTGGCCACCCCCCTACACATTTGCATAATTGCTAATTTATTTTAATTATTGCTGTTGTTTTTCTCTTGGCTTCCTTGGCATTTATATACACTGGGTTTTCCAAGGAAAAGTTCTGCCTCCCAAGCAGAATGAGGAAGGAGCTCACTGGGGTCACACAAGATTTGAAACCAAAGAAGTGTTTTGGGTCCTTCCTAGTGAGGATCTTCAAATTTTTCAGATGTTAAGAAGCCACTAAAACCTCTTCTAAAACAATGTATCAGGTGTCCAGGTCACTCCCCACCAGGTGCTCAGCGCAGGGACTCTCTGTGACCTGAGTCACCGGCACTGTCACACCCACTGCCTGCTCATCTGAGGCTGACACTGAGTTTTGAAGTGATTTTGGTAATTCCTGATGCTTCCTTGGATTTAAATACAGCTCTGAGGGGACTCAGTCTTGCTTAGATCATTGTCCAGAGCCTTGAGGTGCTTGCAGCAGTTTCTCCTTCTCTAAGATATGGGACAGACGTGGGATGGGACCCTCCTGTGTGATCAGAGGATAAATGTTTGGGAAGCCTGGTGAGAGCCTCTCATGGAAGCTTCAAGGCAAGTCCAAAGTATTATCCACGTTATTGTCCAAACCTGGGAAAAGGAGGTTCTATTTTATCCAGGGAAAGTGTTTCCTTTATCATCCCCATCCCTATCAGCCTGCTGGGTTTCTGGTGGTGGCCAGAGGGGCACTTGCACAGACCAACAGGCCAACACCTCTGTTTTGCCCTTAGGTCTTGAATCCCAGGATTATTTAGGATGGAAAAGCCCTCTAAGACCATCAAGTCCAACCTGTGCCGAATCCCCACCTCATCACCCATCCCAGAGCACCGAGTGCCACATCCAGGCCTTCCTTGGGCACCTCCAGGGATGGGGACTCCAAACCTCCCTGGGCAGCCCCTCCAAGGCCTGACCACCCTTTCCATGCAGAAATTCCTGCTGATGTCCAACCTGAGCTTCCCTTGGCCCAGCCTGAGGCCGTTCCCTCTCTTCCTGTCCCTGTTCCCCGGGAGCAGAGCCCGACCCCCCGGCTGCCCCCTCCTGTCAGGGAGTTGTGCAGATCCAGAAGGGCCCCCCCAAGTCTTCTTTTCTGCCTCAGCTTCTCCTCACAGGATGGACTTTGGTTCATCTCCTCTCCAGCGAGCCGATCCCACGATTTGGACCCTCTTTCCTTGGGATACCTCACTGAATTCCTCAGCCAAAATCCACACTAACCAAATAATCCCGATGACACACGTTGTGGTCACATCTGCTCTCTCACCTTCCTCGTCTGACGAAGGGGAAAAACCCAAGAACCCTCTGCGATGACGCTCGGCCGTTGTTGATTTAACCGGGTTTGGGTAAATCCGTTCTTCTGCAAGCGCTCACCGGGGCAAGCTGTCCCTTCTTCAGCTTGTGCAAATAAAATAAGGATGCAAACACGACTGCAAACACTGTCAGAGTGTGGTTCATCCTGACACCAAGTTTCCTTCTATAACTCAGTTTCAATTTTTGCAGTGTTTAATAGATGCTGTTACGGTTTTGTTTTTTTTATCCCCAGGCTTTGTATGCCACCAAGGGAAGAGCAGAGATCTCAGCCACCAGTTTTGCTCTCTTAGTTCCCAAATTGATATTATTATTATTAGTTCCCAATTTAGAGAGTTTTTTTAATAGAGATTTTTGGGCAAAACGTGGCCCTGTTGAAATCAGTGGCCGCTTTCCCAGTGCCTTCAGTCAGGCTGGGATTTTGCTCTCCCTGCTTTACCTTTCCCTGGCTGCTCCCAGTGTGAAAAGCTTTGGTTGGGAATTTACCAAAGCCAGAAGATCAGCCTGACTCTGGAAATTCTGTTGTTTACTTTAAAGCTCATTTTGTTTCCATTTTGCTATAAATATGGATGAAGTGAAAATCTGCTGTTGTGGAGGGCCTGTCACTTCAGCAGCAGTTCCAGCAGGATTTCTCACACAGTCTCTCCAACCCATGGAGAATCATCCTGGGGATGGTGAGCACAACCTTGGGAGGCATCAGTGCATCCTTTGACTTCCTCTACAAATCAGTGGGAGCTTAAAATTATTCTGACAGAAAAAAAAGGAATAAAATCTCATTTGTTCTTAAGAGCAAGTTGAGTGTGCACCCCACAGAGAGGAAAAACAGCAGCAAGAATTCAGAAAGATGACACAAATTTGTGTTTTCAGCAAATCGCTTTAATTACAGTGCAGGTTCACATGAGATGTGTTTAGATATTGGGTCTGCAGTCAGAGCTTGAGGTGGAAGAGTATATTTTAATCAATATTTAAATCAGAGAACACAGAAGATGAGCAGGGAAATCAGACTGATAAGGGAGCAAAACCAGAAAATAAATGTAAGCTGTTCACACTCAGCTTCCTGGAAGGGTTTTGTAATATCTTAAGCTCTTGTTTATTCAAATTACAATACACCTGATCCTTGGATAAGCAGAACAAGCCAAGTCCTGCCCTCCCCAGCAGGACTGGCACGTGCAGAGCAGAGCCCGGTTTGGGTCCGCATCCATGAAAGGCTGGAAGAGTCCTTGGAGAACCCTGGGAGAGGCAATGGGTGACTTTGATTCACTTTTACATCTCCCCAGCCCCTCATCGCAGCCTCTGCCCCTGAGAGCACTGAGGAAAGAGGTGACTTTTCAATCCTCATCTCCTGGATTCTCCCTGATAATTCCCAGGACATTATTTTGGAGGGGAATCACCTTTCCCAACAAAATCCCGCCCTACTGCCCAAGATCTGGAATTGAGGAGCACTCATGCCCTCAACCTGCCCTAGGCTGTAGTATTTTCTTCTGATTTTAAAGGAAAACCTCAATTTTATGATGTAAATTCCAAACCTGTAGAAACCAGGAAAAGTGTGAGGAGATCTGATCCTTTTCCATGCATTTTCTCCTTGCTGCAGATGCAGGAACACTGTGCTGAAAGGCACAAGCTCGAGGCTCTGCCGACATCTCCATGAAAAGTTGCTGTTTACAGATCTGTCAGAGATTTAGCTTTGATGATGTAACATTGGCAAATGTCACACAGACCTTCCCTGACACTGTTTTTCTAACAAATGGCTCTTTTTCTCTGCCGTGACCTGGAAAAAAAGAAGGAGTTTGAAAGGATTTTGAACTTTAAAACTGTTTGAGTTTTGTTCAGTGTCTACCAGATCCAGTTTGATAAAATATCTGACCTCCCACTCCAAATTTATCTCCTGGATTTGCTATTCCAGTGCTCTCACTTCCAGGAAAAAAGAAATTCCCTTTTATTAAATATTGTGAAACTGTGATTAAAATTAGACAGGAACACCCTGCTGTAATTCTAGGGTGGCTGAAGGTCTCAGGATGAGCAGGGGTTGTTAGGAAGATCTCAGGTATCACAAATCGTCATTCTCAGCAGGAGGAAAAATATTCTAAAGAAGGGATAGACACCTCCAAATGGCAGAGGGAGGAATTCAGTTCTGGAGCTGGAAAAATGGGATGAATTTAGGGAAAAATGGAGCACAGAAGGAGCCAGGAGGACAGGAAGGGAAAAAACCCCTGAAAAGTATGAGCAGGAGCCTTTCTCTTAGGGTTTAGCATCTCTTATTTTAGAAGAGGAGTCAGGGAAATGGGGAAGACACTCTGGATTTCCAGGAAGAGTCTCCAGCCCACAAAATACCTCCCACAGTTGCTCATCTGGTATCAATATTCCCTCCGTGTTTTAGGAGCTGCCTTGGGAGATACCATGACCCAGATGCTTCCAGCAGTGCCTGGGGAAGGCTGGGGGCTGGGACAGGTAAATTTGAGCTCCTGCTTTGCCACCCCTTTGCTGGTGTCACCTCTGCCACCTCGCCCTGCCCTGAGTCACTGCTGGAAAATCAGCCAAGGGTTCGGAGAGGGAGAGGCAAATCTGGGAATGGAAGTGGTGCCTGATTCATTAAAGATGTGTATCATTAATTAAACAAGGGATGAGTGTCCTGCAGAATTTTATGAATTTGCCTGACTGAGCTCAGCAAAGGGGGACCAGGTTTGTGGTGGATCCCTCCACCACTCTCCCTGTCGGCGACAATTTCATGGATTGCCCACAAAATGCAATCCAAGGCCAAGAGAAATTCCTTGGTTTTGATCATCTGAGGCTGTAAATGAGCTGTCAACTTCCAAAAATGCATTAATTTAGCCCACAAAAATGTGCACTGAGCAGTCAAGGAGGAGGAGGAAAACACCTCAGAGGTTGGTTTGGAGCTCACCAAAGCAGCTGGGTCTGGAAAAGTGGGATGACACTGCTCCAGCAGCATCCAAAGTTCCTCCTTTGGGGAGGAAAGTTTAAATCCGGGGGGGCCAGGTGGAGATGCTGAGGTCTCCAGTTTTAATCTGAGTTGTCAGAGAGGCTCAGGCTTGGTTAATGAAGAACAGGGCTCAGATTTCTCTGTGGAGAACAATTCAAGACCTTGTTCACTGTTTTTTCTTCTTGGATATGGGGAAAAACATAATCCTCCTAAAAGTTTCTAGGGGTTTGCCGGATATGGCCACCACCAGTGAACTCGACACAAAGCAGGAGGTGTTCCCTGCATCCAACCTCTCCCTCTTTACCTGTGTGAGGGAAAATCTCATCAAACCCTCCCTTTCATTCCTCTCCCAAGCAGGAAAGGTTCCCTGGATGTTGTCCAGAGCTGAACTCACTTGGCTCTGACAGAAGAAACAACCAGTCTGGGCTCCAATTTTATTTACCACTCAAAGTTGCTCTCCGTAAAAAAAAACATTACACTGGATTTCTGGCCAGTTATCCAATATTTTTTTTTTTTTTTAATTGTAATTATTTTCTCCAGCTCATCACTCCTGGCAAAGAAGAAATCCATTATTCACAGCAAAGCAACAGCGAGATGCAAACACATCCCTGTTGCTGCTCCAACTGCGTGTGGGGTGGAAAAGGTCTCATTGAGACTTGCTCATAATTAGTCCCTTGCCCTGTAATGATCTTGATAACAAAACAGTGGCCTTGAAAGAGTTTTTGCTGATGTGGATCTTGGTAATTTAAATAGGACAGCGTAAATGAAGGGAGATGGAAAATTGTAGGGTGGGGTTTATGAGTGATCTCTGAAAAGACAAAGTATCATTTCACTACTTAAAAATTGTTAAAATACATTTTTTCCAGGCTTGAAGTGTCCAAGACTCAGGAGAGGAAAAGCATTTGCTGCTGGGAAGTGATGCACACATCTTTTCTGCCGTGTGTTGCAATAAGCTCGTTCCTCTGGCATGGCAGTGGCTGCTCCAGAGGCATCACACCTTCAAATGCACTTCAAATATCTGAAAGTTGAGTATTTCCTTCATTTCCCTGCTGCCTCCTAAGTTATCCAACAGAAGAAAAAAAGAGAAAAAATCCTGGATAAATACATATGTGACAAATGCAGGTTGATTTCACTGGTAGAGTTCAGCAGAGGATGGATGGAGATCTGAGGAAGAAAGGGACCCCACTGCAATGGGGAACGTTCAAGTCCAGCCTGTGACCGATCCCCAGCCAGCCCAGAGCACTGAGTGCCACCTCCAGGCGTTCCCTGAACGCCTGCAGGGATGGGGACTCCACCACCTCCCTGTGAAGACCAACCCAACGATTAACAATCCTTTCTGAGAAGAAATTCTTCCTGAATCCATCAGAGAATTTACCTTGGGTGTTGTTACCCATCCCAAACTGGTGCTGGGGGGGAAAGGGAAATGGGGACAGTAAGTGACAACTCTCCATGAAAATCTCCCACAAAATTCCGCCCCAGCTCTGGCTGCCTGCTGGGCAGTATTTTCCTTCAACTTTCTGTGCTTCCAAAGGAGAGTTGCTCCATGTCTCCATGTTTTCCTGGAGTTCTAGGGAAGATGCTGGCATTAAAAGGAGGAAAACAATTCGCTTCCCTCTGCAAGTGGCCTTTCCATGGTGAGCTCACGCTCTTCCCAGAAGTGCGTGTTCACTGCTGCTGGGCCATGGCCAAAGGCAGCCTCCCCTCTCCTTCTGGAGGTGGCAGCAATGCAGATGTGTGTCATTTCCTGATCCCAGTGGAAATTGCAGGATTGATATTCACCGCTGAAAGGAAAAAAAAGAAACCATTTGGAAAATCAACGCCCACTCCCCTCAAAAATTCCACCTTCCAGATTGCTTCACTTCTCGCTCAAGTGCCTCGGCACATCTCGCTCTGCTCTGCCAAGGCCATGTCCTCCTCTCCGATGACTCAGCCCAGCGTTGTCCCGCTGGTCCCTGTGGGAGGGGACGGAGCCGGCGCGGCGGCAGCGGCTCAGGGACGTCTCGCGTTCCCCACCTCATGCACTCAGCATCTCGTGGGGGTCTCCAGGGAATTGTTCCGAGTGAGACAGCTAAGTTTGAACCCAAAATAATCTCTAAATTATCAAAATGCATTGAGGCAGGGCCGTATATGCTGACACGCCATGCAAAGAGGCGCATCTGTAAGAGCTGTCCTGCGTCCAAGATTTCCCTGAGGATCTTCCCTCTTCAAATGTGCCCTCACTTGAGAGCAAACCTGCTTCAACAGGGCACAGTATTTGGGATCTTGAAAAGGAGGGGAATCTCCATCTGGTTGTCCATTTCCCCGCTAGAATTTCTTTGGGAAAAGAGTTTTGTGTGTGGTTATTTTGGGGCACTGCGCTCCTGGAAATGCTCCACGCAGTAGGAGCCTGGAGAAGGAAAGCTTGAATCCCTTCCAATCGCTCTATCTCATGTTGCTGCATTTTGGCAAACCCCAGAACAAATGAGTGGCAGAGGCAGATAAACAAGCTTAAGGTAAACATTATCTGCATCTCTCCCCTGATTTATAACCTACGTGCATTGCTGAAAAATTGACTCGGAATTACCACAGTGTTTGAAGTAATGTTATTAAGAATGTAACTTCTTAGGAAAACTCAGCCTGTTTTTAGCCCAGACATGCAATTAGGGGAATTAGTAACACGATACGTCATCCCGAGGAACACACGGATCCAGTGGGCAGGAGCCTCATGCAACCCTCTGCTCCCAGCATATGTGAGTGCTCTCTTACAATCCTCCTAATTCCCACTGAGGAATTTTGCTCTGGGCCAGCACACGGCCTGTTCTGAGCGCTCTGAGGATGAGGCTGTGGAGTGGCCTCCTTTTTGTGCTAGAAAAGGGAGAATAAAAGGGGCTTCAAAGTGTTCATGCAAAGTGAGGCTTGAGGAATCTGTAGTGGAAAGAAGGAGACCTCGTAATTCTTGTAATTCCCAGCTCTCTCCTCATGTAGGTGAGATCAGGGTTTGGGTCACGCTCCTTGCGTGGATATTTTTGGGATTTAGGTGTGAGGACTGACAGGAAAGTCCAGTGTGAGTTTTGGATGGGATCTGGAGGTGCTTGGCAGTGCTGGGTTTGAAGGGCAGCATCGCAACTTTGGAATATTCAGGAGTTCTGAAACAAATCAAACCTGACTCCCCAAACTGCAGCAAACCTTAGCACATCCTCCTCTTTTTAGGTCTAAATGAAGGGATAAAGGCTTGGGGAGACAGGGAAAAGAGAGCATTGACTCTCCTGCAGCTCCTGCCACCACTGTGCAGGGTCTTGGATCATCTCCCAAAACTGCTGCTCTCCACCCCACCCCACTGCCGTCAGTCTGGGACCATGGAAAATTACAGAAAAAAGCACCAAATCTCTCCATCCTTTCTTCCTTCCAAGAGTTCCAGAAACCCCAGCTGAATTTCACAAATTCAGAAGGTTCTTGGCTGCTTTGCGCAAGCCAGAGTCCAAATTTTTTGGTGGCTGGACCAATCCTTGAGGTGAACCTTTGAGGTTTTGTATCACTGGCAACGATCTTTGCTTTTGGTTTTGTTTCGTTTCAGGCCTGTGGTGCTACTGGATGAGGAGCTGATCCTATGTGGGCCTACGTGAGGACAGCTCAGAGGATTGGGGTCTTCCCAGCCATCGCTGCAAATCATAAAAAATCCCACAAAAATGCTGGAAAATATGAAAAGGTCAATGAAGCAGGCAAAAAGAACAATACGATGTTTTTTGGTTTTTTTCTTCCCGCAAGGAATAATGCATTATCTTGAAATCCCACTTTATAGCTTGGAATTTGTTTTTGTGTTGGTGTCTTTCAGTCACTGCATGAAGTGCGACCACAGAAATCGGACACCAAAGCTGCAGCAGTGGGTGGCAAATTTCTCCCTCACCACAAATATCCTCCCATCCTTGACAGGCCAGACTGAAAATGTTTTATTGCTGTTGTGCATCTCATCCTCAAATAGGCTCAAAGAGAAGTGATCAGTTTGATGGGGTTTGTCCCCCAAATGCCAATGGGATCATTGCAGTATGAAATATCCAGGGATGTTCTGGTCCATGGGAGTGGTTGGGATCCCTCTCTGTAAGCCAGATTTGAAAACACTGTTGGTTCCCTCATGTGGAATTCCTGCAGAATTGGAATTTCCTGACCAAAAATGGGTTTCTCATCTGCTGGACCTGCCTGGAGAAGGTGAAATACAAAGTCACTGAGTTTTTTTTAAACTCCAAATTTTTGGCTGAAAATATCCCAGTCAGGGAAATGTTTCTCCACAGTGAGGATCCGTATCCCCCCTAAAACATGGATTTGTACCTCCAGCCATGCAAAACTCATTATTCACCACATTTATTTCTGCAGCTGAGCTTTTGCACCATAAACCATGGCAGGGAAGGCTCTTGCCAGGCATCCACACAACCCCCAGCGTGCTCCAGCCCTGATTTGTGTCAGGATTTTTGCAAGACATAAAAACATCATCCAAACAGAGCTGCTTGGAGTTCTACTGGCTCTGCTGCCTGCCCACAACCTCTCGTTTCACTCCCAGCCTCCCCTGTGACAGAAAGCATCTCCCACTGCCATTGGCTCCTGCACAACATCAAGGCTTGTCCTTGGAAAAGTTTCTGCAGAATAAAAAAGCCACTGGGAGCACCAGTTTGTGACAGGAGCTGTGATCCAGCCCTGCTGCCATGAGTTGTGTGCAGTTTCAGTGCATTTTGCTTGAAACATTGGATATTACGAACCTGATCTGAGACTAAAGTGAAGCAGCTCGGGGGGGGCAAGCGTTGATGGCTGAAAGGGAAATAACTTCCCAGAGCATGAGGCTGGTGCTTAACGTGGGATTTCACCGGAGGTGGACACATGTTATTTGAAATTTGTCCGTTTCTCCTGATTCGAAAAGGCTCACTTTTCCTGGCTTCTCTTTGTGGGTTTCGGGTTGAGTTCAAAATTGAATCTGGGCACTCAAAAATGTAACGGGATATGTGCTGTCCTCAGCTCTTCCCTTGCAGGCTCTCCTGCATTCCCTGGAATTCATGGTGAGAACAGTTTTCAGCTTAATAACAACTCTCTGCAGTCATTTCTGCACATTATTCCAAAGTGTGTTGGCCCAGCTCTACATCTGCTGTAATTCCTCTTCCTTAGAAAAACTTTGGATTTTCTCAGCTCTCAGGTGGTACCCTTGTAGTTATTTCTTTTCTTTTTCTTTTTTTTTTTTTTTTTTTTTTTTTTTTGAATGATAGACAGTTAAATCCAACGCAATCATTTATTTTTCCAGGGAAAATGACACCTTTGTGGCACTCCAGCTGAGTGGGAAGCACGGTCTGTCCCACAAGCACTAAAGCTTTACCACTATAACATCCCTGGTTGTTTCAATAATCTGATTAAATAACAATAATAATTTAAAATATAATTTAGAAAGATGAAAAACCCCACAGATCTTATTCATAGCTCTGTGGATCAAGGAAAAGGCTGGAATTTTTACACCAACCAATGGAACAACTTGATTTTGCTTTCTAAAATAGCCAGAAACTCTCCTTGGTTTGATGGAAGTGCTGTGAGTTTTCTTTAGGGAAGCACCTTCATCCAACAGAAAACATCATTAAGTCAGGATTCTTCCAGAAAGTCCCGTCCTCTTCCTTTTGGATTTCTCCTCGCACCTTGCATGAGGGCAGGACTGAGAAGTGAGCCCTGGGATGCTCGGGACGTGGTGTCTCCATCTTCAAAGAGGCCTTTTGGAAACAGCCCGGCCCTGCTGGCAAGCAGGACTCTGCCCTTCGCCCTCCTCCTGCTCCGCTGCCGGGAAGAGCCAGGCAAGCTTTGTGCAAGGCTCCAGCATCAACAGCCTCAGTCTGAGGGCTGGCAGCTCCCAGCAGGCAGAAAACAACCCCAATTCCCCAAATTCCCCTTGCCAGCACCACGCTGGGATGCTCTGCCTCTGTCACATCCCGAGGGACAGCAGGGACGTCGTGGTCCCCACCCAATGTCCTCTGCCATCCATGGATTCCAGCAGCCCATTCTGGCAGAGGTGTGGAAGAGCTCTGTTAATTCGCCTGCCAGTTCAGCCCTTTTTGTTGTTGTTTTCCATGAGAACAGGATATGTTTATCTAGCTTTGATTTCTTTCTCTTTTTTTTTTTAAATTTTCACTTTGTAGCTGAATGAACTGATTATTGCTTTCATCTGCTTCCCTCTGCAGGGTCAGCTGAAGCCCAAATAATCAGATGGGATGTGAGTGTGTGCATGGATTTGTAATTAATAGGTTGCATACTGAGACATGTGGGGTCCCAAAAGAATGTGTAAAGAGAAAATGATCTAAAACTTGATCCTGATTTTGGTTCAACCTCAGCAATTTCCTGCAGAGTAGAAGCGGTGAGATAATTTGGGGCAGATCAAACCAAACCCTGATTCTTTTCTGCTTCTCATGCCAAATGTCATCCCTTTAAGATGTGCTTTTCCCCATCTGGCGATTTTGGCTTCTCTGTGTTCACTGTAAGTCTTTGGACCTTTTGCTAAAATGTTTGTGAGATGAGTCAGAGTAACAAACAAAGCAGGCAGGACCTTCATGGAGTCGAGCACAATGCTGGCAATAAATGGAGCTGGCTCCACCAGAGGGTTTTATAGACACCCCGCTAAAACCCAGAGTAGGATAGATAAATCAGCAAACGATGCTTGACTTGATTTTTAAATTTTCTTTTTTTATTTCTTTAGAGAAATGAGAACTGTTTTTCAGCAAAGCCTGAACTTTTCCATGTTTTCACCAAAACAAACAGAAAGCAGGTGCGTGCTGAAGGGATTTTGGCTGGGAGAGCACAGAGAAGTGCACATGGGTTTTCCTGTGAGAGTTTACACTTAATGGGCTCGGGTTTGCTTTTGTCAATGCAAGTTTTGCTGTTCCCTTCAAAGAGAGCAGGCACAGACACCTCTGGAGTCATGGTATTCCTTAGGGAAGAGAGTGTGAGACGTGCAGGGGTGCTTTGCTGGTAGTCTGTGTATTTTAAGGCTTGTCACAATCCCATCCAGATCCGGATGTGAAATGGTGCTCTGCTCGCTCAGCTTTTCCTCCATAAAACAGAGCTTTTCCTTCACATTTCTGGAGACAACAGAAATCAAACATGATCCCAGTTTCCAGCAGTCCTCTGCCACCTTTTTTTGGCAGTGGTTTGGGTTTTGCTTTGCTGATTCAATGCTTGGTTTTGCCGCGGCCGTGGAAGGTGGTGCCGCTCAAAGCCAGGTGGGTTTTTCCATGGGTTGGATGTTTCCTCTTGGGAATTCCTTCCTTTGTCCCACAAGACACCATTTCCCATCATTTTCCATAGGAGCCCAGGGTATCTCTGTCATTGCCATGATTACCTAAGGATGCAAGCCTGGAACCAGAGGCTGCATTAATTTATTTTTGGGACAAACCAGGACAGGCGTGGGAGAAGATCCATTAGCGGGAAGATGATGGATGGCCCATCCCAGGGCAGGCAGAGCCTCTGCTTTGTGCCAGCCCCTCCGTGTCCTCTCGGGAGCACCTCCGAGGGATTTCTGAGCCAACACATCTTCCTACACTGCAATCCCGAGTGTTTAAAGCCTCCCGTATCCATGCCCATAAAAGTCCAGCAATTCCGTGAGCGCGGATGCCTCCCACGTGTGCCTGGCTGGAGGCAGGATGCCAGTTTGGCACTTGGCACCCGGTGCCTGACGTGGGTATTTGTCACCCAGAGCCGGATTTAGGGTGTGTTTATAGCAATCCTAAAGCCTGGCAAATGGGTTTTCCCGGAGTTTTCCTTGCTCTCTCTCAGAGGGAGAGCCGAGGGCGAGGGCACAGATGGAATATCTGGCACTGCTGTCATGAGGAGTGTGGGATCTGCCATGAGGAGAGCTGGGATTAGGGAGTTCTGCAGTAATCCCCTTCCAAAATCCAGCCTCCTCCAGTGGTTTCCTGCAAGAAAAAACATCACTGCCCTTTCCTGTCCCAGTCTGTCCTGACGTGGCCATTTCTTGTGGCGGGGGGGGGTCACATCTTTGATGTCCTTCCCACCAGGAATCCCTTCCTCTCCAGGGAAGAGGCAGGAGAAGACTTGGCTCCTGGCCCTCGGAGCCTTTGGGAAAAAAAGAGTGAGAAGAGTGCGGCTGAAATGCTCCAAAAGCCAGACTACAACTCTGTTTTCCACTTCCCTGGGATGGGATTTATTAAAGAAAGCCCTGGGATGTGAGGAAGGAAGAGCAGCTGGGTTTTGGTGCTTTTGAAGGCTTCATTTACCTGAAGACTTGGAAACCAGCTCTGCACCGGGCAGGATCTCAGCTGGGCAATGACTTGCAGAAGATCTGGCTTGGCCAGGTGAACGTGGGATTTTGGATCCAGCACAGCACCAGGACTGCCACCACAGCTGGAAAACATCCCCATTCCCACCTGTGCCTTCCTTATTTCTGTGCTCTCAGGACCTGGGTGAAGGTACCAAAACCTTCAAGTCAGGACCTAATAAACCAACACCAAACCATAAATTGAGGTTGATTTTATCATCGTTGCCGTCCAGGCGGGTTCTGGAGTGACCTTGCATAACCCAAAACCCCCTCGCAGATCTGCTTCCCCTTTTTCACCTTTAAAATTTGTATTGTTTGGTAAAATTGGATTATTGATAATCCCAGAGTTTAGCCATGTAAAGGCTGATATATCACGTGTGGAAGAATTTACACGGATCCTGTTTGCCCCTAAACTTCTGCCATAAATATGAAAAATTTGCTAACGCTACAGAGCCCAACCAGATTTTCCAGCCATGACTTCTAAGCCCTGGTGTGGCTGCACAAACATGAAACATAAAATCCCAAATTTGCCAGAGAAGGAGCAAAAATGCCAAAAAATGGTTCAGATGTGATACTGAAACATTGCTGGAGAGTTTCTTATAAGCCTGAACATTTCTTTCGTCCCCTTCAAGTTATAGATCTGGGATTATTTACAGGGCTTGATTGTTCTTGCTTTAAGCAGGTTTTTGCTCCTTGCTCCTGGAAGATCTGAGTAATTTTCCTGAGGAGAAACCAGAGGAGAGGAAGGCAAATCTGCAAGGGGAAAGCAGGCTGCAGTGAGGTCTGTCCATGTACCAAAGGCTGCTGCCTCTCGAGGTGTTTTCCTGGTTGGATTTGGTGGCACTGGAAGGATTCCAGAGCGAGGGTTCCATGTGGCCCTGTGGGATGAGCAGGGACGCTGCAAGGAGCAAGAGAGAAAAAACCAGGAGTTGTGTTGGGTGCTTTGGGTTTGGAGCTGCTTCTTGAACACTCCTGAGCTCGTCCTGCCTGGTTTGCATCTTGCAGAGGCTCCCAATCCACCAGATTTGTGTCTTCATGGAATTACAGCACTTCCCATCCGTTAGCTCCTGATGGAAATCCAGCTGTGCTGTCCCATCAGATAAGTGAATGACGCGAGCTCTTTCATTTGGAAGGGTTTTAAAAAGACACAGAAAACCGTGGGTGCAGCCTCCAGAAATCAGATGAACTTTCCTTAAATGGGGAGTGTGGAAGGAGGGATGGGAAAGCAAAAAATACCATGGAAGTCGTAATGGAATCTGTAGGGTTTGGCCAAGGGATTCGTAATCAGGGGATGCTTCCAAACTTCCAAACTGATTGAAGGCATTTCCTTTCCCCAGGAAACTCCACGATTGTGTTGAGGAGGATCAATGTGCAGCCAAACTGGGCTTTAAAGTCCTGATAATAACAGATCCTGGAAGGAAAAGGTGCCAGACCAAGGGCTGAATGAAAATGTTTGTAGGTCATTCCCGTCTGGAGAGGAGAAACGGGTGAACTTTCAGCCTTGAAACTTCTTTCTAGGAGACTTTTGAACATTTTTTTGATTGATTCTGTTTTCCCTGGGTCTTGATCTGGCATCAAAATTCCTGAGAACAGGAGCTGATCACCCTCGGGGTGAGCTCTCCCAGGCTGATCCCATCCAGCCCAAATTTCTTCCTGCCTGTTTCACTTCTTCCAGTAAAAGGTAGTCACGCATTTATAACCACCCCCCGCTGTTATTCCTGGATGTTATTCGATGTCACTTTGGATTCCCTCCTTTGGAAAGTCCCCTTGGAAGCATCGTCCAGACTGAATAACAACCGGAAACAATAAAATGGAGAAAGATAAAATCAGGAAGAATAAGCTTTGTTTATAGATGTGAACAGCTTTTCCAGTAAACCAGCAAGTAAAGGGATGCTTCAGATTTGGAAAGGCTGAGAATGGGGTAGATGGGAAAAAATAAGTAATAAATAACAGGACTTTTTTCTCCTGAAGAGAATTTTTTTTGAGAGTGTTGAATGAGAGACAGGAGTGAGGCAAAATATCACAGCTGTGGCATCACCCTCTCCTGAAGCCTGAGGGGAAAGAGTGGAGCTCCATGGAGGTAAAAGTGGTTTTGGGAAGCTGCTCTTTGCCTCCTTTTGTGCTTGTAAATGATTTCTAAAAGAAGAAGAACCAAAATTAGGGGGAAAACCCCACCAGATGTGGTTTGAGTGTAACTTGGTGGGGGATCCAGCTGAACACAGGAACTGACGTGTGTCTGTCTCCATGTGAGCTCATGGAATCATGGAAATGTTCGGGTGGGAAAGGACCTCAAAGTTCATCCAGTGCCACCCCCTGGGACACCTTCCACTCTCCCAGGCTGCTCCAAGTCCAGTCCAACCTGGCCATGGACACTTCCAGGGATCCAGGAAAAGCCTCAGCTTCTCTGGGCACCCTGTGCCAGGGCTTTTCCACCTTCACAGGGAAGAATTTCCTCCTGATATCCAACCTAAACCCACCCTCCTAAAGGCACTGTAGCTATTAAAGCCAAGTAGTTATTAAGTAAACTCCTTTTCCTTAGAGGAAGGGTTCCATGACCGGTGTTTCCTGGGGATGGTCTCAGGATACTCTACAGAGAGAAAGCTGCAGGGGGAGTAGAAGGGTTCCTGGTGACGGGGAACACACCAGGATTTTCTCCATCCAAAGTTACTAAGAGGAGCTGTCCCTGGCACACTCCCGCTAAATAACTTCTATTGCAGTTTTTTGACTTCAAGCAAGACTAAGCAGGGCATCCCTAAAGCCTGGAGCATCCCAAACACAAACCTATTGGATTCTATAAGCTGGACAGAGCTCCCAGTTTGTGCTCCAAACTCATTCCCAGTGTCTTGGTTCCCATCTGCAGCTAATCTGGGATGCTTTGTTTTCCCAGCATCTTTTAACCAAGCTTAGATCTAATTATCACCAGAACATTAATAAATGTGAGCCTCCCCAGTCCCAAGCAGCCATGGGAAATGCTGGATACAGTCATTTTCCCCATTGGTCTTTCTGGTCCTGAAATCCCCCAAACAGGCTTTGAACCAAGGCATGAGTAATGGTCACTGCAAACTCCTGTGAGCAGGACGATTCCAAGGCCTCCCACTGCTGTGACACACTCAGAACATGGGAACCAGAGTGAAATCCGTGTTTGGAAGGACCACAGAGCCTCTGGATTCAGGAGTCACCACCGGGGCACCCACTCACCTCCTCAGGACACTCACAGCCTTGAGGCTCCCTTCCTCTCCACCCCAAAAGGGTAGGAATAACAAAATAATTAATAAAATTAACAACCCCCTCACTTTCTGGACTTTTGAATCTATTTTAAGTGAGTGATCAGCAGCAGGAGCATGGTTTGGTTTTGGGTAGGTAATTCCATGTGCAGACACAGTGAAGCTTCCTCGTCACATCCCAGGAAGCATCTGGGACTGGCTCCTGGCAGGAATTAAACAGGATTCATCTGCCTGAGGAATTTATGTGATCCCAACTCCGTCCTGTTCGCTGCATTTCAGGACCCCAAGCCTGAACGAGCACTTTGATCAACTCTTATCAAATTAAGAGGGAGCAGAATGAGAGCACGAGGGGGGGAAATGATGAGGTTTTTTAGGGGTTCAAAAATCTGTGAATTAAAAAAAAAAACCCAAACCAGTGTTTTTAAATGAAAACTATTATAGTACAAAGTGGTACATTATAACATTGTTATATTAAAAAGTGTGAATGGTGTTAGAAAATGCAAATTCACGTGGCAAGACCTATTCACTGGCTCCAGGTGAGTGAGGCACCTATGGCAGGGCTGCATTCCCCAAAAAAAGAGCAGGATTTCCTCTGGCAGGAGGGCAGAGCAGGAACTCACGGGGTGGACGTGGAATCCACACGCAGGGAGTGCATCACCCACCACCACAAGCCGTGTCCAGCTGCCACAGCAGTGGCGTTGCCACAACAAAAGGGGACACAAAATAATCAGGACTTGAGGATGGTTGTTGCTGGAATTTTGCCTCGATCCATGGAATTCCCCCTTCATGGCTTTTTCTCTCCCAGGATAGACCAAGAACTGATCCAACTCCCCATCAGAGCCTCTCCCTTCCAATCCCAGCTGGATTTCAGCCCGACCCTCACCTCTGCCTATTTCTGTGCCAGCTTCCCTGTGCTTTGGTGATCTTTTCCAGGAAAATGCCACTTCAAGCTGAAATCTGATGCTCCAGCAGCTTTCTGGTGTCCTTGGCGGCTTCGATCCCGTGTCAGGAGCATTTCAAAGGCGCCTGAGGACTCCCAGTGCTCTGCCTGACTCAGCCCAGTAGCCTGAACTCGCACAACCCAGCCCCGAAGTGTTTAAGGGCTTGTTGTTGCTTTTTTGTTATTATTAATATCATTACTCTGCTTGTTCTGGCACAAACCCCCTTTTTCTATTCTTTTGCCCTGCTTAGAATTTTGGTCAAAGTTTAATTAAATTTAGAGGAGCTGGAAAAACCGCATAATTCCAAAGTAAATGAAAGCAGCGGCTCTTGCCGGGGGTGGCAGCCCTGGGGACGCGGGTGCTGCTGGGGGCGGGAGGGGAAAATTCCTGCAGCCCCGCGCTGAAATAACCTTGAAAATGTGGATTTTCCTGGCTGGAGGAGGGGGAAGGGGGCGAAGGGCTGCGTTTGGAGGATGCTGGAAGGTGGGGAAGCACCCCGGGCCGGCAGAACGAAGCCCTTGTTTGTCCTGCCCGTGCGGTCAGGCGCCGTGGGTGGGAGCAGGGGGGATCTGTTTTCCCAGGCTCGCTGCCATCAGGAATTACTGAGCTGCCATGAAATGGGAGGAAATATTTCATTATAGGCACATGCGCTTCAATTTCACATGATGGAAACTTCGG
>VZTJ01002441.1:158593-234923 GCA_013397795.1 Orthonyx spaldingii
AAGGAAAGGAAAGGAAAGGAAAGGAAAGGAAAGGAAAGGAAAGGAAAGGAAAGGAAAGGAAAGGAAAGGAAAGGAAAGGAAAGGAAAGGAAAAAATAGAGAAAAGGAGAAAAGGAGAAAAAGAAAGAGAGAAAAGGAGAATTAAAATGGAAAAGATAAAGAGATAAAAGGAGCAAAGCAAAAGGAAAATGGAAAAGGAAAATAGAAGGTGGGGAAAAAAGGAAAAGCGGCAAAGAATCTCACTTTATTTAAAGCTTGATTACAACACAGGTGGCTGATGCCTGAGGATGCTCTTATGCCAGGGATTCGTTCCCAGCCCGTGGGATCAATGGAGCAGGGCATTTCCAGCACGAGCTGTCCAGGGCTCCCTCCAGCCACCACTCCCAGCACCCCCCGATTCCATTCCTCTGGCTCAGCTGTGAGAGATAATATTTCTTTCTGCATCAAATGATACTTTTGCACCTTGTTAGGTTCCATATCTTTTTTCCAGCCCTGGAACTCTGTCATGTCTGCGAAGGCAAAGCCTGGGAGGAATTTTTACAGATGAGTAATAAACCTCTGGGAAGAAGGAAAAAAAAAAAAAAAAAGATTTATAATGGAAAGCTGACACAACCTTAAGTGGATAATTCAATTTTGACTCTCTTTCTTTGTTCCCTACAGAGGCACTTAGAGCTACAAAGCCCAGGCACACCCGGGGCTGTTGATCCTGGGGCTCGGGAACATCCCAGCGCTGTTTTCCACCGGATCCTGCCCAGGGACGCTCTCATTGTGAGCCAGCAGCGCGGATAAATCCTCACTTGGCTTTCTGGGGGCTTCCCTCTCCTTTTCACACCTCTGTCGCTGCTTGGGGTTTGTCTGGAATTTCTTCCAGTGAAGTTTTTTTTTTGTTGGGAAAAATCTCCGAACGGGTTGAGGTCTCTGTGTCTTTTCCTAACAAATCTATAAATTACAGGATGTGGATTTTTGGGTGTTGTGATTGTAACTAAATTCTGATTTCTTTCCCCATGTGTCTCTCTGCACCTTCTTCATCACTTTTTATCTTTTTATCAAAGAAAATCTTTTCAAACCGGTAGAGATACAAATCCCCACATGGGTATTTTTGATAAAGATACAGAAAAACCAAACTGGGTCAGGGCAAAATGCAGAAATTGAGGAAAAAAATCCCTCCATGCACCAAAACTCCCAGGTTTTTGTGGGTAACGCTTTGTACACCCCAGAACTTGCTGGGCTGTTGCTGCCCATTAAATTTCTTGTGGGAATAATGCCATTCAAAAAGGCAAATATGGAGAAGTGATGAAAAGGAGAAAGCTCTTTCCTCGGAATCCTGTGGCTGAGTGTGATTTCCTCCCAAACTGGTTGGCAGGAATGAGATTATTTCCATTACAGCTGGAAATTTACTGCTTGAATCCAAGTTTCATTGCATTGAATAATTCCATAGCCTGGGCTTATCCACTCCGTTGATTCTGAGTCTCAAAACTGAGTGTAACAATAGCTTGGAGGTTTGGGATTCAAGTAAGAAATTCCCATCAGAAAAATTATTATGGTTGATCCAGTCCAGAAATTGATTTATGTTTGTTTAAGGAGTATGTTTATTAAAGAAGGACATGATTTGCCTTTTTTAAATCCTGATTTTTTTTAAAAAATCAACATCTCAAAGTTTTCCTTGGGCTGGAAAAGCGTTACAGCAGGAATGTGCAATCAGAGCATCCATAAACATGGAATTCCAGCAGGAATATGGAATTCCAGCACTAATATGCAATCAGAGCATCCATAAACATGGAATCACAGCAGGAATATGGAATTACAACGGGAATGTGCAATCACAGCACACACACACACAAGGAATCACAACACAAATGTGGAATCACAGCACTCACACAAATGGAATCACAGGAAAACATGGAATCACAGCAGAAATGTGAGATAACACACACCTGTGGAATCACAGGAAAAACCTGGAATCGCAGCAGGAATGTGTGATCACAGCACCCACACACGGAATCACAGCACACACATGGAATCACAGCAAAAACATGGAATAACAGCACAAACATGGAATCACAGCAAACACATGGAATTGCAGCAGGAATGTGATTTACAGCACACACACCTATGGAATCACAGGATAAAATGGAATTAAAATATGAATGCTTAATCAGAACATGTCCACAGATGGAATCACGGCACAAACATGGGATTACAGCAGGAACATGCAATCACAGCATCCACACATGGAATCACAGCACAGACATGGAATCACAGCACAAACACGGGATTGCAGCAGGAATGTGATTTACAGCACACACACAAATGGGATCACAGCACAAATATGGAATTACAACAGGCATGTAATTCACAGCACACACACCTATGGAATCACAGCACACACGTGGAATTACAGCAGGAATGTGCAATCACAGCACCCACACATGGAATCACAGCATCCACACATGGAATCACAGCACCCACATGGAATCACAGCACTCACACATGGAATCACAGCACCCACATGGAATCACAGCACCCACACATGGAATCACAGCACCCACATGGAATTATAGCAGGAATGTGCAATCACAGCACCCACACATGGAATCACAGCATCCACACATGGAATCACAGCACCCACACATGGAATCACAGCATGGCACACACGTGGAATTCCGTCAGGAATGTACGATCACCTCACACCCAGCACTCACAGCACACGCTCCAGGTCACCTCGCTGTCCCCCCGCCCCACTCCCAGTCACGCCCCGCAGCCCCTCACACCCTGGTGCCCACCCTGGGCACCCTGCGGGACACCCACCTCTCCCCCTCACGCAGCCACCAGACACACAGACATATTTTTATTGCAGCTGTCAGGAACATGAAAAACCTTTCTGCCAGCACTCAGCACGGGCAATTTATGAGCCTGCTCTGTTTGAGTGAAAAAGAGGGGGGGGGATGGGGATCAGAGAAGAAATGATGGGAGACAAAATGGCCCATAAATTGTTCGCCATGATTTACACTGGAGTCCATTTGCAGCCTATTCTTTTTTTTTTTTCGGAGCCTCACACACACAGATCCCTGTCCCGCTCTCCTTCGCGCCGGGGTCCTGAGCCGGCCCAGCTGGAGGAAGGCAGCGATCAGAGTTCAGTTGGTGCAGACAGAGCTAAAGTAAACAGCCGTGGTCATTCAGCAGGCAGTTAGCAGCCTTTGGACAGATGAGCGGGGCTCGGCAGGACCACACACGCGAACCCCGCGGACCACACAGGGACCGCGCAGCGCCGGCTCCGCACGCAGCTCCTGCGGGGGACCCTCCCCTCGCACCGGGCTGCGCCTTCGCGGGGGCTCCGGCCCCTTCTGCAGCCCCGGGAAGCGCTTCCTGCCCCGCTCGCAGGGTGATTAACTCTGTCCCCCCGGCGCGGGGAGCAGGGGATGCATTCCTGGGCAGAAGACAGAGTGTACTCCTGGAAACGTGCCACCGCTACTTCCACAGCTCGTAAAGTCATCTGCTGACCTTCTCCTTTCTGCCTTCAGACCCGGCCTGCCGGGCTCCTGCCTCTCGCTGGCACCTCCACCGCTCCCTAACGCGGTACCAAACCGGAGCTAACAGCCTCTGACCCCCTCTTTTTTTGACCAAAAAGGCACTTTCCGGAGCAATGCTCCGTGCAGAGGCTGAAAACCTTCTGGACCTTTCCTGAAGCTTCACCTTGACTTGGGAAAGCTTCCCCTGGGCTGTGTGTACAGCTAATTGATCTGGTCATTACAGGTAACCAGCAGGCGCAGGCACAGCACAGCATGTCCTGAACCCCAGCATGAAGGGAGAGCATCCCTGAACTCCAGGATGAAGGGAGAGCATTCCTGAACCCCACTGAGCCTGTGGCCCTCATCCTCCTCCAGCCCCTGCAGTGTTTGCCATCATCTCCCAAACCCTTTCCCTCCATCCCAGCCTGTTTTCAGATGCTGAGCGTCCCCCCAGTGCCTGTCCTTCCCTGGTGTCACTGGGTTTTGTGACTCAGAAACTGCTGCTGCTTTGGTGCTGCTCCTGCTGGGATGGACAGATCTGGAGCCATGGAGGTGTCAGGACTTAAAAGGCCTAAAAGCCTTCATCCCCACCCTGCCCCACACACCCAGGGTCCCTCCAGAGCAGCTTCAGTGTCTTCTGCTCCCAGCTGGCTGAGCAGAGCCCTGATAGCAGGAGAAATCCAGGGATTTCCTGGAAGTGGCTGAGGTAGAAGGGAGCTGGAGGTCAGAGGAAGAGGCTGCCATCATTCTCAGGTCACTATTTCGAGTTCCCAGTGGTGCAGAAACCTTCCAGCTGGCACATGGCCCCTTCTCCAGCCCTGCTGAGGTGTCCCCCTAGAGGGTGAGGGTTCCAGCTTTCCTCCCAAACCCTCCCAATCCTCCTTTTCCTCATCCCAAACATGGCCCTGCCTTCCCACCCTCCCCTCAAGAAGCACCACCAGGTTCCCCCGCGATCCAAGCAAAGCTCCAAAGGGAATCTCCCTGTGCCTCCATCCCCTCTTGGAAGGGAATCTCCCTGTGCCTCCATCCCCTCCTGCAGCAGTCCCGGAGCGGCAGCCAGGCCAGAGATTATAAACCAGATCAGCGTTGGCTGGAGTGAACTCTGAGAAATCACATTTGCCTGTCAGTATCATGTTAAAGCATAACACAGACTCTCATTTTCCCACTCCTCTGGCTCCGAGGGCGTTTCGGTCCCTGCTGAGAAACACGAAGGTCGTGGCCTTCAGGTTTCCAGATCTGCCCTTACACACCACGGGGAGATCTGACAACAGCCTTATTATTTATGTACCCAGCCAGGGGCTGCCTAATGAAACCCAGAGATTTTTATTGACACACGCTGGGGCTCTGGGCAGGAGAGCAGCAATCTGGAAGGTGGTTCCCATAAACACAGTGGCCATTCATGGAGGGTCAGTCCTCAGGGTGGACTTTCCATGCCAGCTTTGACAGCACTTAATTCACGCCGGGCTCGCACTTAAGCTCGGGAGCTGCTGCTGGGGCTCAGCCGGGCGCCGTGCAGCCCCTGCCAGCAGAGCTGAGTTTTTTGCTGGGTGTTTGGGGAGGATGAGTGACAAGGAGAGACCCAATTCCCAGCTGTAAATAAGGGGGAGGAAAGTGGCTTTAGAAACGTGGTCTCTGTTTCTAAAATGGCTTTAGAAACACAAGGGGAGAAAGCGGTCATGAGAAATGTTAAGATTTTTCATGATGATTCAGGAGAGGAAAAAGAGATGCAATTAATGATTTTTCTATCCAGAAATATGTTATGATTTCTCAGCCCAGAGCTGGTCCTTCTTACACTAACAATATCCACGATGGAGGCTTTCTCAGTGGTATTTTGAGCATTATTTTGGTATTTTCGTTGTCCAGATCGCTTTGCTGTAAAAGCCTGCAGCCTCGGGGTGCCCTGCAGGGTCCAGTTGCAAGGTCTCATCCCTTGTGACCTGACCCCAGACTCTGCCGAGAGCTGCCTGGGTCTATCCCGGGTTCAGGAGGAAAGAGAAGCTTTTCTTGGCAAGGAAATGACTCCTAAGTAGCCTCCTCACAAACCAGGAACATGTAGGAAAACTGTGGCCGAGCACATTCGAGCCTGGCGTTTAAAGGGCTGAAAAATGATTGCAGTTTCCTTTGGCAGCTGCAGTGGGAGCCCGAAGAGGTGACCTTTGAGGAGATTCTGTTTACTGCAGCCCCAGGCTGGGAGCCTTGCGTGAGCTGGCCCAAGCTCTGTTCCCTGCCTTGGCTCTGACCCCTCCGCCGGCCGGCCGGCCTCGGGAAACAATGGAGAGGATACCTTGCAAATGCTGGGGAAAATAAATCACTCCCAGCCTCCTCCAGAGGATCCGAGCAGATGAGAATCCCACATGGCTGCACATCCTCTGCCCAGCGTCAGGTGCAAGGCAAGAGCTGGGTTTTGGGTGGCACCACGTTTGATTTTCTGAGCTAAAGCTGCCAAACCCCTCCCAGATCCAGGGTTTGTTCCTAAAGTATTGATGACAGGAATCCTCAACATATTTCGTTTTCAGACATAAAGCTGCCCAAAGCTCCAGAGTCAGGGTTTATTCCCTAATTATTGATGACAGGAGCCCTCCGTGCTCCAGGTTGAAGCCACTGTGGATTTAGTAGGATGCTGAGTCACCCTAATTCCATTATATACCTGGAAAAGCATCTTATGGGGTCATCACAAGCACCCACCCCATTGTCTTCCAGCACTCTGATCCTTCCAGCACTAAAAATCTGTCACCTCCTCCCCATTTCTAAGAGCTTTTGCTCTTGCAGGCTTAAAAATTGCAGTTCAGTTGCCTATCACATAACACCCAGGCCCCCTTTCCTCCTCCCTCCCCTGTGCTTTCTTCCCTCCAAAAATGCCCTAATTCTCAAAGGTATGAAAACCTCAATAATTCAAATGGAACCTGGCTGAAAGGCACGTGTGAAGAATCTCATCCCTGATTATCCCAGTGCCAAGTGACTCCTCCTGAATTTCACCAGGGGCTGGAGCAGTGGATGAACGGCTGCCAGTTTGGGCTGCTGGGATCTATTTGTAATTCATGAGGAAATCTTGGGACCTGCTTTTCCTGCTGGAGACTAAATAGAGCTGTGCTGGAACAATGCTGAAAGGGTTCCCACTGCACAGAGCACTTTCTAATAAACGGGAGATGGAAATTTAGATCCGATGCTGGTTTTTTTTTGGTCGTGGCTGGAGGCATCCCTTGTTTCTATTGCTGTTTGTGAGCAATTACAGACCCACACTTCAGGCTGAAAAATGGCCAAAAACGTTGCTGCTTCTTTTCCTTTTCCCAGTTTCCTTGTTTTACAGTGTCCAGTGCCTTCCCCTGTGTGTCCCAGTGTCTGTGTGTGGTTGAGACTGGGGACAGCCAGTCTGCTCCGACTTCCTCTCCCTGGTGGATTGCAGCGGGATGCCTTGCAATGGAAATTTGGGGTGGTTTCCTGAATTTCGCAGGAAAAATAGAGAAAAAACATAATTTTTTTTTTCCTTTTTGTCTTTCTTTTGAGCTCCAGAGTTGTGTTCCAGCCCAGCCACGTGCAGGATCACACGTACACACCCATTCCCCTGGTGCTCCTTCCATCCTCACCCAAAAAGAGGAGCCAAAACCTTCCGTGCCCATCCCTCTTTCCCTGAACCAAATCCTGGCGGATTCCCAAGACCTTGGGATGGGATGCAATGAATCCCTTGGGATTCAGAGTGGCTCTTGCCTGCTGCCACTCCAGAACCTTCCACGTCTTCTCCAGCTGATGCCACCTCCATGCTCCAAGGCAAATGTAGGATTTGGGATACCCTGAGGATGCTGAGTGGAACTGGGATGGCTCCTGCTGAGCAGAATTCCCTTCTGCCAGAAATCCAAACAGCTCTGGAATAAGGATATGGCTCCTCCAGGGAGGGCTGCCTTCACCCCCCTGTGCATGAGTTTGGCCAGCAAGAAAGGTTTTTTTTTTTTTTAGCCTTTTTCCCCATGGATAGAGAATAATAATTGCAGGAGTTGGCGGAGAAGTTTGTTCCTGGGAATTTATGAGAGCCCTGCAAGGGCTGGACCTCCAAAAATTCCCTCTCTTGCCTAAAAGATGCTCTCAAATCATACTGAAGTTTTAGGGAAATATTTGTAAAGGATTTATAACAATTTTTCTTACATTTTTGGGAAAATTTTTGCCAAAACCTGGAAACTCCGTGGCACAATTGATGTCAGATGGCTCAGCCAGGGGAGTCAGCTCCTCCCTCCCATCCCCTCATCCCTCCTATGCAAACCAAAACAAGAGGAAAAGCTTTTATTCCTGAGTCTTTGCTAGTAAGTTGGTGTATCCATAACATAGAATTATGCTCAGCATCTTCCAGCTGAGCTTGAACACCAAACGAGGGCTTGGATAGATTTCCTTGCAATTACAGGATGAGATTGGGTTTGCAGTTGATTTGGGAATGGATAACCTCAGTTTTATTCATTTCCTTTCTGCTGGAAATCAAGAGTTGAGGGCAGAATGCAGGGTGGCATCCCTGTCCAAACCCAGGTATTCCAAACACAGGCACATCCACTGCACCTGTGGGGCCCAGAGTGGTTTCTGGGGAGGTGGAAATGGAGATTCTTTATTTTGGGTTGCAAACACAGAATTAACTCTTTCCCTGCTCTGCCACACATCAAGAATCTTCTGGTTGTGTTGCTGGAAGATTTGGATTAGTGGAAGATGTCCTTGCCTATGACAAGGAAGATGCTCTTCAAGGTCCCTTCCAACCCAAACCATTCCAAAATTTTTATCATTCTAACATCCTTGTGTTTGGTGAGCAGGGAGTAAAATCAAATTGAAATTAAAGCTGTCTTTGCAAAATAGCTCAGAAATTTGCAATTATTGCACTTCAACTATTATGAAATGATTGCTGAAAGTGACACCAACAATCTGTTATGACAATAGCATGTATGGCCTTGATGTACCTGTGCTGGTTGGGTGATAAGAGCGTGATAAGAGTGATTTGTGTTTATTTTGGTGCGGCCCCTCCGTGCCGGGAGGGTTCCAGAGGTGTTGCTGTTTGCCCAAAACAAAGTTGGCTTTCTGTGCTCACAGTTGCTCGTTTAGGGCTCTGCGCTCTGCTTAGGCACCGACACTTGCTAATAAACAACAGAAAGGAGGAAGTTGCAGATAAGAAATGGGATAGAAGCTCCCAGTGGCTCTTAATGGAGAAGTAAGAATCCCAGAGCTCACACGATGCCTTTTTGCAGCCTGCCAAGAGATGTTGCCTGGGTGTGACGTGCTCTGATAAGAGGGGTCCTGAACTGGCACCAGGCAGTGCCACTTCGGATTGGTGATGTCACCGCGGTAGAGGAACCTGAGCTGTGGAGGTGGCTCAGGTGTCAGGACCATGTTTTTGACTTCTCCCCTGGTTTTCACCGGACTGAGGGGGTTTAAACCTGGTGTGTGCTAGTTCTGTCCTCTGCTTTCTCCCACCACATCATACCCGAGCAGTCAAAACACATATCCTTGCCTCCCCCCGTTTTCCAGGCTGAGAACTCCTGTGCCCCTTAAATCCCTGAAGCACTCCCAGCGCCAGAGCTGGGGCTGCTCCTGAGCTGGGATCCGATCGCTCCGGGCGGCCGGGACTGAAATCCCGGGAGGCTCGGGGCTGCCGGCGCTAATAAATGAGGCATCCTTTGGAAAGCAGCGGGATTTGGACGAGACTCGCCTTGGCTCAGCACGGCTCCTCGCATTCCGGGCGCACACGGAAGATTTATGCGTTCCAACAGGAGAATAACCTCCTGCACATTTATTAACACGCGGCTCGGAGATAGCTGCGCTTCCTTCCCCTCCGCACCCCCAGGGGCTGGGATTGCTGCAAAGCTGAGCCCAGCCAACCTCCCGGCCCCAAATTCCCCGTTTTAACGTGCTTTTCCTTCGCCCAGGTAAATTTGGCTTTGGTGTTTCCTCAAGTTGATTTTCTCCCAGCATCCCAGATTTGGATTTGATATTTCTTCTCCTAACGGCATCTCTGCTTAGCACAGGGATTTGTTCCTCTTTCTCTTTAAAAATAATAATGGTCCTATTATTATTATCATTATTATTATTATTATTGTTGTTGTCTGAGTGCTAAAATTCGATAGAAAGAAATAATGAGTTTCTCATCATTTAAAAATCGACATAAAACAAAACGCACTTTTCCTGCAGTTTGAGGGAAGATGTCACAGCTGCAGATCCCTCTACCCCAGGAATGGGAATATTTGTTCTTTAGATGACTGGACCTTGACTAAACTAGAGGGAAATGAAAGAGAATCCTCGATTTCCATGTGTTTGGAACAGCGTCCTGATGAAGCTTTCTTCTTAATTAATTGGAAAAGCTAAATGAACTGTCAGTGTCCTGCATCTGCTTGAAAGTCCTGCTCAGGCTTTTATTAATTTACACTCTGTGCTTTTGGATTCATCCGTCTAACTCAGCCTTGATTGCAACCCTAGCAACAATTTGTCTTTTCGATCCCCCCCTGACAGGACATTTGCTTCCTGCCAGGATTACAAGGAATTTAAGGGCCAGTTTCACGCCCAGGTTGTGTTTTACCATTTACAGAGTTCAGCTTTGACCTTTATTTATGGAGTTTTTCACTTAAGAAACGTCATTTTTGAGTTTTATCTCTGGTTACCTGCTGTGTGCAGAACTCCGTGTGTGTCTTTGCTGCAGCTATTCCTCGCAAAAAACCCCAGGAATTTTAAAATTATGGTAGCATGATGTAAGAAGATCACATGGATAAAAAGAATCTGGAAAGAAAAAGTTATTTAAAAAAAAGAGAAATCCTTAAGTTGAATACAAAATGAAGAGATCAAGAAATACCTTGATAGCTCTTCCTCCCTACTTTCCTCCTTGGAATATATTTTCCAGACAGAGCAAAATGGTTTATTTGAAGGAAATTAGAAATACATTTAGGGCTGCTGGGTTATTTCAATTTTGATTTGCAGGGAGACATGATCTGAGGGAGAAATGCTGCTTTTTGAGTGGGAAACGGGTGAGCTGCAGCACGTAGCTGCAAACGAAGGATTGGGCAGCCAAAGGGAGTTTTTACTGTTTTACAGGCAACAACATTTAAGGCATGGAGGAGAAAATTCCCAGATCCCCAGGCAGAGACAAAGCAAGGAATGAGACCTGGATTTTCCTTAACAACAGTGCCAGTGTGCAGTCAAATTTTCATTATTAGCCTGAATTTATATTTAGGAATTTTTATTTGCTCCACCACGATGCTCTAATTGATTAATAAATTGACCTGTACCTGCATTTAGATGTGTCCATCCATAGATTTTTATTTATCCACGGATTTTTATATTGTCCACTAGGCACAGAAGATCCTGCTGAATTAAATATTTTATATTTAGTAACACCAAGAGGAATTTGGAGCATGCAATTAGAGTTTAGGTCCTGTATTTCATGTCATAAAGGTCTCCTTTAACTTCTGAGAATTCCCTCTCCTAAATTCCATTTTAAAGGATCAAATCCTTTCTCCATGCTCCATCTTCCCTGGCAGCCCTCGCCCAAGGATAAACGTGCATTTAAAACAAACCAGGAGAAGCCGTGCCTGGCCCAGGGCTGCAATCCCTGGGATCCAAAGCCCAGCTCCGGCAGCATCCCTCACCCTGAAGGATTCAGCTCCAGATGTGTCCCTGTCCCCACAGCTGTGGGCAGAGATAAGGACAGAGCCGGGTGGATTCCAGGTCGGAATTTCACCCTCTTATCTCCCTCTGCTGCAGCTCTGCCTTTGCTGGAGTTTTACACACTGGGGTTGTTCCTGCAGCAATATTAATTAATAATTATAGCCACTCATTATCTGATTGAATCCCGGGGTTATATAAATAGCAATCCATATATTAAGCGTTGTAATTCTTTCAATAAAATTAAACGAAAAAAAATTTTTTTTTTTCCCTCTCTCCAGAGCAATTAAAGACAGAGAGATTTTTCGGAGAGTCTGGAAGTTCAGCTTGGAGTTTATTAAATCAGCCCCAACCTTATCTAAACCTCCCTGGAATTGCGTGATAACAAAATCTTATCACTCAGAGTTTACAGCCCGGCCAGAAAAGCCTCTTATTTTCTTCTCCATTTCCTGCTACTTCTGCTGCCCTCAGCTGAAAGCAACAACACCCCAAAACTTTGATCCCCTTTTCTGGAGTACAACAGCAACCGTCCCAAAAAAAAAAAAAAAAAAAAAAAAAAAAAAAAAAAAAAAAAAAAAAAAGTTAATTGAAGTCCTTCAGACTTAAAAACAATATCTATTTTTGGGGTCGTCTGCTGGTAAAGAGGTTGATGCTTTTATTTGATCTCAACAGGTTTTTCCCATCTGGTGAAACAGGGTTGGACTGAAAACCCCCGGACACTTTGAATATTAAATGTTTGGCAAAATCCAGACCTTGGAACAGCTGTTTCAACCTGATTTGAGTCCTGCTTTCCCCCCGAAACCGCCGCCCCCAGCGCATCTGGGATTGCTTTCCCCTTATCTCCACATCCCAATTCCAACACCCTCCCGTCCGGGGTTTCGCTCTTCGTTAGGAAATCGAGTTTTATTTTCCAAACTCAGGGAAACCACCACAAACAAGACACCAGAGAGGGGCTTTGCCCCTTCTTTGCCAAGGTGTGGGAGACAAGGTCATTTATTGCAAAACGTGAGGCAATTAAAGCAAATATGAGGGTTTTTTGGGGAGCGTTTTACCCTGTGTCTGTCACTGCAGGCTCCGTGCTCTTATCAGGTTATCTCCAGCTTTTATCCTAGAAAAAAAATCCCTCTTTGCTCCTGGAAATACAGCACACCCTTCTCCAGAAGGGAGCAGTGGTGCGCGCCCGCTGCATCCCGGCTCCATCCCCGGCACCCCGGGAATTCCGTGCCCGCGGGGATCCCGGGTGGAGGGAAGCACAGGCTGTGGGTGGTTTAGCGCGGAGAGCCAGCACGGCAGGACTGGGAGCCACAAATGCCCACAGGACTCAGATAAATGACCCGATGGCTGCTCCCTGCGGTTTACAGGCGAAGGGAAAGGGCAGAGGGAGAGATAAGAAAGGGGGATGAGGAGTAGAAGAGGCCAACAACAGGTCCAAACCCGCTGTGATTTTGCAATCTGGCAGCTTTGCTGAGGGCTACTTTCTTTTTGCCTTTTTTTTTTTTTTCATGCTGGATTTGTTATCTGTGCTGAATCTGAGGGGGTAAAAAGCTTCAAAATCCATCTGAAATCCTTATTGCATAGCACTGGAGCTGGGAAGGACAGAAAACTCTTTGCGAGGGTGAGTTTCTACAGCCCTACGTCAGGCAAAGTAACTCCTAAGCACACCCCAGTAATCCCAGGCCCTTCTGCTCCTGATTTACCCCAAATTTAAAATGGAAACCGGGAGCAACCCAGGTCCCAAACCTCTCTCTGTATCAGCTTTCCTCAGCCCCACGACATGAAAACACAGCTAACAAAGATCTTTTGAGGGCAGCAGATGGAGTTTGAACCTGGGAGCCAAGTCCAGGCGCGGCCTTAATGAGGTCTAGAGGAGGTTTACCCAAGTTTGAGACTCATAACGGGGTCTTTCATGTGCGTGCCCGGCTGCGTGTCTGGGTGTACACACCGGGCTCATCCCTCCAAAAACCCCCTGGATATCTGAGATAACAAAACAACCTTACCTCACTCTTCCCCTGGGAACACTTCAAATGCTGAGGGAAGGACATTTATTTACCTAAGGCAAACCGCCGGGTGACCGCCGCGGGTCCCCGCGTGCAAGAACAGCGGCGGCATTTGTTGCCTCTCTGGCTTGCGAGAGATTTTTGAAGGTGAAGGGAGTTTAAAAGGACATGAATCCCTTAAAAATGAGCTCTAAATATCCCAAGCATGGTCTGAAGGAAGTTAGAGGTGTATGGCTGGGAGCTGGATCTGATTAATCCATGGCCAGGAGGAGACAGCCATGAGGAAATGGGGTAAATGGTCTTCAGCTGGAACAAGCAGAGCCAGCAATGCTCACCAGCTTCCTCTGGATGTGGGCTGTGCTTTTCAGGGATGCTGTTGGAGAGTCAGTGTCCTTTGTTTCAGCTTTTAATGCATGTTCCTTCACACAGGAAAAAATCCCTGTATTCCCAGTGTTTCAGTGTTTGGAAGGTGGAGTGGCACAGGTTTGTCTTTGTTCCAGTGCACGTGGGATGGAAACCTTTGTCCTCAGGGCCCTGGAGGTGCCCTGAGCTGTCAGAGGAAGCGGGATTTAACTCAATTCCCGAGGTGGCTTCATCTCCACTGAAGGAACACCCAGGGAAAAGGGCACCTTGGCTGGGGGATCTCCAGAGCTCGTAACCTGTTGTCTCCTGTCCTCACTCATGTCCTCAAAAGAGGATGTTTGAGTCTTGCAGATCCCTTTTCACCATCAAATGGGAGGGGAAAACCCCATTCCCAGCTGTGATTCCCATGTGGGATGGGGGATGCAAACCCAACGCACTCCAAGGTCAGCACATTTGGGATTGAGCCGTGTATGCATCAGGAGATGTCAGACCAATGCCAAGGCAAGAGGCAAATGCAAGAACAGGCAACTGCAGCAATCAGATCTGTGGAAATGAGGGGGAAAACAAGAGAAATTGTACAAATAATCTTTATCCATGTTTTTTATCAGGCTTTTCTTTTAATATCTGGGTGTTGGGATGTTTCTTCTTACCCATTCAACTGAAACTCAGTGTTTTGCTAGAAAGCAAAACCAGTGGAGAATGGGAGAGAAGCTAATTTTGTTATAAAAATAATCTTTTATCTGTGCACGACAGCAATATTTATTCAGGAAGGGTACACAGACAGCAGGAGGTCAGCACTCCCACTGCTTGGCTCAAAGGCTCCACCACGCTCTTTGTTTTGTTTTATTTCTCCTTTTTTTTTTTTTTTGACAATTCGTTCTCATAGATATTTATTTTTCCTGAAAAGCTGATTTCACCCATCCTCAATACAAACCAGTAAACCCACAGCGGCTGCTTGGGTTGGGTGATTTAGGTCACAACTGAAGCTTCTACTTGATGGTCCCACACCGACCTATCTCCACAAATAACTTCCCTGTGCCTTTCCACAACAAACACAGATTTCATTCCTTCAATCCAAGCTTCTGGGATTTGTGGTGGCTGCAGTTGTACACTTTTTCCTTGAACTAAAACCTGAGAACTTGGTGAGATGTTGCAATTCTCTTTTATTTATTTATTTTTTTTAAATACGCAGCAATATTTTTTATGCTTCTTCTTTCCCCATTCCAGTCCTGGGAGGTGTTGGTGCCTCCTCCAACGTCTCTCCAAACATGCTATGAAAACACATCAGTTAAGAACAACCTTTTTGTCAGCACGGAGATGCCAAAATCTAAATAAAATTTGTCATCTGGTTACGAAGGAAGAGAACTTGGTGTTGCTTCATTCCCTTGACGTAGCTTCAGGATGCTCCTCTCGGTGGGTGATGCAGAGGAGCAGGGAGGAGATGAGATTTAGGGGACAAGAGAAAAAAATTGGGTTGAAAAACCTGAGAAAATCCTTCTGTTTCAGGTGAGCAGCTCTAAACTTGAAGGCTGTGTTTCAGCCTTATTAAAATACCTCCTGAGCGCTGGCAAAGCAGGGATCTGTCAGTGGAGGAACTACAGGAGGATGTTATTCCAATGTTCGCTGTCTCTTTCTATCCATTTTCATCCCACGTCATGATATAAGGCTTTAAAAAGCCTTTAAGCACCTGTAATAACATTAACCTTTTCATCAAAATCTCCTTGGAGCATAAGAAATGATGTTTATTTAAATTTTGCAACGGGCTAACGATAAAGTCCCGTCTCTATTTTCCTGCTTCTGTGATTTGCACATGAAAAGCTTTAGTGGGGCTGGGTTTCGTTTGGGCTCCTCTCTCCTTCCTAAAAACACTTTATTAGGGGCAACACAGCCTCCCCTCAGATTCCCATGATGTGGGGATGGGGTGTGACAGCAATGCTGAGATGTACTCCAAAAAGTGCTGCTAAATCCAGCAAAATAACTTAATTTTGGTTTCATTTTTTTTGACTTTAACCCAGGAGATGCAGGATAACTCCCACCTCCCAGCAAAGATAATGCTGCGAGGTTATTTTAACTATTTCTATGGTGGTCATGATGCAGCAAATTCTGCTTATAGAAAGAAAACAAATCCCTGGACGATTCACCAACCAGGAAAGCAGAAGTACAACCATTTCAATCCATTGTTTAGGCAGTTTTTTTGCCTTGCTGCACTGCACAGAACACCTCGCTTTGCTGATGGAACACGCCCTGAGCGCTGCTCGGTTGTGTCAGCAGAGAAAGGGGGAGTGAAAAGAAGGAGAAAAAGATCTGAGTTTGACAGACTTAATCTAAGCCCTGCTGAAAGACGGGGCTGACGGAGCGCTCCGAGCGCGCCCGATCCGTCACCATCTTCTCGCCTTTCAAACCTCCACGGGGGTGTTCCCTCCTGGATTCCCTCCTGGATTGAGGAACAGGCTCTGCTGAGCCTCCTGCCCTTCCTGGCTCTACCCCACTGCCCCAGGCAGGCACCAAGACCCTCCTGAGCTGTAGAAAGTTGGGATAAAATCCCATCTTTGCTTCCTTTTGGAGTGGGACGGCGCCGATCCCTCAGAGCAACTCCAAGCAAGGTGTTTCCCCCCTGGAGGGGTGATTTTTGTGAGTGCCAGAGGCCGAGCAGCCCTTGGATTTCCCTCGGCTCAGCCTGCCAGGGTGGTGGAGCAGAGGAGACGTTGGAGATGGCTGGAGACAGGCGGGGACAGTGGGAGGAAGCGCTCAGTTGACATTAGCACGATGGGAACAACAACAATCCCGGCTGCTGTCATGTTTTGTTTTGTCTTCGAGGCACCATGGTGCTGGAGAGCTTTGCAGAGGGGGCTGAGGAGCCCGGAGATGTTTTGCAGATGTTTCAGGGGGACCCCTCACACCCAGAGGAGGAGCCTGGCAGGAAACGGGGAGGTCCCAATTCGAATGACAAGGCAGGAATGGAGGTGGGATCACGGTAGATCCAGAGGCCAGGCCTCAAATCTGAGGGACAGAGGAGGGCAGGGGTGGGCATGGGCTGTGAGACGGGGACAGGAAGGGAACATCCAAGGCCACAGAGAAGAGCCAGAGCAGGAGCTACGCACAGAAGGGAGATGCAGCCAAAGGGACAAGTTAGAAAAACATCCTTGGCAGAGTTATCCTGGAGGTGGAGCAGCTGGAAGTGCAGGGATATTCCCAGAGCAGGGATGACAGCCTTGGCATGACTTCTAATCATGACTTACCAGAGAGCCTGGTGCCCGAGCTCATATGTTGGCTTCAAACTGCAAAAAAGGAGGTTTAGATTGGATTTTAGGGAGAAATTCTTCCCTGGGAGGATGGGGAGGCCCTGGCACAGGCTGCCCAGAGAAGCTGTGGCTGCCCCTGGATCCCTGGCAGTGTCCAAGGTTGAACAGGGCTTGGAGCTCCCTGGGATAGTGGAAGGTGTCCCTGCCATGGCAGTGGGTGGGACTGGATGAGCTTTAAGGTCCCTTCCAACTCAAACCATTCCATGTGCAAATAGACACAGGAGCATTTTCAGGAATTCTTTGTGGGTATTTATCTCCCCACAAGCCCACAATTAATTCCGAGATCTCTGTGTGTGCAGCCAGAGGGGAACCACCACCATTCTTTAGGTTTGCCTCCTCCTTCCACGCACACGTTTTGGTTTCTTTGAGTTTTCTCCAGGCTTAACCTCCCTCTTTCATCACCATTTTGCCTGTTCCCCACAAAGCATCCAACTGGGAGCCATCAGAACTGTGAGGATGGAAAACTGCGGAGGAAACGCCGTTGAAACAAATTCATCTACAGTTTCTGGCTCTCTTTGTGGCTGAACAAAAGGTTGTCAGCATACTGGGAGTATTAATATTTTCAGTGGGAAAATCTGGGTTTAGGAAATAAAATTGCCTGTGACAACAGTATTATTATTATTATTATTATTGGTGATATTAATATTATTAGTGTGATTGTTATCACTATTACCTTACCATATCATTACTGGTTTTGATTATGCTTAGGATTATGATTATCATAGTGATTATGATGATGATTATGATTATTTTTTAAATTACTAGTATTATGCTTTGTTTTGCTTTGCTTCGCTTTGCTCTCACTGGTCCCAGAAACTTTCTCCTTTAGGATTTCTCCTGCAATCCTTGGAAATCACTGAGGACTGGGAACCACGAGGAGCTGATGGGGCTATACCTCGCTTTCCTGAGCAGTGAGCGTGTCACCAAACCCTTCCCAGGAAACAGCGATTGTAACCGAGCCCTCCAGCACAAATTCACAGGGCTTTCTTCCCCAGCAGGATAAAATTAGCTGAGCTCTCCTCAGATGACAGCTAAGAACTCCAGCTTCCCTCAGATGACCTCAATGGAGTCATTTGTTGCTTAAATGACAGACAAACGCAGTAATTAGGTCTATTTAGTAAAGGGGAGGTGAAAGGTCAAACTACTGGGCAAACTGTCTCCAGCGCTTGACTTGGGGACCACGGCGGGGCTTTGCGGGAGGTGATGTTTGTACAACAACCTGACACGGGCAGCAGCAGGTCCCTGCTGGGCCCTGGGGGCTCCCAGGCATGTCCTGAGCCTGAAATCCCCCCATTCTGCTCATAAACCCCTGAACGCACTCGTCTGTGTCACGGGAGATTAGAGGCAGGGGAAGCAAGAGCTGATGAGAAGATGGGCGGTTGTGTTACGGGTTTGGGGTGGGTGATCAGGAGGGGGATCCACACTGAGGGTTGGGAGACCTGGGCTGAGTTGAGTGGGAAATCACCGACCTTCCCCACTTCATTTCCCTCTTCCTCCCTGGCAATGCTCCCTCCTGTTCTCTTTGCTTGCTTGTTTCCTGAACTTGGTTGTGTTTTGTGTGACCAACCCAACACAGACAAGCCACACCTGGATTTCTCTCTGCTCTCTTTTGGTTTGGATGCCGCAGAACTGAATTTGAACATCATTCCTGCACGAAAGCATTGCTTGCCATGCATCCCAAATCTCCAGAGGATCCCTGAACCAAAAGTTTTAGAAGAAGAGGCTGTTTTTGGCAGCTGAATTCCTCCCGGCTCCCCATCCTCCAGGCTCACAGCAAACCCAGCACCCTTTCAACTATGGAGCATTTACAGGATTTCCCTCAACTATTCCTTAAAGGAGGGAAACTCTGTAGGATTCTTAATTAGTGGAAACTGTTAATGAAGAGGTCCAATTTGCAAAGGGAAGTAGTAGAAGGTGACCAAGACTTTGGTTTTGAATGAAATGAGCTTGGAGTGCTCCTCACCAAAAAAGTGCCAGATTTCTGGATCTTTCTCTGAGTTTCTTTTGGGTTCCCCTGCCATGATTTGCTTCTGTTCTTGTGGGGGGATGGTGCTTAGAAATCCTGAAGGTGACCAGGACCCCTCCCGTGGTCCGTTCCTGCGGTGGTCACTGCTCTGGAGCACATTTGGGTGTCCTGGCATTTCCCTGCACGCCTTCCCTCCCCCACACCCCTTCCACCTGAGCCCCTGCCTGTCTCCTGTCTCCTCCAGACCCCGCCGTCAAACTCTCTTCCCTCGGGAGGCCTCTTAACCCCTGTCTGCGGGGCCCCGGGAAGAGGTGCTGCTGATGCTGCTGAGAGAGAGGGTCACGAAGAGCCGACGTGAGAGTGAAAAGAAAATTAGAAAACAAACACAGGGGAGGTGGGAACGCGCCCTCCCTTGAAGTGCAAAGACCTCCCCGTCCCCCCCTGAAAGGGGCTTATCTTCAAAAAAAGGGCCCTTGCGATGATACAAGAAAGAACAGACTTCTCACACCTTGTCTTCACTTCCCGCAGATCCTATCTGCCCACAAGTGCCTGTGATCTCGGGCAGACCTCTCTACCTTGCCCCTCGCCTTTCAAGTCTGCGGCAGCTGTTTTGCTAAGCCGGAGACCTTCCCACTTCATCCTTTTCTCCCCGGCTGATGGCGCGGGAGAAGACAGGCGGCGTTTCTGACGGGCTCCGGGTAGGGGAAATGTCATTCCTGAGACTTTCTTTTGTATATTTTCTCGTGGATGGATTAGTTTGTTTGAAGAGCATCTCCTATTTAACACCTCATTGAGCAAAGAAACACGTAGGGACAGGAGTTTTTTAACGGGCTGCTCATAAGGAGCTTAAAGTGCACACTGAGTACTTAAATAATTTGCTCCGTTTTCAGAAATACTGATCACACAGGAGTCAGAGTGAGTCATGAAACTTATATGTTTTATAATGATATGATCCATATTTTTCCACTGTTTCTCAGTCCAAAAACAGACAAGTCATGACATTCTGGATGAACACACAGGGTGTGAGTAAAGAATCCCAAACTGGAAATAGGATTTGTTATGCTGGTTTATTCACCTCAGGATCTGGTTGGAGTCCCATGGCTCCTGTGTTGGCGTCAGCAGGAGGGATGTCCCGAAGCCAAGAGCAAGGAGTAGCCCTTGTCCACATGGATGGAGTCATTCCTGCAGGGTAACATGTTGCTTTTGCACTTCTCCATCGACAGCAGTGACCTCCCAGCCCCAAAAATGCTGAGGTTCTCTCAGGAGACCTCCCTTCATCTGTTCCCTGTCTTCATCTGACACAAACCATCCAGCAGGTCCCCTGTAAGGGGATTACATGGGTGAAATCCACTTTATCGGGAGATCTCAGAGCGTTTAGTGGTGCTTTGTGACACTCCTGGGAGAGAAGTGCCCAATTCAGAGGGATAACATTCCCCCCTGCTCTGCTACTCTTCCTAAAGGAGTCTTTCCCTGGCTGCACAAGGACTGCCCACGGGATAAAGTCCAAATCCCTTCCCATGGAGCAGGTCTCTTTCACAAAGCAGGCAAAACTGTTTCTTCCTTGGGGAAAAATTAGCTCCAACAGCCGTCTCAAACCCTTCCAGCCCAATCAACTCTTATTCTGTGCTTTGTAGGTCACTGCAATTTCCTATGAACTTGAGGGGAGATTTTCTTGGGAAAAGCTCTTTTCTTTTTTTTTCCTGTAACTTTTCCAGCTGTTGATTTTCCCCTAGGAAAGTCAAATTATACTTGAGCATTGTATCAGCAGATGGATTAAAAAGCTGATCTGTCACACAAAAAAAACCTGAACTGAACAGCTTCCTGCATTTCCTGGGCTGGGAACCTTAGAAAATAAGACCCAGACTATTTTTCTGCTAGCCCAAAACATCCAGGATGAAATCAAACCATGACCCCTGGGGCTTTGGAGGCCATTTGGGATTTGGTGACCTTGATGCACACAATCTACAAGGGAGGGGAAGCCATTGGCCAAAATTCCAGCGTTTCAGGGAGCAGAGTAAATTGTAACCACGTTCCAGGGAGCTTGCCAGGGAGGCTAATGGACTGATCTCATCCACCTTGATGTAAATCCAGCCCAGCTCCAGGAAAGCCAATAGCTTTATCCTGGCTCCGTGTGGAGGTACCGCTGAGATCACAAATGACACATTTCTAATGAAGACAAAGTTAAGGGAACACGTGCCCTGCATGGAAAGTGAGGGTGTAGCAATGTCCCAGGTTTTGGATCTCAGAGGAACTGGCTCAAGCATGAAGATTTTGGAGGGGTTCTTCCATTGATTTGTTGTGTGTGAGTGGGATCTGCTGCTCCTCCTTGCTGAACCTTCCCCCTGGAGCTCCTCGAGGATGCCTCAAGATGCCCTCCCACAACCTGATTAAACTGAGGCAAGGACTTATCTAAAGTGTCTTGCCTGAGTCCAAAGAGAAAGGCAGGAGCAAGAAAGGAGTAGTGCCATGAACTCATTTTCCAAAATTTTAGTTGAATGTGGTTTAAAAAAAAAAATGCTGTGAGAAGCCTGGACAGGCTCCTTCCTTGGATGCACAGAAAAACTTCACTGTGAGCTCCCCAAGGATGCTGCCTCTCTGGTTTGAAATCTCATGCAAGAGAGAATAAATACAGACCCCTTCCTCCTCCTCCCCTGACATTTCAGTTGTGATTAAGGCACCATTCATCGCCCCTTGTCTCCCAAAGCCTTTACTATTTATGGACCTGCTGTTTTTCCAGGGGTTGACACTAGCGTGCATTCAGCTCCGTTCTTCTCTCCCCGTCCCATCCTGTCCCCCCTCTCCCCTCCCTGCAGGCATTTCTCCATTTCAGTAGAGAAACCACGAGTGACTGGAGTGTCTGTGACCTCCGGGCTGTCAAACTCCCACTGACTAAATAAAAGCAGCCCAAGAGGGAGAGAGTTCCCATAAATCACCTCCCCTGACAGAGACCACCTGGGATTCGCTCACTGCACAGAGGTACCCGGCCCATTCCAGCTGCTGAGCTTGCACTTTCCAGCATTTTTATGGACACCGTTGGAGAGATACACGGTGTTTATACAAGGAATGGAAATTTCAGTTTTACTGCACGGAACTGATTTGCTCGGCTCGAGGTGGGCAAGCTCTTTGATTAGGAAAAGGGTGAGGCCCGTCGCGTCCTAGAGGTGTGGGAAGAGCTCACTCCCAGGTGGGATGGGGCAAGTGATTCCAAGGTTTGGGTTGTTCATCCACGTGAAAGGTTATTCCACACTGAGGGAAGATGAAGAGATTCATGGCAGAGGAAAGCAGGGTCAGATCCAGGTCTAGGCAGATGTGGTTGTGGACAAGGATGGCATCTGCAGCTTCTGGATCTACGTGAGGACCCTCAGGTCATCAGTCCCCATGTCAGGGTGCCCAGTCCCTTCAAAGTCACCCTGAACCACCAAGGAGCCTTCAGGCAACCTGAATGTCAGCAGGGCTAAACTGAAGGGGATCATGGAATCATGGAATGGTTTGGGTTGGAAGGGACCTTAAAGCTCACTCAGTTCCACCCCTGCCAAGGGCAGGAACACCTTCCACTGTCCCAGGCTGCTCCAAGCCCCAAAGTCCAACCTGGCCTTGGACACTTCCAGGGATCCAGGGACAGCCACAGCTCCTCTGGACAACCTGTGCCAGGGCCTGCCCACCCTCACAGGGAAGAATTTCACCCCAAAATCCTCTTTTTCAGTTTTAATCCGTTTTCCCCCATGATGTGAAGATCAGCTGAAGATCTGCCCCTGCTGAGTGAGGAGCCTTTGCTAGGGTCAGATGGGACCATTTCCAATGACTTCACTTAATCCATGTGGCTGTGACAAAGTGAATTTGGGATTTGCCCCTGCCCTATACATCTGGCAAGGTTGCATTAAATTATTTCCAGCCAGGATTGCAACGCTCATCTGTTGAGGCCTCAGCATTTGTTATTAAGTAGCATCACCATTTTTAAACAAAAAGATGTATATTCCAGGCAATGTTTATCAAAAAAAAGACTTTCACTAACAAGAAAGGAATTTTGTTGATGGTCTTCCCCGAACAAAGAAAATGGGGGCAGGGAGGTGAACAACCAGAAAGGGCAGGAACATTAATCCTGTGAAATGAAGTTTGAAGTGGAGAAATTAGGTTTAGATAAAGGTGATCCAGAAAGGAGGAGGATGATCATTTCCTGGAGGTTTCTGAAATTTAAAAAAAAAGAAAAAAACCATATAAATTGTATTTGAAAATGTCAACTAACAGGTGTGTGAGCTTTCTTCTGATCGCTGATTTTCCTGACCGTACAAATTTCAAAGCAATTTTATTTCAATTTTTTTATTTCATGGGAAGAGTTCTTCCCATCAGCAACAAACAAGAAGCTAAGACAGGTTTCAGGACAGGAACACATTTTTCCGTCTTGGATGTTGTTGCAGCCAAAATGCAGCTTGGGAAACTCTGAAGCCAGCTGATAGAGTGAAACCCTAGGACTTGGTGCACAAATAATTTTTTCAGACTGAGTCCAAACTCAACTCAGATGAAAAGCAGTTTGGAAATAATTCAGGTGACATCAGCCAGAAATTATATTTTGCTTTTGCACGGATAAGCAAAGCCAGAAATCAGAGCTGCAGTGAATGAACCCATTCATGGTGAACCTGCTCATGGTGGAACCTCCCCTTCCAACCCAGTCCTGCTGACTCTTCCCACCTCATGCTGTGCCTGGCTTGGTTTTCCCAAAAAACTGAGGGTGATGTCCAAGGTGGGATCAGTTTGCAGAGGAATGGCACTCCCAGATTGGGACTCCACTCTTTTCCAGCCCAGCCTTGCCCCTCCTACTGGGAATCTTCCAAGCTCCCTGCACTTCTGGATCTCAAGGGAGGAGAAGCTGGAGAAGAGAAGCTGGAGAGGAGTCTGGAGAGGGCCCGGAACTGCCCAGTTGGAAGCTGCTGGTCTGAGGTTTCTTGTTATTTAAAAGGATCCAAATTTGTGCCCCTTTTCCCTTCTTTCCCACTTTAACCGAACCAAGGTCTTGCCATGGGACACTCCATGGGGTCACCAAAATGCCGGAGAACTGAGAGAGCCCCCAGTTCAAGGAAGATCTCCCTTGCTTTTTTGTATTTATTGGAATTGTTCAAACATCTGGATATCCTAGTAGGATATCCTCTGGACTGACAGAGGTCCTGCCAGATCTGGCACTGGGAGTGAGCCGTGGGCTCTGGTCCTGAGCACATGCTCATTGCTGGTGCCTTGCACAACTTTGGCACCAGCCCTTCACGTGTATCCCTTTTCCCTGTGCCAGGACAACAAGTTTGTTTTTCCATGGAGCCCCTCCAGCCGTGGGATGTCAGAGAACATGCCAGGAGGAGAAAATTCCTCACTGAGGTAAATGCAGGAACAGCCCTGGTTAGTGGTGTGTGTGCTCCCTGCCAGGCTGAGAGGGATTGGGGGTTACTCAGAACAGCATCTCTGTGTCCCTTTCACACACAAAAAAAACCCTGAACCCTTTCCACCAACTCCACAAATTTAATTTAGGAGCGTTGCATGTTCTCAGATAAGGGTTTGGTTCACTCAGGTTTACAGAGTTACATTTAATTGGAGAACTCAGCAAAATCTGAGAGGTCTTCATAAGGACTTGGGCAGCCAGGACATTAATTGCATTATTTTCTTTATAGATAAATCTTATTTGGTGGAGCCACCATAATCAGATAAAGAACAGATAAGATCAAACCTTGCCTTTAAATTCCAGATCTCCTGGCTTGAGAAAATATGGAGCTCAGATTACGGTGAAACTTTTAATGGGCTTCAGAGATTTCTGCCCAAGCAGGATGGGAAAAAATGTAGATCCTTCAAGATCCAGGAAAGAGCAGATATCCCGTACTTGTGCAGTAGTCAGCAGTTTCAGATAAGGAACAGAGGATATTCGGGTCTGATTGCTGATGTTTTCCACATAAAAGCTGTGTTCTCCTTCAGGAAAAGGACCCGAGTCTCTTCAGCAATCATGAAAGCCAGCCCTGACACCCAGCCTAATTCTCCTTGTAGGCTTTGATCCAAAACATTCTTCTGAGCAGGAGAAGCCTAGGGAAGGGAGAGGGGAAGGGACCAGGGGGAAGACTGAATAAGGGAGCCAAGAGGCTGCTCTGGAAAATCACGGCTGAAGTTCCAGGAGGGGAATCAATCTTGAGGGGCCGCATGTAACAGTTCCATCCATCAGCATGACACCGGTACCATTATTAGAGGAGATGGAAAATTAAATTGCAAAATTATCTGTTCTGTTTCATTGACCTTTTTTTTTTTTTTTTGTGTCTTTCTTTCTTCCCTCTTTTCGTTCCAGGCATCACTTGCAGCAATACCCCTGGCAGTTGGCAGCGGGTTATTAAAAGCACCTGGCCATGAAAGGAAATCAGATCCCATGGCACGTTGGGCAGTGCTGCCATCGCAGAGCTCCTGCTCCAAACGTGGCAGGAGAGGGGGACCCAGCTGGGCGGAGCGAGGACGAGGGGCCCTGTGTGGGATGCCCTGATGTGCCAAGCTCCTGGGCATCGTTTCCCTCCGGATCGTGGCTGACTGCCAGACTCCAAGGCCTGCCCATCTCTAAACACAGGAGAGATGCTGGAGATGAGAAACCCTGGTGCTGACTGGAGCACACCCGTGTTGTTATTCTCCTCTTCTTCTTCCTGATGTTCCTACCTCCATTTCTTACTTTTTGGGGTTTTGCTCTCCCTCTCCTCACATTTCCTCCTAATTTCCCCGCTCCTTCATTTTCCACAATCTCCTGCGCAACTTCCAAACCCTATTTGAGACCAGTGGGAATAAAATAATTTAAAACCAACAACAATGTTAAAAAAAGGAGAAATCCCCATTGGAATATAATTTTAAACACCCCATCCCAACATCTTTTTCTTTGGCATTCCAAAGACAGGGACACCCCAATCTGTGTCAAGGCCAGGTTGGACCTGGGATAGTGGAAGGTGTCCCTGCCCATGGCAGAGGATGGAATGAAATGGGGTCTAAGGTCCCTTCCAACCCAAACCATTCCATGATTCTATAATCCTAAAATCATGGGAATCCAAGAGAAAAGGGATTAGCAGGGAGCTATTGCCCGAAGTTCAACAGCCCAAGCTGTGTCCCTCTTCCAAATGACATGCAAAGGGTAAATATGAAGAATAAAGCTTAAAAATGGTTAAAAACTCTCAAAAACTGAGTCTCTTTGTAAACCAAAGGGAGAATTTATCAAGAAATGTCAGGAGTGGATCAAGCCCTAATGAGTGGAAGAGTTCTGGTTGGTTTTGAGTCCTAATTGACCATTATCTCATAAAGAAAGTAGGGAAAGAGAAGCAGCAAAGAAATGACCTGAGTATCTCTGAGTTGTGCTGGTGGAAAGATCAATCCATAACAGTGAGGAGAAATGTAAATAAATTGTCCATCTTGGTAAGCACCGAACTCTGGGCTGCGGCCAAAGCAAATTTCCTTTTTTTCTGTATGTGTGCATTTATATTTACTAATATTTTTAATCACAGAATAGAATTTGTGGTCATTTTTGGGACGGTACCCTGGTGAAGTTATATTAGGTAAAGGTTGAATTATGCACAGCAGTGAGGTTTGTACTGAACAAACCTTCTCTCCCTTGTTTTTTCCCTGCCTGATTCCTGGCTTTTCCTGGCTGTTGCATTGACGAGTAATTTGTAGGGGTCAAGACATAAACTGCAAATCCAGCACTGTATTTTATGCTGCTACTGTTTCCCTGACAGGGGCGACTTCTGTAAAATAACAACAATAAATAGAAATATCCAGTTCTTGAGAAGCTCTTTAATCAGAGATTCTCAAAGCGTTTTGCAAAGGGAAAAGACATTGGAGTGGTTACTTAAATTGAGAAAAGTTTTCAGCAGCTTCACTCAGGGTTTTCTGCCAGTCCTGATGGAGATTGAGTGGCCTTTGTGGGTGTCAAACTCACAGCTCCTGGGGGAACCTGAGCTTCCACCTCCATGATATATTTTGATAACACAGTCTTGGGTTTAGTATCAACATATCTCATGGAGGTGGATGCTCAGATTCCCCAGGAGCTGCTGTGACCAGAAACATCCCTCAAAGGACAAGAGGTCCCTCTCCATGACATGATTCAAAGATGGAGAGGCTGAACCTGAAATTTTAATATTTTTTTACATTTTTGTGGCCTGTTTTTTCCACTGTCAAACTTGGAAGACACAACAGATCTTCTTTGCATTGGTTCTCTCACAGTGATAGAGAAATTCCTGAATCCAAAGGAAGCAAAGCGACCTAGCAGATCTCACTGCTCCCTCTCAGGCACTGGGAGCGAAGATCCTGGTGGGGTTTGGGTTTCCTGACTTGGTTCTTTGTAAATGGGTGGATGGATGGACGGATGGATGGATGGATGGACGGATGGATGGATGGATGGATGGAAAGATGGAAAGATGGAAAGATGGAAAAGTGGTCAGGTTTAAGGCTGGGTTGGATTGAGCAACCTGGTCTAGTGGAAGGTGTCCCTGCCCATAGCAGAGGGGTTGGAATGAGATTATTTTGAAGGTACCTTCCAAGCCAAACCATTCCATGATTCTATGATTCTATGGATGGATGGATGGATGGATGGATGGATGGATGGATGGATGGATGGATGGATGGGACTAACTGACAACTCTGCTTGCTAAGCTGGAAAGAAAGAGAAAAACCTAAACAAAAACTCTACCAAGCACAAGTAATGAAAGTCATTCCCATTTTCCCATTTTTCTCCAGACCTGCACATAGCCCTGACCCAGCAATGATGATCTGATGAGAAAAACCAAGCTGGCCCAGAGCAGGAGGCACAGTGAGACGGTGGTGGTCAGTAGCTGTCTCTGGGGCTACTTATCTGTGTCTGCCTGGCCCCCTCAAGTGCCTCCATCCCCATAAAGAAGTCAGAAATGCCCCTCTGCCCTCACCCCAACCTCAGGCAATAAATCCAGGGAAATGCAATGTAGAGCACAGCGAGGGCCTGTGCCAGAAGCGTCTCTGGAGCAGCACAGCCAGGCCGGCAGTACCAGGAGAACATAAATTTCAGCCTGTTCTGCCTTATACCATGAAGGCTGAGGGAGAGAAATGTAATACAAGCCTCTCCCAGGCCATTCCCGTGCCAAACAGCAGCCTCTCTATCATTTGGTGGTTTATTATAAACAGGCTCCCACTGCAGTTTTGAAGCAGAAATTTTTTATGAATAAACGTGGGGTGCTTTTTTTAGTTCCTTCCCTCCCCCTGCAAAGCCATGGCTTGAAACCTTCATGTGTCACTGTGAGTGCCCCTGAAAACCTTGGATGTTTGACTTCTGGAGGGTTATTTTGGGGTTACTCCTGGAAATCCCACTCCAAGATTGTCATCGTTTGCCTTTCCCAGAGCTGCCTGTGCCGGGAATGTTCCTTTCAGGAATGATTAGCAGCAGTTTTTGTGTTCAGCCCCAGATTCCCTGTTTACTACTTATGCAAAGGGGCTTTTTTTTCGGCCCTCAGTGTAAACACAGTTGATCACTTTATATCCTCTGTATATTGTTTCTTAATATGAATGAAGTGAGGCAGCCTCGCAGCCATCATCCAGATCAGGGCCTAAAATAAACTTACAGCAACTTGGGGAGTGTTTGGCTTTGCAAACTGTGAAAAAGGCTTCAACTCTGTAATAGGAACATGGGCATATTTTTAGCACTTAGCATTTGGTATTTTATAAAAAATTAGGGCAAGGATATCATGAATTTGATCTGTTTACCTTGCTTTTGTTGGGTTTTTGGTTCTTTTTAAACAACTCTCACTGGACGAATGTTTTATCTGCTACTGCATAATCCAAGACAAACAAACCTGCTGGGAGTGCATTAAAAGAAGCAGGTCCTTGCATTCAAACGAGGTAAAGAGAAAGAAATATTTGACCTTTTTGCCAAAAATATTATGGCTTACATTTGCTTTCTATTTTCCTTTTATTAAATCACTCTTGTAAACCACTCCGAGGTCTCAGTTCATTCGGTGACAATTCGTTTATGGCGTTTCTGAAGTGGATTTAGATTGGAGTGATAAAATTACAGGCCAAAATTACAACCATCATGGAAAATACTGGTTCATGTTTGGCTTTGCATACCACAACTGAAAGATTACCAGGCACTGCCAATAAACAGGAGGAAGTCAGGATAATAATATATGCATTTATAGACATGAGCTGGATTCCAGGACAGGCCACAATAGATTTGTGGAAGGTGAACTGGAATATTTAACTGTGCTTCATTAATGGGGAAAAATCTGGCAGGTTGTAAGGAGGTAACTATAGTTCAGACACTGGATTTGTGGGATCTTTCCAGGAAAAATGCAGGTCTTGCAAACCCTCAAATTAAACAGCTTTCGGAATTGCAGTTCAGCTGATGACATCATAGAGTAATTCCCTCTTTCCTTTGTGTTTCCACAAAAACTCCTGAGGTGGTTGGGGTGTTTTCTTGGGATGGACCTTGTTTTTCAGGGGAATGCTTAAAAAATGTTTTGTTTTACATGATCACGTGGAATTGCAGAGCCAAGAAAAGCAGGAAACCCCCAAACCAGAACATTAATCCTCTACAGGTACCCATGAGAACACAGCCTTAAAATCCTGAGCTTTCCAGTGTCACAGAATCATTTAGGCTGGAAAAGACCTCCAAGATCATCAAATTTTGGCCAATGCCCTCCTTGTCACCCAGCCCAGAGCCCTGAGTGCCTCATTCAGTCATTCCTTGAACATCTCCAGGGATGGGGACTCCACCACCTCCCAGGCAGCCCCTTCCAATGCTTAACAATTTAACCTTGAATATATTGGATGCTCATAGGTCATCATCTGGGTCTGAAACTTCCTGAATTTTGTTTATTCAAAGTACATCCACGATGAAATTGAGCCCAGCTGAGCTCTTCAGTTTTCCAAGAGTCTCCAAATTTGTTGTAACACAGGAATTATTACACGGAACTCAATGATCTTATGGGTCTTTTCCAACCTAAATGATTGTACGATTTCTAGGAATTAACAGAGCCCTCAGGCAAAAGAAGAGGCAAACGAGTTACTCAGGCCATGAGAAAGCTCTGGGGAAGAAATTCACATTTAATGGCCCCAGGTAAGTGTGCTTTGATGGATGCAGATGGCTCAGAGTCCGTGCAGCATCCAATTAGTTCTGGGAAGGGAGTTTTATCTGATTATCCATGTGAAATCATTGCTGCTGCGATCAGCACTGGCTAAAACCCATTCTTGGAGAACTTTGAGGGGGTTTTTTTCTAAAAAAAAAAAAAATCAGTCCGCGCTGTTGAGAAACGGCAAACATTAGTGGTCTGAAAGAGTGTCATTATTTCTGCTGTAAAATTGTACAGGGTAGTTTGGCATCTCTGCCTGACATCTGCTCCTCATTGTCTTGTGCCAATGCAAACTCATCAAGTCAAAGAAGATGAAATATTCCCCTCTGCTCCCAAACCCACCTCTCCTCCGGCTTGCTCTGCAGCTGTCAGCAGCTCGGCCACCTTGGTTTCATTACTGAGCTGTTCCCCCCGGGCAGCCACTTCTGCTGCTGACAGTTCTGCTCATAGTCCTGCTGAGCCTCCTTAAGATGCAGTTTCCCCATGGCTCTCCACATCTCCTTCCTTTCCAGCAGAATTGTGTAGGACAAACCTCCAGAGAAATCCCCTGTCTTTGTGTAAATCCATGTTGGGGAAGGTTTTAAGTTGAGAGTTTGGACTCGCCTTCACTGGGAAAGACTAAGCAATGCCAAACATAAAATATGCCCAGAAAGATGGACAGCATAGAAATGTAACCATGTAAGAAAGTCAGAGAGTCCAAAGTCTAAAAGAGAAGGGAAAAAAGCAAACATTGTAAATTAAAATTCTCTAAAACCTCTGACATTTGACACAGCACATTCTCTTAGTTTTGCTTGAGAGAGTGTTTTGTTGCCAACTGAATTAACAACCTTGCAGTGATCAAAAGGGGAAAAGGTTGGGAGGGGGAGGGAGGTCCTCAGGAGATGCTGGAGGGTTGTGTAGAAATCCTAAAGCAACAGGAGTTGCCAGGAGAAGAGTCTGGAGGAAGCAGGCGAGCTCAGGAAGTCAATTTGTGCTGAAGAGCAGGGCTGTGTTTTCAAATCCAAAACAAACTCGCTTTAAAACAACCCAAAGACCCAGTGGATCCAGGCTTCTGGAAACAGCTTTTGAAAACGCTGGCCCCGAGCGATGCCTGAACGCACTGCAAATCCCTGGGACTGCACACACACAGCCGTGCTCACACACACAGGGAGGCCCGTAAAACCCAGCTTTGTGGGAGCTGAGCCTGAGCTCGGGAGCTGAAGGAAGCAGGGAATCTCTCCGGGCCCATCGGACGGCCCAGCCGGCTGCTGCCGCTGCACCAGCGAAATGCAGCTGCCAAACAGCTGTGCTGAGCCAGCCTGGCCTGGCCCCACAGAGCCCCCAGCTCAGGGGTGTCTGCAGGGAATTGGGAGATCTGCTGGGGTGGGAGCTGCACCAGCCATGCTGAAACCCCATCAATCCAGGAGATCTTCACCCCCTAAGCCCTGCAGAGGCATCCAAGGTCCTTGTCCAGCACCTGAGCCCAGCCATTCTGCTGAGGAGCTCAGGGCTCTCTGTAGCTGGTGGCTCCTTCTCCCTATCAGAGAGGTGACCCAAACTCATCATCACTGTATTCCTGGGCTCTGTTTTTATCAGCTCAGCCCTGAGTGCCCGTATTCACTTTGCCCTGGCCACAGCTGTCCCATTGCTCTGGGAATGGACACTGGGCTGGTGTCCAGCTGCTCAGGCATTGCTGGTTCCTCATCTGGGTTGGGTTCCTGGCTCTGCTTCCAGTCCCAGTCATGGATGAGTAACACCTTTGATTACTTCAGTTCTTCACGTTTGTTATCTCTGCTGTTGGCACCTGCATTTAAACATGGCTCGGTCTGCTGAGCTTGGCTCTTCTCTTCTTGGTCAAGATCCTCCCACGGGCTCTGTTTCCAGAGTGCTGTGAAAGCCGTGCTGGGCATGCCCAGGACATGGAAATCTGTGCCCAAAAGGTGAGCCTGGCCTTGAGTGTGGATTCATGCCACAGTGAAGGGCTCAGCAGGCCTTGTAGACTGTCATTCAAGAGCTCTTTGGGATCATTGCCCCACTGATTATTTGTTTTGGAAGGAAGGAAGCGTTACTTGAGGCGCCTCTACCAGGATCAGTCTGACTTTTTCTGCACGCCCTGGCCACGTGTGCACACTGCAGCCTGGGGTTAGGAATGTGCAGCCATGGAGCTCTGAGATATATTTTAAGACCTGAGCTTTGGGGAGCCAAACTATTGAGCTCCTCTCTTGGCAGAGAACTCTTTAATTTCAGATTTTTCATGGCTGTGAGCACTTATTCTGGTTTGGACTTTTCCATGTTCTTTTTTTCCATGGAGTTGGTACCATTTCTGGATTGCAGCTGAGAAGTGCAGTCTTCCCCCAAGATTTGCAAGCAAACCAGCAGAGTGTCTCTTGCTCCGAACTGGAATATGTCCCAAACCTTTCACCACTCAGCACAGGGTATTGACAGCTCCAAGTGTTTTCTCTAAACTGTTGATGTTGTTGGGATGGTTGTGATATTTTCTCCTCAGTCTCAAACTGTCGTGCCTCATTTCTTTGTTTATACAAAACCTCGCAGTGTCCTTTAGGAAAGCGTGGGCTGGAAAAAATGTCTCGTGCCTAAAGCAGTTTGTTGGGGGAAGGAAAAGCAAATGGAAGGCTCTGCAGTGGTGGATCTATACAGTGTGATTTATCCCACACCAGTTTTTTGGGATGCTGGTGGAAGGAGAAGTTCAGAGCCAGCACTGGCTCAGTGAGGGAACAGCTCTCCTTCCCCTGGTGGAGCAGATGCAGAAGATCTTCAACATCTGGAAGTGGCTGCAATGGTAGGGCTGATGACTGGAAGTCCTGGAAGGCTTTGCAGTGACTTTAAACATGTCCAGATCCAGGCTTCTGCCTGCTGGGAAGGCTGATTCCACAGTCTGTGTTTGTTACCTGTGCCTGCACCATGGAGCCTGTACAGGAGGACTGGACAGAGATCCCAAACGAAGCTGTCTCAGCTCTCAGCAGTCCTAAACCCCTCTGGAACTCTTTTCCAGGTCTGGGCTTGCAGGTGGCTCCCTGATGTTGGGCAGACAAAGCAAGTGCTTGGCTCCCTGAAGGTTTGATAAAGTGGAGGCACAGTGTCCACACTGATGTTCACCTGAACCCATCCATGGAGGTGGGAAAGGGGAAATTGTGCCTTGTAGATGTTCCCAGAGCAGCCCTGGGAGAGACACCAGATCTAAACCCCTTTTCCAGGTTTTATGCACCAGAGTTTGCCAATAACCCTGTAAGAGCTCTGATGTTTTCTGAGACTTTCACGTGTCACAGGCAGCGCTGGGCTGGGTATTTCCTTTCTGCTCCACGAGGGCCACTCCTGTCACCGGATTATCTCCGCAGGGGTTAAGTTCCCTGTGGGAGATGCTGATTTCATTACAACCGCGGGCTGTAAACACTGCGTGCTGCGGCACTGACGAACCGCTGGGTGTTATTGGCAGATGGGAAAGCCTGCGTGGGCCAGGAGATCAATTCAGCCCCTCGCTCCCTGCCAGCAAGTGAGTTATCTCCGGCTCGAGTGATTTTTATTTCGCTCCTTAATCTCATTTGTAACTGCGATCCTCGATGACACACGTCTGAAACCTTGGCTTGCAGCACAACGTTGCTGAGATGGAGCTGGAAGCAGCTCCAAAATCCATAAGCTGTTTTAAACGAGGGCTTAAAATCCTTCTTTGTTTTCTCCCCATTTGGACTTATTTGGGCTGAGTGGGTGAATGAAAAGGGGAGATGTTACCTTGGGGTTTGAAGGGCTTGGGGAGGGAGGAACATGCCCTGTCCCTGCATGAGGAACCAGAATTCTGGTGGGAGCTGATTTCTTCTCCCAGCTCTGTTTTCCCAAGTGCAACTGAGTGGATCACTCCTCACCTGTCAAAGATTTGCCCAGGAGAAGTTGCAAAGGTGATAGAGAGAATTATTTTAGCTAAAACCTTAAAACTTGGTCAGCTTGGTACTGAAATACTCTGCTGTAGCTTGGGGTGATTACGTGGGGAGGAAGGATTCTGTGGAGCCTGGGCTTTCCTTAACTTCATGCAAGGATGTGTTTGATTAAAGAGTTATAGAATTATATCTAATTCTGCATGGCTAAATCAATATTGAAAGTGCTCCTTCCATCTTCAAAGATGTTTACGTAATTCTTTGATCCCAGAGGGAGCTACAGATCTAGTCTGGATCAAATGTGATTTCACCTCACCTGCAGCCCTGGGGTTGTCTTTGCTCAGGGGTAATTTTATTAAAATCAGAGGAGTGGTTCTATGTCAGTTCAGGGGTTTTTGGTCTGGAGATGCTGCCGTTGGACACCGAGGCCAAATGACAGCCATGGGATCATCAGAGAATCCCAGAATGGGTTGGGTTGAAAGGGACCATTGAGATCATCCTGTTCCACTCCCTGCCAGGAGACACCTTCCTCTACCCCAGGTTGCTCCAAGCCCCATCGAACCTGGCCTTGAACACTTCCAGGGATGCACCCACGAGTGCCTCCGAGACAGAACAGTTGTGTACAGCTCTGTGTGGGATCTGCTCTGAGATCTCTTGGGAGTGGTGACAGAGAGCATCCTGCCTTGCCACGAGGAAGAGGGGCTGGGGACAGGATTATAATTTCCTGGGAAATCCCTCCCAGCCTTTCTCTGAATTCATGTCCAGCTAGGGCTGGGAGATAACTTCCTCCAGCATCCAACAGTTAGGATTTCCTCAGAGCATGAGAAACAGCCTCTGTATCCCTCTGACCTTGCTCTAAATTTGTTTCCTTTTAAGCTGCTATTTAAAGGGAGGGGGTGCAAGAGCAAGGAGGAAAGTTTGATTTCTTTAATATTCATGGAAGCAGGCGATTGATAACACTTGCAAGGGCCAGGCAGGGAGCCAGAGGGATCCTGCTTCAGGCAGCTCTGCCAGCAAAGCTCAGCCTTGCTGGCTGGGGATGCAAAGCTCTGCTTGTTTACGGCTCCAGGCCACCCTTCGAGATGCTCTTGCCAATCCCTTCAGATTGGAGGGGGAGTCGTGCCCTGAGCTGAGTGATCTCCACAAACCCTCACCAGGGACCACCAGCCTCAGGGTCCTTTCCAAAGGCTGCAGGCAGATGGATTCTCTGCTGGGAGGCACAGGGATTAACTCCTTCCACCTTGGCTGCTGTTCTCATGGCAGCTCTGGCTTCGGGCAAAGTGCTGGCGTTTGCCTTTTTAAGAAAAGAGGAGAAATACATGGAAAAAAAAAATTCAGTGTTGCATTTTTATTTGTGAGTAGAAAATAGTTCTTATCACAGCTCTGGGAAACTATTGTTCTGATTTTTATAAATATGCTTGTAGTCCCCTTGACTTTTTTCCTCTCCCTTTCCACTTGCTATCTCCTCTGCTGTGTGCCCTTGGCTGCTTCCCAGACACTTCTTGATGCAAAAGGAGATAAGCCCTTACAAGTTATAAACCTCAGAGGTGCTGCACATCTCACACTCCCCTGAATCAAATCCCTGTCTGGGTACTCCCACACATTCAGAGTAAAGCCCCATGATTCCCACTGGGGCACAAATGATCCCAGCCACCTTCTCTCCCAGGTGGAGATTTGTGGATGAACCCGGAGCTGGGAATCTCGTGTTCCCTGCCAGTGAACAAAGCTGGGTAACCTTCCCTGACATCTGCTCTTGGCCAGGTGCCCTTTCCGACAGCCTTCATTGTGCTGGGCAAGGCCTGGAGGTTAAAGGGGAACAGAGACCCAAGGAATAACGAGATTTTCATCAGCGATAAGAAATTTGGAGGGAATAGGTAGATTCCCAGTAGTCTGGCAAGTGAAAACCCCAACGCCTTTATGGTGTTTTAAAGGCACTTTTTCCTGTAATGCTGAGGACCAGTGATAGGGGAGGGGGGAGAAACTTTGAGGGTATTTCAAAAACAGGAGAGAAAAATCCCTGGCCATGCTGCTTTCAAGCATTGGCCCCAAGGATTCAATTTTATTCTTCCGGTGACTCACAGCATGACATTGGCTCTGCTGTCCTTCCTTGGAAAGGAAGTAAGGAAGGCTAGCAATCCATCTCGCAGATATTTTAACATCACATATCGTGTTCTCTCTTGCACAGTGGAAGAGTTCCTTGGGCTGGAAGGGGCTGTGCACAAGCCAGGCAGGTTCAGGGGGTGTAAATCTCTGTGATGGGATGAGGTTTGTAAGAATCCCTCGATTCTTGTGGAGCTGTGACTGCCTTTGCAACACACCAGCACACTGCAGGGCTGGATCCAGTTACTCTTTATCATCTTTACGAACTGAGGGAAGATGAGAAGCACCTTCAGGGCAGCTCTGGGGGACTCTGCAGGCAGTGGAAGCATTTGGGCTCCCAGAAAATCTCGTTCTCCGTTTGGAGCGTGCGGAGAGTCCCAGCACCGGGAAAAGGAGCCAGCAGCAGGCAGGGATGGGGTGGGAGGGCTGGGCAGGGCATGTTCGATCCCTTGCCTTGCACACCCGGCTGCCAGGAGGAGGGGATGAGCAGGGGAGAGAGGAGCAGGAGGGGACAGCCGGGGCTGTCACGCCGCGGTGCCTGCTCTGTGTTAAGGAGCGCTCCCGGCCCTGGCCGGCTCTCCCGCACGGCTCTGCCTTGCCTTAAAAGAGGCACCAATCTAAAGCCCTGCGTAACTTCAAAGTAACTCCGGGGAGATTAGGCTCTCCCAGAGCCAGGCAGCACATGAGGGAGGAGGGATTTTGAGGTTCAAATGCTGCTGAGGACCCTTAAGCTCGCTCTGGGGAGGAGGGGGAGGTTTGACCCCTCTGCTTTGGAGATGCTCGGAGCAGCTCAGGACCTTGTTATTCCCTGTTTCTATTTCCCAAGCTGCTGGCTCTTATTTCCTTTCTAGCTGCTCCCTGCTCCTCTTCATTAGCAGCTCTCAGCAGTGCAAAGGAATCGTACTCAGAACTATGAGTTCATCTCCTAAAACTTTGTACTGGTGCCAGCGGGTCAGTCACTTTGCAAAAAGAAACTTCCCTCGGAGAAACTCTATCCCTTTGGAGAAAAGGCCAACAAGCCAGAAAAACAAACTCTCAAAAACACTGCCTTCAAAAACACTCTTAACTTGAATCTTTCTCTGGTGTCATGCAGTGGGATGGGTGTTGGGAAAAGCAGAGCCTCCTGTGCTCTGCCAGCTCTGCCAGTGACCCACAAACCTGCTTCTGGTGGGTGACTGAACCTGGCCACCTCTACAAAGGATGGCCAGAGGTTTCTGGGAGAGGTAAATCGAAGTTTTTCACAGTTCCTGCCCTGTTAGAGAAGCAGAAATGCTGTGTAAATTATTGATCACTTATATTCATGTCTCAGCTCCTCTTGGCTTTGGGTTGAGGCCTGGCAGGAGAGGCTGGTGGCTACCACGGGATTGTTACCACTCGAAGAGGTTGTGTGGAATTCTGGCCATTGTTTCCAGCACCAGGATGCTCCTGGGAATGGAGCCAGGGTGGGTCAGGCTATGGAAGTGGCACCAGACCTACCTGACACTGAGCATATCCAGGTGGAGCTTCCAAGATTTCCCTTTTATCATGCCGTGGGGATGTTCAGAGCCAGAGCCTCCTTGGAAGGAGTTGTGTTGTCAGCTTGCTCCTCTTGCAGTCACTGAACCCTCTGAGGAACAGCACAGCCTGGCTGGCACTGAGTTTAAAATGTTATCCAGTGCCTCCATGCCTCAAACCACTCAGATCCCAAATCCCAGTTTCTTCTAGTGTGTGTCCCTCTATTTCCCCACAAAATCCTCTTTCTGCAGGAAGAGATTTTTCCCACTGAGCAGCAGTGAAGGCAGCTGAAATGTGTTACTGCTGTAGTGAAATAATGTTTTCCTAATCTCAACATCTTTTTTTAAAGCATGTCCACATGTAGTGCACTTCCAGAGCAATTCAAGTTCCAGGCACAGCTGCAGAGAGCACTGAGAAAGGTTTAACTCCGTGATCTTGGAGGTCTTTTCCAACCTTAATGATTCCATAACTGCTGGCATGCTCCAGTCCTGCTCCTCTCTGTGCTGGACACTGTAAGAAACTAAACCAACTCTCCTGTCATGGTGCTTGAGTGGTTTTTATTTGTGGTTTTTGGTTATTTCCTTCTTATTCTCTTGAACATAAGCCAAGGTGGGCAGAAGGAGGGACAAAATAAAAAAGGTGTCGTTAGAATGGCTGTGGTTTCCTTTGGGTTGATCGTTCTGGCTCCATCAGAAAATCCATGGCTCGGAAGTGTAGGAGATCCAGAGCAGCTGCAAGTCAGGGGGGCTCAGACAGGGAGATGTCCCTTGGATTTCCAACTGCTGGATGAGGATTCGGGCAAAAGAGAAGAGGCACTTTCTGCTTTTAAGGCCGGTGACTTTCGGCCAAGTCTCCTCTGAGATTCCCCCTCAGTCCTTTCTGTCCTCCACACCTCTCGTCTGAGTCACACCAACAGCATGGATTGAGCTTCTTATGTGGGCAACCAGGAGGGAACTCCTGACTTTGGGCTTGGGACCAGAGCCTGAATTCCTGCCAGGAGCCAAGGTGGAAATCCAGGCCTCAGGAGTTCAGTCAATCATTGTCTGCATCCCTGCTGAGGCTCTTTCCTGGTCTTCTGTGCTTTTTCTGGTGGGATATCCATAGGGATAATCCTCTATGGAATCTGAAATGGTCCCAGTTTTCATCCCTAATAAAATCTGGCCATTGCCATGGCAGAGGGCTGGACCGTGAGGCCACATCGTTGGGCTGCTGTGATTATTAGATGGTCACTCTCCTAATGACAAATTAAATTAAGCACCAACAGATTTGTCTGACACATTCCCAGTAAGAAAAACTCCTTTTGATTCCTCAGCTGCTTCTGAACTGGAGAATCACCCTGATGCCACTGCCAGCTGCCCTGGATCTGGATAAAGAAGGAGAAATCCCAACAGAGCCAACCTCAAGCTGTGAAAATGAGTCCCTTATTGTGGTGAATATGTTCAGCAATCCAGTGTTTTTCTTCCAGATAACAACTCTAGATCAGCCTTATCTACTCGCTTGTGAATTGTAGCCTGTAAAGCAGCCATAAAAAACAACAGGAAACACGGATTTGATCCAGCGTGTCCATTTGTTTTTCCCCACAGGCAGAGATGAAGATGCAGCACTCTGGGAAGTGCACAGCACGTGCTGCTGTTTTGAGCCCAAGGGGACTTTTGGTGTCAGCCCTTATCCCCTGCTCTCTTTAGGCTCTGAGGCTGATGCTGTACATCACAATCACACTTGAATCTATGGGGTGCCACCTCATTTGTCAGCTGCCACAAAGCGTTTTTGCTGTCAGCCAGCACAAGGTCCATGTTCAAGCCATGATCAAACCTTGGACAGAGCGTGAGCAAGAGCTCCAGCGAATATTCCTGTCAGAACATGGATTAGAATCTTCTCTAAAGCACCTCCTGCCAAGGGTCTGATGTCATCTGTCTTCTCGGAGCAGGGAAATGGTGTGAATTCAATTTTTGTGATGAACAAATCCCTTTCTGTGAGCGCACTCAGGCTTGGGACCAAGAATTCATCTGATTCCTTTTCTCCCTTCTCCCCTTCCCCCATCCCCACCCTGATGAGGTGGATGCTGGCCTTTGCTGGGGCTGTAGAGCACAGGAGGAGGTGTTGGGTTTATGTAATGACAGCCTCTCCGTGGACAAAACTCCTCGGAACAGCAAGGACCGGGGTCAAGATTGAAATCAGGAATTTTGAATGTTGGAAGTTAAGAGCAACTGGAGGATGTTGTGGATCCCATCACTCCCATCTGGCAGTGGGCATAAGCACCCAGTTTGGATTAATACCAAGAACTGAGGGTAAATAATCCTGCTCAGGTTAGGCTGCACCTCAGGCTTTGATCTGAAACGACCTGGCAGAAGTGTAGCTGTTGTTTTCCATGGAATTTCATACCAGTACCCCCAGCTCTCCTGGACCTCTGCTCAGGACCTGCACTGGCACCTGAAACTATTGAGAAAAACCTGAAATTCCAACCAAAGTTCATTGTTTGGCCTCATGAGCTCAGAATTATGGACAAATTTAAAGACAGAATTGAAGGTTTAATTTAAATCACACCCAGCTCTTTGTACCATGGAGAGGAAGGTGGAAGGTGCAGGTTGATTATGATCTCCTCAAGATCCCATTGCCAGGTACAAAGCAGATTTCTCTGTGTTCCCACATCTTCACACCCCTCTGGAAGATTTTCCCAGGAGCTTGGGCACGACTTTCCTGTAAAACTCATCATCTCCATGGATTTTATTCCTCTTTGTGAACAAAGCACTGAATTAATTCATGTTGCTTTTTTTTTTTTTGTCAACTTTTATCCCCTTAGTACTTTACTCTCTTGATTTTTTGGGTGTGAACTAGGCAGAATTTCCAGCTGACAAACTTCTCCTGAGCTTTCTTGGGAACACAGCTCATGTTGTCCCATCCAAGATGGTTTAAACTTTGTGGTTCCAGCACAGCTGGAGTGTGAGCTCAGGTAAGGATCTCCCCAAGTCCTTGGAGGGGATTTTCAGCTCATTCGTGTTTCTGCACAGAGCTCTCCTGATTTATGTCCATCCTGGCAGTGCTGATGTGAGCTACAGCCTCCCTGAGCATCAGGAGATGCCCAGAGCTGATGATGCTTCCGAGGAAAACCTGGCTCACAGCAGCACAACCGCTGGCACTGCCTTGCTCAGGTGACAGGCACAGCCTCCCCCAGAGCTCAGCTCAGAATGGGGTTTGATGACAACCCTCGAGGATGGATTTAAAATCTCTTCTTAAGGGGCCTTGCCAAATAGTAAGAATCAATTTTCAGTGTTTGGTCCCATCTCCTCACTGAAAACGTTTAACAGGACCGGGATTGTTGCTGAAATCTCAGTGAGAGCTGCTGAAACACAACTGAAAGAACCTTTTACAGAATAATCCCCCTGACTTCATTCTGTCACTGCTACCACGCTGAATAAAGCCAGGAATTTAGGCCTTGATTCAGCAACGCACTTAAACGAGTGCTCACATTTTAGTGAGCACACTTGCCATGGGCAGAGTCTGGTCCAATGTGGCCTTTCCAAAGGATTATTCGGTACTTTTTTATGATATACATTTCAAAAGAAACTCCTCCTCCTCCCATAGTGTTCAGCCATCAACCTGTGCCTTCTGCAACAGAGCAAGGTCCATAAATCCATTGTAAGAAAAGATAAGTGGATTTTGGAAAAGCCTTTACTGAAAATGGATTATTTTTTTAAATAGGAAACTGAGTATTTTGCTATAGACTGAAATCTGAGAGGTGGTGTGACTACAATAGCCAAGATATTGCAGGGAATTGAAAGAGGGAATTGACAGCATCTTTGCCAAGCTTTCAGCTTGGATAATGTTAATCTAGAAATGGATAAAATTAATCAAATAAGAGTAGAGAAATGGAAATAGAAATAAGGAGAAAGACACAGCGCCTCGGTGAAGTATTTTATTTCTTGACTGCCCAACCCATGACTCTCCAAACTCTTGTCACGAGTGGTGGCTGCTCCACCAGTTCGGTGCAGTGTGAGGTCTGGGGAAGCAGCTCACAAGGAACTGCAGAGTAACTGGGGATGAAGCAATGTTATTTGTCATAATAATTACTAATCCCTTAAGAAAGCAGAACAATGTTTGGGTTGGATGTACGGAAAGATTAAAATTTCAGCCCGCACTTGAGTTTAATTCTTTTGATTCCAAGCTGCTCGTGTTTAGAAGCCCAGAGGACACCCAGAACTTGTCCTTTAGCAGACCCTTCCCCAGCTGAACATCCACCCAACCCTTGGAGGGAATGCCCTCATCGGAAATGGATAATCCTTCCCCAAACAAACCCTTCCTTCCCTCCTTTTCCTCTCTTTCCCAGCCTGGCTCTGTGGCATCCTGCCCTATTGTGTTACATTATCATATCAAGTCGTGGCAAGGCATAAAGCAGCTTAATGTGGTGAAGGAATGCAGCTCTCCCCGCAGTAATCCCTGTCAGCTTTGCTTCCCAGAGCCTCTTCCATGGATTTTGGGAGAGGTGCGATCCATCAAAGCTTCTCATTTTCATATCTACCTGGTGTCATGTTACCTAAACCAGCCAAAAACCCCTGTGTGCCACGTCAAAGAGCAGCCCTGATTCCCAGAAGTGTTTTTGTTGGATCATCAATGCCTGCCTGCAGCCAGAGGAACGGCTTATCCACAGTTTTCCCTTTCCAGAGATCTGAAGTGTGTCAAAGAGCTGCAGTGCCTAAAATCTCATCTTGTCCCCGTCATCTCTGACAGTGGAAGTGGGGTCCTTCATGGAAACCTGGATGGTTTGCAAAAACTTTACCTGCATCCGTACAGGGATTTTAATCCCTATAAAGAGGAGGGAAAGAAGCACCCATGAGGTTTTTCATCAGACCATAAACATTTATCTTCTACTTTAATCACACAGGAATTCCAGTGACATCTTTACTTCCCAGCAAAGTGCACGGGGAGGAATTCCTTATGTAACTTCCCTGCCTGAGTTGCATAAAAATGCATCCTGCCAAGAAAGTGAGTGCATTTTGCACGCATTTAGATCAGTTTATATGGGTTTTATTTCCCTCGCTGGACCCGTTATCACATTTCATCCTCAAAAGTGGTTGGACTTCTCCTTATTTCTCCCCTTGGTGGTAGGGCTGGTAACAGGAGAAGAGTACATTCTATTCTGGGTTATTTTTAGGTATAAAATCAGAACATTTTAAGTCCTGGCCCGAGTGGATTAAACAGTTCAGAGTAGAGCAGGTCCCATGTCTGTGCTTTTTGTACAGCATCAGGGTCCTGGCAGATAGCTACAAGTGTTGTGTTAACGCAGATGATGACAAAAGGAGCTTGTTCTGCCCACTTTCAAACATCTCAAAGCTCTGCCAAAATCCCCATTTCGAAGAAAACTGGGATATCAGATTTAAAACTTCTAGAGGGAGAAAGCTGGGGCTGAAGGAGGTAAATTGAGGTCAGCTTAGAGAAGGAAGAAAGCCATGACCTGCTGAGCTGTGTGTGAACATCCAGTCTGAGATTCCTGTCCGGATAACGATCCTGCCCTAGGAAGAGACTTCTCTGAATTAATCCTGCAGGATGCTCGGAATTATTCCCAGGCAATGCCTCATCCCAGAGGGGATCTGTGGATGAAACATTCAACCTGTGCTGTCGGAAGAGCAGGAGGTGCTTTCCAGGTGCAGGAAGACTCTCATCTGTCCTTGGGTTTAAATTCAGTTTTTCAGCTGTGGAACAGTTGATTCATCCACATAAATTCCTCAAGGTACTGCTTCAGGATGGGCTCTGCAGAGCCATTCCAGTCCTTTCAGTGGGAAGCTGACAAAAGTCTCCCTCTTTGGCTCTGATTATTCCCAGGATAAATGGGAGCAGTGCCACTGAGCCAGAACGGTCACGGGGACTGGAGGAGAATTGGGTCTGGAAAGGAGTGAGCTCAGATCCCACCTGCTGCACAGCCAGATGGGATTTCCACATTCTGGAGCCAGGCTCAGAGAGATCCACCTGCAGAAAACCAGGATCTGCTGCTCCTGGGCCCCAGTTCAACAGGGAAAACTCCAAGAGAATTTCTCTGGTAGCTTTACGGACATTTCTTGACAAACCAATGACATCAAACACCCGGAATTTATTCTTTTTTCCCCCCTGAATAATTCCCCCTGGAATAACATCGCCCCAAGTCTTTCAAGCCTTCAAGACAATTTAGGTTTCAGTTGCCCACAGAGCAACAAACACTCAGCACTCTCCTTCCTGCAGCAGCTTTCCCTGGGCAGGGAGCGGGGTGATCCCAATCCCATGCACATGGGAAAGTGTGCAGGGGACAGAGGTGTGCAGGACTGGGGTGCTGAGGTCCAACAGCTGAAGTCATGCCTGTGGTATCACAAATATGAGAGTCCAAAACTCTTTCAAGGCTTTCCAAGTCAAACACTCGAGCACATTTCGTAGCCTTTGAAATCCATCTGGCCAAAAGCTCCTGACAGTGTGATCTATGAGGCTGTGGAATAGTTTCCCCAGGGAAGTGTTGGAAGGGCTATCATTTGAGTCATTTAGTGCTGAGGGGAATATACCATGGGGAACCATCGCTCATTAGCTGGACTAATGGATCTTTCTGCTTCGAACTCTGGTGTTCCTACCAAAAAAAAAAAAAAAAAAAAAAAAAAATCCCTTGACTTCTCCTTGTTCTTCCATATGCTCAAATTGGCAGGGATGTGGGGCCGTTGGCTACATCTTTTAGCTTTTGTTTATAAGGCACATAAATTTATCAGGGGAGGGGGGTTTCATGTGTCAGGAGAAGTGTGGAGTGTCAAGAGCAATCTGAAGGAAGCAGTCCTGGGGATAAATGAAAGGCACATCCGTTATTTGCTAAAGAGCAGGGAGATGTGTGGGTCCTTCCTGAGGAGCTCTGAGCAAGTTTCGGGGAATGAAGATGCGGAATCTGAGTGGAACTGAACACTGAGTTCACCCACGGATAGCAACTGTCTGGGCTTGGCTGGTGGATTTCTGGGACACCTCCTCCTCCATTCAGATTTTTCCTATAACACAACTTCCGATAACACAATTCCAACCTGTCCTTTTCATCATTTGTTGTTTCAGATCAGTCACTTTTATGCTCTGGATGTGGAAGGATCCCAGGTCTGGTCCCCTGGAAACATCAGCACGGTGATTTTGGGGATCAGACACCTGTTTTTTGGATGACAGCTCCTTCCTTCTCTCATTGTCTTCCTGTGTAACCTTGGGAATGCCACTTGGATCTCTGGGATCACTTACTCTGAGGTGTCATTTAACATCTCTGATGGGGAATCACAGTCCCAGCAGGCTGGATCATGACCAGCTTTGCCTTATCTATGGACAACATGGAGATACCATCCCAAACTTTATTACTAAGACCTAGGATGGATATTTTTGGCCTTTATCCTATGGAATGCATAAGTTTTCCAAGATCTGCTCACTCCAGAGAGCACCAGCTCACTCATTGCTCCCTTGATTTTATCTGTCGTAGGTGCCTCAGTGGCAGTGTGGCCTTTCAAAGGAGAGGAGGTAACACTGACGTCACCCCGGGGTTTGTAGTGGATTTTTTTTATACTATTTTTTTGCTTCTCAAAGTCTTGAACATTTTCCAGCAATGATGATTTTCCCTTCTGTGCTTCTTTTTTTAACAGTAGATTTTCCAAGTGGACAATCCCAAAGGTGGCCGGCTTAACCGGCGGGAAAAAGAAAGGAGTCATCGAGATATTTTAAATGCGACGTGAATTTTATGCCAAAAAGTGTCTTTTCCATATTTATAAGCCCCTGTCATCCCCTCTCCCTCCGCCTCCTCCTGCTTGAAAGGAAACTCCATTACAAAGGCAGGAAAGAACATCAAACAAACCTCGCTTGGCAGCCATGTCTATATGTGAAATTACTGTCAGAGTACAAAGGAAGACGCAAGATTTAGAAGGTAACATGTGACAAGAGAATGCCGTCCTTCTCAACGTCTTTACCTTTTGTTGGTGAGAACTGGGAAGGGGCTGGTGCTGGTGCTTTTTTGTTTTGAGAAGGACCGTGCCAATTATAGAACGACACAAATCACCGCCAAAGCCCCGCGGGCCGGGGGCGTTTTGGCTCGCTGGGAGCTCCCTGATCCCTGCAGCGACTCCAGCCAGGGTGGTGTAGGCACATGCTCACCCTCAGCTCCATCCTTCAGGGCCACCCGAGGAGCAGCCGTGGTGTTTGATCCCACAAACCTTTGATGGAGCCACTTTGGAGCTGCTGGGGGCTCTGGATGCCCTCAGCTCCCCTTGGTATGAGGCAAAATGTGTTTGGTTGAAGAGGCCACATGTGCTTTCCGTGCAGCCTTCAGCAAATGGCTGTGAGCAAATATGTTTTATTTCACCAGGGGAGCAAATTAAGGGCTTGTAGTTATTCCTGCTGTGAAATAGAAGTTATTCCTGCTCTGTGACTACAAATTAATTAATGGGTCAATGCAGCAGTGGTCTTGACGCAGGTCTTTGTCTCATCTTTCTCTTCGTCTTGGAGAGTGTCTTTATTAGCTCTATTCTTATCCATGCTTTTGCAATCCTACTTTTTCTGCCAAAACAATACTCGCTTTCCATGTTTCCCAAACACTGCAGGAAAGCAGGGCAGAGAAAGCAGAGGAGCAGCACAGGCTGCAGGTGCCCAGTCCTGACACGTGGGACAGGAGACATCGAACCTGCTGCCCTCACCTGCCTTGGCTGCTTGGGCTCTGCTCACTAATTCAGATATTCAGGGGAGAATTAAATATTCAGGTGCTTATAACTTAAAAAAACCAGGGTTTTTACTAAAACCCCCAGGGTTTAGAATTAAAAAAACACCAAATCATGGAGCTGGCAGCCTCGTTGGGGTGTCACCCTGTGGGTTGGAGCATCTGCCCTGTTTCCTCTCTACCTCACAGTCTCAAATGAAAGTTAAGCTGAGAACAATCCCCAGGCCCAACCCTAAAGTTGTTTTCCACTTCAGTATTTATAAAATATTTGCATCTTTAATCTGCTTCTTGCCCTGTGTGGTACCATAGTCCATCCCCTCCAGGTCCCCTGTGCCAGGACTTCAGCAGGAGAAGCTGGTTCATGCTTGGTGTGGCTTGTTAAGGTGTGAATGTCTCCTCTTTGTTCTTTGAAGAAGCTTTTTTTTTTTTTTCAAAAGCAAGGCTTGATGCAAGAGACGCTTTTAATCCCTCTTAGTTTTGAGGGCTATTGAACTTACCCGCTGTAATTCAGACACGAATTTAACTTTGCAAAGAATGGGAGCTTTCTTTTTTGGCTGTTGTTGAGGTGTGGGTGCTACAAGGTCTTCCCTCCTTTATTTTAGGGATGAGGCATTGTTTGCTTTTTTTAAAAAATACAGAATTGATCACAAGCTGCAAGTGACATTTGTTGACCTCAGGCCAGACATTCAGAAGCACCACACCGACGGTGTCTTGCGTCTTTGGGAAGAATCATTCCCCTTCCTCCTCCTCTGAGAACAATAAAATTGAGCCTTTTTCATTTTCCCTCATAGGAAAAAACCCCTTTAAAAATCTGTGTGGGGAGACACGTCTGCAAACCTGGTTTACAGCCCCTTTCCAGTGTCATCTGAAGATTTTTTGAATGAGGTGCAAGAAGTGCCTGAGAGCAGGGGGAAGGGAGAAAAGTCAGTTCTGTGCACACACGCACACACACAAGATGGAGACACTGGTTAGCAACATAAACAAAAGGTGGGTGGTAACCCCCGAGCTTTTTTTTTTTTGACAGCCAGTGGTGGCAGTGATGAATTTGTGAAGTTATCTAATTTTCCACTGTTTTAATTAGAGGCCTGGGCTATGAGACCTAACAGCTGGGTTCTTTGTACTGCTTTCTGTTGCCTGACAGAGAAAAATTTCTACTGTATCTTCAGCCAAGCTTTCAGTCTGACCTGAGCAAATGAAACTTCTGGGACTCATAAACTGTGGTTTCTGGGCAGATTGCTTTTTGAACTGCTCCTTAGCCCTCCTCACATGCGAAGAGCACAAAGGCTCGCAAAGTGAACTCCCTTTGTACTCCAAAGCTAATGGGGATGCTCATTAAAGAGGGAGGAGGAGAGCAGGAGGGGAGGGAGGGACTCTCCCTGGCATATTAGGGGACTTATCAAGTGTAAGGTTTCTCCTGATCAGCCACAGTGGAGTTGGGGCCGGTTGGGAAGTTGTAAAGCTCAAGCCCTTGGAAGACAATGGCTTTGGTTGCAAAGCACGAGCAGTTGAGCAACTTAATTTATGACTCGGTTCCTGCCAAGTGATTTTTAAAGCTTTGCATTAGACTGGATGTGCATCACAGTTCATCACCCCTCTGCTTCTCGAGGCATGCACTGTAACCACTTTCTTTCACTGTAATCCAGAAGGAAAAAAATGTCAGAGAAATTTTTAGACCTGAATTCAGCTCCGTCTAAAGTCTTTGCTTAAATCCCGTTGGAGTCAAAGGAATTAAGCAAGGCTTTGACTTAAAGCATATACTTAATTGCTTTGCTGAATCAGAGCCCATATTCTGATTTTCTTCCTCAGGAGCCTTTCAGAGTCAGAAATGTGTTTCCATCCTCCAAAGGCCATTGCTCCCTCTTCCCCCACCTGCTCAGCTGTGGCAGATTTCCTTGGGGCTGTTTTGCTGCAGGAGTCAAAGGGACTCGGTGATGACAAGGCCACTCAAGCCAATGCAATTTCAATAAACCAGAAAGTCATTTGATTTGCAAGGAACACACTGAAAATAGTTTTTCTGTGAAGGCAGCTGAGTAATGACCCATCACTCAAGCAGCTGTGAAAGGAGAGCCCTTTACAACTCAGGGGTGAAGAACGGTGCCTTTAATAGCCACGATTGCAGGCCTGGCTTGGACAAAAATTTAAGGCACGTCCAAGTGCTGCAGCAGATGGATTGTGCAGCACAGGGAGGGAGTTCAGGCTTCCCATCACCCACACCAGGGGTAGGACCATGGGCTGCTGCAGCACTGCATCCCCAGCAGCTCCAGGAACAAGGGGAGGGGACAGAAGGGCAGCTCTTGCTCGGGTCCATGGCCAGGGAGCAGCAAAGCAACCACCCAAATAAACTTGGGAGCTGGGAGAGATATTCCTCCTTGGATGGAGCAGTGTTGGGACATCATCCATCCATTCTCCTTCACCCTTGAGGCATGTCACCTAAAATGACAGTGAACTTGGTCAAAGACAATGGTGGAGCATGGTTTTGGCCATAAATGTCAGCTCAAAATTCCTACCAACTTCCAATTCCTACCAACTTCCAATAAAAACCTTTGTTCCCTTCCGATGGGAAGTGGGTCTTCATGACAACATGGTCATGCTCCATTCTGATGTCCTCCCAGGGGTTTTATCCATAAGTTTGGATGCAGTTATATTGGATGAATCCATCACTACGGAAGGGAATTCAGGGCCTGCAGTGTGTGAGGAGTGAGAAGGGAGACCACAGTGCTCCTCTGTTGGGAGAGTCTCCATCTCCCTGATGGACAGTGACAGCTCCTCGCGCACACTCACTGCTGCTTTCCCTTGTATGTAAGAAGAGAGGATGGGGAAAATCCTCTTGTGACATTCCTTATTTATCCTTGGGTGGATTTTCCATGAAAAAAGCAGAAATTTTGTCTCCATCCAGTTCAGAAAGGTCACAACTCCCTCTTTATGGCTCTGCTGGGCAAAAGTTCCTGTATTTTGTCCTTGTGACTCTGGATTTGTCCCTCATGTGTTGGATGTGATCTGGGTACCGCTGTACCTGTGTGGAGGTTTTGGGGAGAAAGCAGGAATTGTGCTTGTCCTGAGGGTAATTAACGGGACAGTGCTGAGTGCATTTTAAAGGAGGCCACTCTGTCGCCCCATGTGGAAACATCTGCACTTTTCTCTGGGATGAAGTGACGGCTGACATTAAGCAGTTTGCAAGTCCCAGGTGCCGAAAGTCCAACTAAGATGGGATTGAAGCCAAATTCAGGTTGCATTCCAGGCTGTGATGAAAGGGAATTTTGAAACGTTTGACTTCCCTGCAGAGCAGAAATTCCATTTCCCAATCAGCTCTAAATAATCATTTAAAGATGGACTCTAAATTGAGATTGTTTTAATGTGTCATCTTGGTTTTAATTGCTTCGAGTTCTGAGTAAATGTTATCAGACCATCAGAGCCTGGGGATGAAGCAAGAGCCGGGTGGTGATTCAGATGGAATCTCCTGTTGCCAAAGAGGAAGTGCTGGGATTGGGATGACTCCATTGCTCGAGCAAAAGACAAGACACTGAACTCTCTGTTTACAGTGGGCCACGGAAAGAATGGGATAATTGCAATTATCCCAGTGGAGCAGTGTTTTAATGACTGCTTCATTTAAAAAATACATATGTAAATCTCCCAGGAGGTGGAGAGGTGCCAATTTGTCCTGGTCGAGCTGGGGACCTTTTATCTCCTTCAAAGAGCTGGCAGCTCAGCCATGGCAGCAGAGTCCAACATCAGGGCAGGCTGTGCTTGCTCAGCCCGTGAGTCACAGCACCCGCGTGCACAGACCACAGCAAGGCTCAGCTCAGACACCCATGGAGCAGCAAAGAGATGAATATTTCTGGTGTTCCTTCTAATAATCTCTGCTGGTGGCTTTGGAAATGGAAGTTTTTGTACAATAAGCTGAATTCAACTGTGGGAGTTTGCTCTGGGGAGATGCTGAGCTGTGGGTACTTCTCATCCACTGCAGTGGGTGGTGAATTCTTCTTTTTCAACCCCGTTTTTTACCTGCTTCCCCATTTCAGTGGTTTCCCTCTCCAGGGTACATGTGGTCCATCTTCCCTGGGATATGTGAGCCCATATTTATCACATCAGTCCAAGATCCTCAACTCTGTGCTCTAAAGAATCTCTGTATTTGGAAAGGAAAACTTCACTTATACTTTGTTATAATTCCCCCCTCTCAAAAGCTCCTGATGCTGAATTTCTGAAGAGGCCAAAGGAATCAGGAGCCAGCACCCTCTGTGTTGGAATTTTTGAGCCCTTTAAGGACATTTGAGTGGAATATTCTTTGTCCAGCATGTGGTCAGAGGTATCCAAAGGATCAACAGCATGTTGAGAAATCAAGATGCTTGAAGGGATAAGACCTTCCCATCCAAATTCTGGCCAAATTCTGTGCTGTGAGTAAGTGAACAGGAGCTGTGCTCTTAATGCTGAATTTATTGGTCTTTGTGTTTCAAGGTCTCCAGTAATTACCATCATGTGGCTGGGGTTCATGGACTTGGGAATGTTACACGTCCCAGTATCTGCTGTGGGAGTGCTCAGAGACACAACCTAAAAGCACACCAAAACCACAGATTTATGAGATCAGGCTTTGTAACAGTGCCCTTGTCCAAGAAATAGGAGTTTCTAAATCACTCCTGCTCTCCCTTCTTCCCAACATCTTGGATTGGCTTTGCTGAAGCAGGCACTGCTCCATGATATTAATAGCTGGATTTAATAAAATATATTTGGAGAGGGCCGGAGGTTTGCTATGTCAGCTTTCTAACTCCTCCTCTCTTCTCCACTTCTGGAGGGGAGGAAGGGAACAGCCACCTCTGGATGTTTGCCAGGCCAAGAGGATGGATCAACAGGTTGGAGAGCATGGAAGCTCTCCCTGAAATATCCTAAAAACACCTAAAATCTCTGTCTGAGTTCAGTCACTTCAGTCCTGTAGTGCTGGGAATCCACAAAAAGCTTTGTACGAGCTGAAATTGCCTCTTTTTTTGTTTGTTTCCCAAATCAATAAACCTCTCCATTATTTGCAAAATGTGCTTAAGAGGGTTCACCCTCTGCATTTTCTTTCAAAACAAGTCTTCCAAATGGGCAGTTTGATAATGAAGATGAGAGAAAAGATAAAAAAGTTACTGTGGAGCATCCTGGTACCTCTTCTCAAAGTCCAAATTGTCTGCTACAAAATTTATTGGAAAGACTGACTGTCCCCTACCTGTGGGTGCAAAGGAGGCTGTTCTGCTGGCAGTTTTTGGTTTAGGGTGCTCATATGTAAACGTTGGAGGTTATTTGTGTTCATTAGTGTGATTACCCAGCAGTGGAGCAGGACACGTGGTTGAAGTTAAGCCTGACTCTGGGTGCTTTGTACGTGGGGGTTTGGGGTTGCTGCTGGTGTGGATGACATGTCCAGCTGCTCTCTATCCTCCCCTGCCTTGTGTTATTAATCTGATGTCCTTCCCCAGCCCTCACTGATTCATTCCTTTGCTGTTTCTTCCTTGAGCTTGATCTGTGGAAAACAAAACCTCAAACTCCTGCTCATCGGATTTTTACTCCGTTAGCTCCTGCAGAGGCTCATCCTTCAGGGAAGCATTTGAGTTTCTCCATAACCATGGGATGGCTTGGATGAATTGCAGCAATAGGCAGCAAAATCAGGAATTATTTGGCAACCTGATGTCAAAATACCGTGGATACAAGAGCGTGGATTCATCTCCATCACTGCCTTTTCCCTCCTCTTGCCATGTTATTTCCATCCCTTCCCTTCTGCTGTGCCTGGGACTTCTCTGACCTGGCTGAGCCAGAAACTGCTGTCTGAGTTTTGTAGAGCTCATTTTTCTGCTGAATCAACTCATTAGGGTGTCAATTAATCAATTAATTAGGGAGGAATTGATTAGGTGAGCACGTGAGTTGTTCCTAAGGATGACTGAAAAGGACCTGTGTCCTCACACCCCCTCTCATTACTGGGGTTTAGGTGTTCAACTGAAAAGCTGCAGAGGGTTGTGCAGTGAATCTTGTTGTTCCTGGATGGTGCCTTTTTAAAAAAATATCCAATGGATTGAGATTTTCCAGCTCTGGTGACCCAGCAGGGCAGGGCAATGAGTGGCCCTGGGGTTTGGCAGAGGTGGGAGGGAGCAGGGTGGCTCCAGTTTTAGTGCTGGAGCAGACTCATCCAACTTTTCCTGCTAGAGAATCTTGCAGAATACTTAACTACACACTAAATTTATGTATTTGCTGATAACTGAGTGTTTTTAAAAGCTGAGTGAATCCTGGCTGCCTGCTTGTCTTTTCATTGTTTTGTTTTTTTTTTTTTTTTTCAATTTAGACCTTTAATTTTACAAAGCTCCTTTCCAAAATTGCCAAACTTCTGTAAACTTCCATATTCTGTTCCTTTCAATTTACAATTCCAAAGTTCCTATTTCACCTGCCACTGTGATTTCACTTCCATTTTTATTGGAGCCTTCCAATTCTCCATAATTTTACCCCTCCTGAAGTTCTGTGCCTGAAAACATCACACTGAGTTAAACACAGGAACATTTCTGCCATGCACCTTCAAGCAGAGAAACTTCCATTTCATCCCAAGAAGAAACCCAGAACTAATTCCCTCCCTGTCCTCAGCCAAGACACATTTTCTGCCTATAGGACACCTGTCAAAGAGGAACAGACTTTGTAATAAAATAAACAAAAATCATTTGGTGAGAAAACTCAGGGAAGAGAAAGAACCAGCCAAGTCCCGGATATCCTGGACAGCAGTTTTCATGCTTCCTTCAGCTGTCTTGAAGAAAAATGTCATCTCTTTCTGGCCAATTCCAGTTTTATTTTCAGCCTAAGGAATAGCTGGAGAGCATAGATGAAATTTTCTTTCTTGTCTAATGTAATCAAAGGCTTAGTGGACAAGGTAAATGATGGCACGAGCTGTAATTAAATGTTCCAGGGCTCGAGGTGTCCAACTGATCTGAATGTCAAAAGCAGGGTGGAAAATGAGCTGGAACGTGTGCCCAGAGCTGCACGGAGATGCTCCTTGTCTCCAGGAGGGACCAGGATGAAAAGGTCACATCCCAACAGCCCCAAAACCTGGTGATGCTCGGACTGGGCTTCCAGGGGCCCAGGGAAGTTCAGGAAGGACTTTGGGCTCTGCTGGAACAATGCAGGAGGATGAGCTGAGCTCAGCTGTGTGGGGAGGGAGGTGCTGAGCCAGAGCTGGAGGATCAGCCCATGGCCTGTGCTGGAGTTGTGGCTGAGGGAAGTCCTCGATGGCCCAGGCAGAGTTTTGGCCTCATTCCTTTGTGCCTGGTCAGGTACCCGTTAATGAGATTTATGGAAAGACCCTGTGAACTTGCCCTGGATCAAAACCTCAGCCACGTGGGGCTGGAAATCTCTCTAATTACTTCTGGTACTGAGCATGGGCATTCAAAGGCTCATTTGCAGCCTGTTCCGAGGTCCCCGGCCCTGTGTCTCAAACCCAAACACCAAATGAGGCTGAAGATGGATGCAGGCAGGATTAATCTGGTGGCTTTTGGGCACGCTCTGCCCCTGTTTAGTTCCTACTCGGCTTTTTCTTCCTGCCCTGACCTCAGTGCACCTCCTTCCCTGCCCGCAGCTCTCTAAATAACACCCTCCCCTAAAACTGCATCTTAAAAAAAAACAAAACAAAAAAAACCAACCCAGATTCCCTGTTCCTAATTCAGAAGCTCAGCTCAAATCAGGCAACGAAATTGAAACAAAGACCAGAGCAGTTTAGACAAAACTGAATTGCTGCTTATTTTAATTCACTGCAATTTTCCCGCAAGCGGCTCTGGACGTTTTATTTGTGAAATTTTCAAGTGTGAAATTACCTTAATGCTGGGAGGCAGAGGCCAGCACTGCAGACTGTTTACCCACAAGTTAAGAAAATGTTTTTGCAGTTGGCTGATGTTCAGTCCCATGAATAATATTTTGCAGAGGAGTTTGCTCCCTGATTAGCACCAAAAGCTCTGTGCATGTCTAGGAGGAGCTTTCTGGTTGTTCTGTAGGTTTTTGAAATCCCTCCTGTTCCTTGGAATATCTGGGTTTGCCTTGGAATCCAGGCAGAGCAGGAAGTAGGGACACCACGGAGGAGGTTGAACAGACAGAGAAGTTGCTTTACCCTGATTATGAGCAGGATGTGATCTCTGAATCAACTCATTTCTCAGAATAAATGAAAAAATATTTAATTACTCGTGGTCAGGAGGAGCCACTGCTGAGTCTGGCTCTTCTTGAGCTCAAAACACATCAGAGCTCAGAATTTCCCCCTACTTTCAGAAAGACTTTTGCTACCTGAGCCTAATCCTGCTTTTATCTTGGGAGAAATCAGCAATCCACTGCTCAGTTCAGTGGCTTTCCCAGTGGTTTGTCAGGCTTCAAATTTGGGTGGGAATTTTACATCCTATTTTTCTCACCATTGGAGAAAGGCTTTAGGCAGCAATTTTAGGATTTTTTTACTGTCCTTCAGCTCTTCGGAAATGGCTCCTGTACATCCAAGAGCTTTCAGGCCACCCATGAAGGTCAGTCGGGGTAAATGCAGGTTTAGGACCATCATCATATGAAGATTTCATGGGATCGCAGGATCATGGAATGGTTTGGGTTGGAAGAGATCTTAGAGCCCATCCCATTGTACCCCCTGCCATGGTTCATACCCATATAAACCCCAATGCACTGGTCAGGCTTCTATTTCTTGTTCTTATTTCATCCATTGTTCTTGAAGGGTAAAACATTTCCCTCTCTCACAAACAGGGAGCCTGCTCAGAAGATATCTCAATTTTACATCCCTCTAGGATAAAAATATTTACTTTTTCTGCTCAGAGATAACAGCTTCCTGCTCTATTTTACACTTTTTCTCCCATTCTGTGTATTTTGCTGTCACCCAGTTTATGTTTTAGCTGTGAAATTTATTCTATTGCAACTACAAACCCCTGGGTTTGAATGGACCTGGTGATAACACAACTGAGGGAGCTGTACATGGAGTTTTGGGATGTCCTCATTGAGGGAACGTAAAGAACAATCAGACATCTCAGGCTGAGAGAGATTTCAAGGTTTCCGAGCATCTTCAGCATTATTTCCAGTGACAGCGACATTTCATTTGTGGTTTAAGAGAATTGAGGCATTTTTTGGAGAGTGTTCAGATAATATCAGTGATAAATCAGCAGATCCAACATTCACCTACAGCAGCTCGAGTTCGAACCAAATCAAAGCATTTCAAATAATTGTCAATAAAATTCCCTACAGTTTTTTCACTTCCTTTACCTTTATATAGGGAAAGTCATGTCTGAAAAAATGGAATGTCTGAGCAATGTGGAAAAAAGGCACTTGGGGATGTGTTTGACTTCTTCAACTTTTTCATTTGGAAATAACAATGAAATTTCTAAGCATTTTAACCCGATTTCTTTGAATTTTACTCTGACCGACCCAAAAAGGGGGTTAGAGATGTGGTTATTGATGTATTTCTAATTTTTCTGTTTTTCCGGCAGCACGCAAAGCCTGCCTTGGGAATATCTTGGCAGGAACTTTGGCCAGGGTCTCCTCAGCTGTGCCCCGTGCTTCCCGCAGCTCCGTGGGGAACCTGCTCCTCTGAACAATGGGCGCCAGCTCTCAGCCCTCAGTGACCTTTCCACGTTGGGGCTGCCAGTCCCTGTGTACAAACACCACATCAGCTGCACTTTCTCAGCCCCAATTGTTTGGAGCTGCCTGAAAACTTCCTGTGGAGCAAAAGGCCTCAAATGCCCGCAGTGGTTTTCCTCCCCCTCGCCTGTTTTGGGTCTACAAAACAACTCAATCAGTACAATTTGGGAAAAAATCTCTACAATGGGGGCACGTTGTTATTTCCTGCTCGCACACCTGTTGAGTTTACACCCCATGCTGGCTCTGGGAATAAAATATTTTGGAGTTCATCAAGATGGTAAATTAGGCTGAGTAGAGAACGTTTGGGGTGAGAGGGAGGCCTGAAATGGGCGCTGAGGGATGAGAGAGGAGCAGGAGGGAGGAGATGGGAATGAAAGCAGAGGGAGCAGAGCAGGGAGGCAGCAGCAGCACGGGGAATGTGTTGTCTGAGCCTGTCGGTGCTGCCTTTGGGCTGGGATCACCCTCAGGGTGTGTCCATCTTCCCTGGCAGTGAAAGGATCCAGTAAAGGATCTTCACTCCCACAGAAAGCCTGAGCTGTGGCATTTGCCTGCTGCTCTTTGCTCCATCCCTGTTCCAGCTTCCCTTTCCAGAGGGAACCTGCCATTTCCGTCTTCCAGAGGAGCAGGGATTGGCTGGGGAAAAGGAGGATGTGGCAACGCAGCCCCACAGACCCATTCCAGCCCCTGGGAACACCTCCTCCTTCCCTAGGAAAGGCACCTGTCTATTAATTGGAGCTCCTCTAAATTAATTGGGGGCTGACTTTCTTCATGGGGACAAATAGGACTTCAGGGAAATACAAAAGAGGAGAGAAGTGGCTCTGTCCTGCACAAACCTCCCTTTTCAGAGACTGCTCCTTCTCTAAAGCATCCTCAGCTTGTCCCTGCCCATCCTGTGCTGAATACAGCACTGGTTTCATTTTTGTTTTCCCTCCTGCTGCACAGCTCCTTATTTCTGATTTTTTCTGGCTCGTTTGTGCTCTTTGCAAAACTTGTAATTAAGATGGCATTTGATCAACTGGCTGAATGTTTCCTCAAGCAGAAGCAGGTAGAGGTGCTGATATATTTGTACTTTGAACAGTCTGGGCAAGGCTGTTTTCTCAAGGCTGGACCTCTCTGACAAACTCTTGGGGTTTGGTCCATGTTTATAATAAACAAATAAATAGAAAAGAAACAAGAAAAGACAAAAAAATACCCTCCAGTCCTCTGTGAAACTGGAAGCAGAAGGCTGGAGCTGTCTACGAAAAACTGGAAGAAAACTTCCTCTGGAAATCCCAGGCAGAGGCACAAAGCGATGCCATCTGCCAGGCTGAACTTCTCCAGGAGCAGCCAACCTGCAGCTCCTGCTTCCCTTGCCAACTCCCAGCTGCTGTGGCACTGAGCCATCAGGAACTGCTGGATCCGACCTCTCTGGGCCCCTCCAGGATCTGTCTGCAAGGTCAGCCTGGCCTAATCCTGACTGGAGCCCCTGGGAGCTGCTGGGATCCCCCCAGGAGTCCCGTTGTCCCACGTTCTCTGAAATGGGAGTAAAATCTTGGCCAAATGAAGTTGTTGCTGTGGTCTGCAGCTCCGAGCAGGTTGAGTAACCTCCATTCCTGTATTTCCATCTCTCCCCTTCATCCCTCAGCACAGGGATCCACCCTCTGTGATTCCCTGTGGATCCTCTCCTACCTGGATCCAGCCCTTCTCCCACCCAACGCTTCCAGTCGGGATTTTTTCTGAAGAATCCTGGGATTATCAAACTCTGGATTAGCAGGCAATTTCCTGAGTTTCTCAACATCATAAATGAGGTCAAAAAGGTCCTTTTGAATGGAACCCATTAATCTCCTTGTTGTTAGCAAGGAAATGTTGAAAAGTGCAGGTGTTAACAGTCGCTGTGTTATTTTTGGGAGAATGTGAACTGAAACACTCACAGGAAGCATAGTATTCCCCTGCCAGCATCCTGGAGTATTATTTTAGGCAGCAGAACTGAGGGTTATGTGCAGGATTATGCTTTCATCACACCTTTAGGGCTCGAGCACTTTGTGTGCAAGAATTTTGCCTGGAGCGTTTCTTTGCTCTGTCTCCTCTGTTTTGGAAAATGAAAATAATCACTGTGGTCGTGTTGTGGTGCAACTCCTGGGTAAAAGCAGGACAGGATTCAGCCACTGGATCACAGAGGGATCACAGAAGGGATTTGCTTAAGGGATCTTTTCAGCTTGCTCCAAAACACAGCAAAGTGAGGGCATCCATTCCCCCAGCCGCTCTTTGGAAGGCTTCTTCAGCAAAGCCTTTTTACAAATACAGGGCTGGAAATGAGCCCAGGTAGGAGCTTTGGGGTCTGGATCCAATACCCAGCCTGTTTGCTGACTTTAGGAGCAGATTCTGCAAGAGGTGGGATAAATGGATGGGAAAGGATCCGGCACGTGTGGAGGTGAAGTGATGGGATGAGGGTCCCCGAGAAAATCTGAATTAGGGAGAGTTTTGACCATCAGCTTTCTGCTGCCTCCTGCTCCACATTCTTCTCCTAATTGAATTCCCAAGCCTTGTAGCTAAAGTAAGATCCATACCCTTATAACAACAACACAGGCTTGTGTTTCAGGCACACATCTAAATATGTTCACCACTTGAAAGGTTTCCAAAACATGGGAATTTCTCTGTGTGCAGTGGACAGGCCTGTAATGTGTTCTGATGGCAAAGAAAATGAGAAAATCAGAAAAAACCCTCAAATTATCATTAAGGGCGATGAGCAATAAATGAAACAACGTGATTGGAGCCTGTTTTTTGCAGGTATTGCTGGTTTGCTGTAACGTGGCTGGGGAATTGCTTGTTCTTGCAAAGAATGAACTTATGTGGATGGCCAGACAAAGCTAACAAAGCCACATCACAGGGGAAATGCCAGCACTGGTGGCTCAGTGAATGTGCTGGCTACAGAAACTTTCCCCAGTGACATTGGAGGGTTATAAAAAGCAGCATCTCCGCAGAGATTCACAGGGAAACCATCCAGGATCCCTGAAGAAATTAATGACCCTTGAAGATGAAGGGCTTGATGTTCTTTGCTGATATGAAAATGCTGAGTGGAGGAGCAGAGTCACCCCAAAGCTTCCTATTTGTTTGTTCTGGTTTCTCCTCCTTTTTAAAGAGTGGCTGCTGGAGCTCTCCAGCCAATGGAACTGATAAGGAGAAGCCACCTGGATCATGAGGTTTTCCCATCAACTGATTAAAATCCAGAATATAATCAAACAGGAATTTCATTGAACGTGGAAGAAATTCCCATCCCCACCAACCTGTCCTGCACTACTGCTCTGGCAGACCAAGCAATTTCCCTCGGAATATCTGGAATTTGAGCTGGGTTACTCACAGCCAGGCACTTTTCCAAGCAGCTCTTTATCAGCTGCGAGGGGTTTTTTTTAGGGTTTGTGGAGTTCTGACTAACAAAGGAGGCAGAGCTTTTAAACTCTGCAGAAACATTCTTGGCTGAGTAGAGTGGGGATGCTCAAGGTCTGCTCCAGTTGTGGCTTTAAACTGGGAGATGGGAACTCTGGGTGGTCACTAAACCTGCAAGTAAATGGCTAAGAGAGAGTTTGCCTCACTAATTACCAGATTTGCATCTCTTACTGTAATTTTGTGACTAATCAGGTGCGTAATAGAACTCTCTTGGTTCTAGTGCTGATGCAGAAATCCTAGAGAAAGGGAGATTTTTGGTAATGTGTTTATCAAACAGGAAAAAATGCCCAGGGAGCACCCAAAAACGTAATGATGGCAACTGTACAAGACAAGCCAAATCAAACCCCTGATAGCGGGTTAGAAATGACTCCAAATTTTCAACCCCATAATTATTTAGTGTTTTAAATGTTGCTTCCCAAGGTGATGGAGATTTAGTCTGAGCAGGATGATAGGAAAGGATCCCAGCCCACCAGCACTGTGCTGTTCCTGATAGAAAACCACTGATTGCTGCCCACAATCCGAGGCAAAGGGAGGATAATTTCCCAGGAACCAAAGCCATAAATACTCTCCTTCACCTTAAATGGGATTAATAAAAATACTCCCTTCTCTTAAATGCACTAATTCAAAATAATGCACTCACTCCCCAGCAGTTTTTTTTTACCTGGCATCTGTTCCAACATCTGCTGAGCAGGACAAGAATGAATCATATTACACTGATTATATTTGCTTAATTCTACCATGTAGTCTTTGATCCACACGAGGTGGACATGCTGAGCCAGATACCACGAAACCCAAACTTCAGTCTGGGAGTTCTTGCACCAAACAATTACAAGGCCCAGATTTTGATTCTTGGCTGTATGAACACAGTAAGGAGAAATGTCCCTTCTTGTTCACAGGCTTCCAAATTCGCTCTCTGTGTGTGTTGAAAGGAAGATTTTCCTCATATCCCTCAAGCTTTTCCCCATAAAGGCGTCTGCAGCAGGCTGGAGATTTCCTCTGGAGGTGGAAAGGTGTTCCCTGCTCCCAGGTTTTGCTGATTCCCCAAAGGACACCCTCGAGCACATTTGCCATCCACGCCGGGCTCCCCCAGGGTTTTTCTCTCATCAGAGGTTCCAAAATCCTCATTAAGGCTTTGGAAGGGGGGAAAAAATCTTCTTTTCCTCATGACGTCATTGCGAAATGGATGCTGCAATGAGAGGAGGATCACCAACAATTTGATTTTTCCTGTGTGTGCCATAACCTTTGGCTTTCAGTCTGAACGAGCTCCACACAAATCTCCTCCACTCCTCTGTAGGATTTCCAGCAGGTGCCCTTTCCAAAGGGTTGTTTGGAATAATCCCCCGACTCCGAGGATTTCTTTTGATTAAACAATAAAAGGAGGAGGAAAAAAGAATTAAAAATCACCTCAGCCAAATGATTTTATTCCATGGTTTTAATTAGGCAGTTGGGAAGAGACCAAAGTTGAGTTGCAGCACATTTGGAAGCACCTCAGGCAGCCGTACAAATTACTGAGTTAAAACTAAATGCTGCAGAAATCCCATGGATTACATGGAGGCCCAAGTAAAGCTTCATGGGACAAGTCAGAAGAGGAAAAGCTGTTTTTATTTACATTTGGTGAAGTGCTCATTGGGGTAGAATACACAGAGCAGCGAATTGTAATCTGTTTGTAGTTTTTTCAGATGTGTGCACACGGATTTTTTTCCCTAAGATGGCATCAAATCTCTCAGAGTCCAAGACAGTGAACTTCGGAACTGGAAAATAAAGCTGGGAGGACCAAAGTGAGGTCTCTGTCCAGAACATCTTGGCTGTTTCCTCCTGGGATAGGTTGTGGCAGACTGGAGATCTTTCCCTAGGGTTGCCTTCACCTTAATTAAGAGACAATTTCTTGCCCCACAGGTAAATCAAGGCACAGAGGTGGCAGGAGATACAAATCATGGGTTAGAATATAATTTTTGAGCAGATATGTCCATAGGCAGGATCTCAAACCACCTCTGATGTCACCTGATCTAAGTTTCCTCATTTCCACATGCTTTTCCTTTTATTCCATTTTTGTCACCCGAATTTTGAGGGATGCTTCCACTCTTTCAAAAAAGATCAGCCCCAAACTGGTTAAAATTAAAATTAAAGGGTGGAGAAAACAACAAGAAAGAGAAAAATTGCCTGCAGAAATTATCTGGTCATCCTCTTTCCTCCACCAATTACAAGGAGGAAAAAAAGCTTCCATAAAAATCCATTTCCAGGGAAAATAAACTGTCTTTGGTCAATGACTTGGTGTCTTGGAAGGAGGAAAATGTGTGTGGAATAATTTCCAGCCAGTTTTAATTGGGATGTCACTTATATTCCCTCGAGGTTTGTGCCAGGGTCAGGTGGAGGAGGTGGACGAGGAGCTTTTTGTGGCATCAGCACGAATTCGAGGAAAACAACAATGGATGTTGGTGACACTTTATTCTTCCATCCCTGACGTGTGAGGGAGCCCAGAGCTCTCCAAGGAGGGATGAGGGGTTGGAGGACTTTTCTTCATCTTGACGTGTTTGGGTGTTTTTTCCAGCCAAGTTTCCTTGGGTTTGTGCTGCTCCCTTGCTCCTTTCCTGGTACGACTCACACACACACAAATAAAGTGTTTATAGTGCCTAAGGCTCCTCATAAATAAGCCAGGAGGGCTGCAAGAATTTCCTGGAGCCCTCTGGTACCTTCCAGCCTCTTGTGTTTAGACGTGGATGTCCTCTGAAGGGATTTTTGGTTCCTTTCAGCCATGGGGGGTGCTTGGAAGGACCTTGGAAAAAGTTTAGGTGCTGGAGGTGTGGAGCTCGATGCCTCTGGATTTCTGGAGTTCATCTGAGTGGTTCCTCCTGGCCTCCTTCTTCCCACTTTTTTTGATTCAAGATTCATTTTTAAATAATTTTTCACAACATAGCAACTCCCTTTGGGGCTGGAGCGTTGGAAATTGGTATTGGTCAGCCTGGAGAAGGGCAAGCTTTGGGGTGACCCAATTTCAGCTTTTCAGGGTCTCAAGGTCTACAGGAAAAATGGAGAGAGTCTGGAGTGACAGGAGAAGAAGGAATGGCTTCATACTAAAGGAGAATAAGTTTGGATTGGATATTGGAAGAAATTCCTCCCCAGGAGGGTGGGGAGGCCCCAGTAGAGGTTGCCCAGAGAAGCTGTGGCTGCCCCTGGATCCCTGGAAGTGTCCAAGGCCAGGATGGATGGGGCTTAGAGCAGCCTGGGACAGTGGAAGATGTCCATGCCATGGCAGGGGGTGGAATGAGATGAACACTAAAATCCTTCCCCATCCAAACCATTCCATGATTCTGTGATCTCTACTCCATAAAATCAGAGCCTGCCTTTGGGCTTTACTATCTTAGGAAGATTGAGACCCCAATGTCAAAACCATGGAATAATTGAGGTTGGAAGGGACTTCTGAGGATCTCCTGGACTGTCAGAGCCAGGCCAGCTTTGAAGGTGAACAAGGTTACTCGGGTCCATCCAAATCCTTATAGTCAGGTATCATCCTGGAAAACCTCCTGCCAGAGCTGGCAGGGATCAGCTTCTTCCTGCATCCCAGAAAAGCCAGATGGTTCCCTCAGCCCTCCCCGGAGCAATCTCCTGTCTCCTGTTTGGAGACAGCTCAGCAGAAGGACATGGTGGGATGAAAATTCCAAAGGGTAACACTCATAACACCTTGCCCTGCTCGACAGGAAGAGAAAAAAATTAATTATTAATGAAAAGCAAAGAAGAGTTGGCAGTGGAACCATCTCAAAGCATGGCAGATCCAAAGGGATGGCAATTCCCTGTTTGTCCGCCGGCCAACTCCGACCCTCAGGATTTCAATTACCAACCTCAGCGCCTGGAGGTGGCAGGAAAGGCTCAAATTGTTCCATGCAGGGTTGCAGCTCAGGGGGAAGAGAAGGGATTTATTTTTCCTGACAGGAATGGGGTCACGGTGGTTTCTCCTCACCGGAATCCTCGTCATGGACACGCTATGGCAGGGAAGTGTGGGTTCTGCTTGGGCTTCCAGAGAATTTGTTTTGAAACCTTGTGAAATGTCTCCGGAAGTAAGAAAAATGTTCCCATTCATTACTGCTCTGGAGCCAGAGGGAGGGAGAGAAGGAAAGTCCATGGTCAAGCGGAATAAATGCAGCATTGCTGGGATTAAAGGGAGAGGAGAGGCAGGGGGAGACATCATTTTTCATGGGGAAAGAAAAGAACTCAACTTTCCAAGGAATTGGTTTGCCAGAGCTCGGGGCAGCCTTCTCATTTCTATTATTCTAAGTGGTTTGAATTAGAAGTGATCTTCTCAGATTTATTCCACTCTGCGGGTTTGGATTCCTGGCTGATAGCTGCCCACCTCTGAAACATGGGAAAACACTCTGGATCCAGCCTCCATCCATGTGCAGCCCAGTTGGTGCAGTTGCTGAAGAGTTTGGAACTTCAAAAAAAAAGGGAAAACTAATATTTTTCACCCCCCCCCATCTTTTCCCTGTCCCCTGCCTCTCTACCCAGGCTTGAAGAATAAGTTCTTGTCCTAAAAATATTTTTTTTTAAATTCAACCGGATCAATGAAGTTTTTCCCTCTTTCCTGTACATGTGTGATGGCTCCAGGTAGGTTATGAAGGGAAGAAGCCACTGGATTTATTTAGAGTGTGGATAGGAGGGAATAAACAGCAAGAAAAAGAGTTCTAGGGTCAGAGATGGGATACGGGACGGTGCAGCCAGGGATGTGCTCTTGCTCATGGATTTCCTCTCTTCAGCCTTCCCCGTTCATCCTCATCACCCTGGTAAGGAGATCAACTAATCCCAGGCTTGGAACCAGGCTCAGCCCATCTGCCTGGAAAATGCCTGGCAAAACCAATTTAAAATCAGTTTTCTCCTCTTGCCAGCAAAAGAGAAATCATTATCACCTTCTCCATAGCCATAATTAAGGCAGTATTAAAAGGGACAATTAAAAGCTGTTGGACTTGAAATTATATAGGGTCTGATTCAATGCCTTTATTAAAATCCCATTTAACCTGTGCTGACCACAAGAGGAAAATTTCTGTGTGCAGAAATCAGATTCACCTCTCATAAGCTGAGCCTGGCACTGATCTTACCCTCTGCAAGGACCTGATTAGATCTACATATGTATATATTTATATAGGTTTTTTTTAAAGCATGAAGAGAAACTTTCCTGTTTTTCTAGGCATTGAAGCTTGCACGAAAGGTATCACCACATGAGGGATATTTTTATTATTAAAGACATTTCTATGTCTGACTTAGTCTCTAATGCTGATTTTTACAAACATATTCTCATTCCATTTTGCTCACATTGTTCAATATTCATTGCTTTTGCTTTTAGCAAGTTTACTAATCATTAAATGAAAAAAAGGAAGAAATTCTCAATAAAAATATTCATTTCTCGTAATAAACCTATCATTATTCTGAGAATTTGTAAGGACCAAGGCATCTGAGAGGCTTTTTTTAACTTGTAAAGAAAGTGAGGATGGTGGACTCTGAAGAAGTTGGAGAATTTTGGTTCTCATAAAAAAGTTGGAAAAATTTATTTCTTCAGAGAAGTTGGAACTGGTGATTGATCCAACACCTGAAATCACCTCCATCCAACTGAAATTTTGTCAGGAGCGGGTTTTCCATGGGGATGTGTCCTGTAGGGAAGGTTTTCCTGAAAATAAGAACTCGCCTTGTGTCTGCACAAATCCCCAGCCGGGATCAGTCACAGCCCTGTGCTCCTGCCATCACCTGGGATGATTGACACCTGTCACTCAGAACTTTTGGGATTGATCCCAGAATCAAGGACAGCGTGGAGGGAAGAGGAGTGGAGCAGGACCCTCTTTAAAATCAGTCTGGCAGAGCTAAGCCAGGTTGGTTTGCTGGAATGCCACATCGGATGGGGCTGGAGAGGGCCATGCAGAGGAGCTGAGGCTTCTCCCCAAGAGGCAGAGCTGGATTTTACACTCCATAAACGAGGAAAAACGGGATAGCACCATCCACGTGCTTCTCATGGCCCTGACTGCGAGCTATGAAGTCAGTGAGAAACTTTGCACGGATTTTGGGAAGGCCGGGGGAGGCCCCTCAGGCCGTGCTGTTGTCAGGGAGATGCTCAGGCCCTGCCTTGACCCCGCTGCAAGCTTCACACTGGCCCCGCTAATGGGAAGGAAAATTCCCTGCAAACTCCAAACTGGCCGTGCTAATGGGAAGAAGAATTCCCGAGGGGATCCTTAATATGTCTGTCACTGCAGGCACGGCCAGGGATTCTGCTCTCTGAAGGGTGGGATCATCCGAGCCCTCCACACGGATCTCACCCTGCTCCAGGCCACGCCAGCAGCAGGATCAGCCCTGGATGCACTTTGCAATTTGCTTTTTGCCTAAAACCCCAACAACTCTGTGTTTTGCGAGTTGGAACACTGCAAAAAAAAGCAAAACATAAAAGCGCCGAAATCAAAGGTTTCCTGTTATAAATAATCTTGTATCCCTCAGGCATTGAAGGGGAAAATATAGCCAAGATTAGATTAAAAGATTTTGGGGGCTTTCTGTGGTTATTTTTTAATTTAGAAAAAAAAAAAACCAACAAACCTCTAAAAATAACTTTGGTTGGTGGGAGGTTGAGGTAAATATTTCTTTGCAGTTGTTTTGGAATATGTTTATTAGGATGGAGTGTCAGTTCGTCTTTCTGGCACAGACATTCCAAATCTGTGTGTCTGTCCCACCTCCAGGGATCCCAACTCTCCTGCTAATGGGGTTACTTTTTCCAGAATGAAAATTTCACACTGGCAAACACACAGCAAAAAGCTGCAGGGTTTGATCCCTTGAAATATCAGTTGCAAACCATGAAGAACTTTAAACCAGTGGAAACAGAGCTGAAAGCCAAAAGTGCCCGAGGGCTTTTAGATATAAATATGCTGATTTTATTTAAAATTTGTAATTCTTTTCCCAGTGGCAGCAAAGAGGACAGTGGATTTTTAGACCTCTTTGTGCTCTCAGTACCCAAAACATCCTTGAGGCAATGTTTTTGTATTGCAATTATGAAGTGTAAAAAAAGATTATTTTTGTTTGAGAACCACAGCCTGAACATTTAATTTGAAATTTCCAGCTCCTAAGAAGTAATGAGTAATTGTTCCTTATGACCTTAATCTGCCACTTACAATTAAATGTTTACCCAAGTTATAATTCTGGATTTACTCCAAGTGTAAAAAAAGCTGAGAGACATTGAAAGTTGTCTGCTGCTTTTTTCCTTTATTCATACAGTAGGATTTTCCTTTAAAATCCAGTACAGAAGATATTAGCTCTGGGAATACATTTGCTACCAGGACAATCCTCACCTTGCTGTTTCCTTTAATAAATGTAAATTAAAATGTCTGCTGGTTTAAACGACGTCTCTTTCCTGTCCCTTTTTAATCATTCTGTGGATGAAGGCAGGTGCAACACAAGTTGGGAAAAGTGGGAGAATGGTTCTGATCCTTCTGCTGCTGGCAGAGAAGGAAGAGTTTGGACAATTAATAAGACAAACATATCCCCTGCCCCAAGGCTGTGCTGTACCAGCAGCTGGGATGGTGTGGGGAGGTTGGCTTAATTAAAAGGGCTGAATAAAACTATCCCTGCTATAAATAGGGACAAAAAGATTTGTCTTTTCCATCGTGACCACTTGGAGATTCTTGATTCACAAACACGCTCCTGCCTGATCCCATAAAGCCAAATATTCCTGTCAGACTCCAGAGGAGGAAAAGAGGAGGAAGAACTGGACTCAGGTCAATATTTTCCAAACTTTCTGGGGTTTTCGTGGTGACCAAATTCTTGCATCCATTGCCTCTGTGTTGGTTTGCAATTTGAAGGCACAAGAATCAGATTTTTACCATCACAGAGTGATTATGGCTGGCAGGGATTTTCCTTCCCTTGGCTTAATGGAAATTAATCCAGTGGTGCAGACATCAGCAGGAACAAGTGTCCTTAGATTTCTTCTGGACAACCTCCAAAATGTTTTGCAGGATTATGTTTCTGTTTCATTTCCAGGTTTTATAGCATTGTAGATAGTAGAAAGTTAAATAAACTCGGCTCGCACCTTTGCTCTGCACTTCTTTGTGGCTCCCATTTCCATGAAAATCAAGGGAAAAAACCACACATGTAGGGTCAGAGTCTCGTTTCATATCAAATTTGCTCACAGCTAATTGAATTGCAGAGAATGTCTGAGAATTCTGCAAAAGGAATTTCTGGACAGAGTTACCTGAACCTGTCTTGAGTGAAATTTCCAGTGTGTGTAAAACCCAGCACATGTGCTCAGAAGATTATTTACCCTTTCCTGTTTGCTTTTCGTTTTTTAAGTTCCCAAATACACAGGGAAGGCAGCTTGAAGCAATTTTTGCAAGTTCTTCACTGGTGAAAATTTAAAAATAATACGGGCATGTGCCAGTTGTTTGGGCTGAATTTCCTTGCGATACTCAATCCAAAGAAAGAAACTCTTGGTAAAATGACCTGGTGCAAATTTGTTTAGATCTTGCACATTTAACCCACAGCCAGCCAGGTTAGGCTGTGATTCCTTATGGCACAGCTGCAAGAGCAAGATATTAATAAAAGTATTAATTGAATAATAATAATTCTCAGCAAACCGTGGGATGCTGGAATACTGGAACACACAAAGTGAAAGTGCAGTTGTGTTCCTGTTAAAGATCCATAGGCACACATATGGTTTCATAATATATCCGAGATTGCAAGGAGCAAACGGAATTTAGGAATGATTTGGTTTACAGTTCCCTTAAGTAACATTATCTTGTTAAAGACATTAACCTCAGGCCTCTACTGTTATATATTTGCTTTTATTGTTTTCATCCTGGGGAGCAACCTGTAGGAGAGACACTCAACAGGAAAAGAAGGTTCAAAGGGCATCAAAACATTGATTTTCAAGATGGCTGAACAGCTGTCTTGGGAGCACTGTGCAATTATGAAAAACAGACATCTCTGTTCAGCCTCCCTTATTATTAAAGATCTTCCCACCCCTTCCCAGCACTAATAACTGGGGGAAGATTTACCTTGGCATGGTTGATTTTCCTCCGCAGGCTGTGCTACTCCCACTAAATAGAGTTTAACAGGATGAAATAAATTCTCTGGTGAGCTACATCCAGCTAAATGCTGGCAGAAAGAGTGAAAATGGGTCAAACAGCCTCTCCCAAAAACATTTTCCCCCAATTGTAGTGGTCTACGTGGGATTTGTTCTTTCTGGTCACCCTCAGGGTTTTTATCCAATGTTTGCTGTGGGTTTCTGGGTTAAGTATGCTCAAATCTTACAAAAAACTTTAGGAATAACATTTCCATTTCAGCTGCCTGACAAGTCTGTTTTAAAAACCCTCTGCATGTGCTCTCCAGAACTGCCCCTATTCCTTGAAACAGGTGTTCTTCCCTGGTTTCCCTTTTCCCTGCTGAAGGGGATTTTGAATGCCTTTGGCAACCCCTCTTTCGGCTGTCCAGGGACAAATTATCTCCCACGATGAGCTGTGTTGTTTCCAGAGCATTTTCCACAGCTTCTCACCTGCTTTAAATGAGCCGAGGATGGGGAAATCTCTGCGGTCCTGATTGCGTCATCCCCTTAGGCTCAGCTTTGCAGATGCTCAGAGCAGAGAGGTTTTAAACTGGGCTCGACTCAAGGTCCCCACAAGTGCAAATCCCTGCTGGCTCCTCAATTCCCTCCCCCGAGGGCTTTGACCAAGGTACAGCACCACACTCAGAGGTGAAAGCGGTTTGTGTCTCACAGGAGGAGGAAGGAGCTGTCTGTGGAACCCTCTTCCCACAGGAAAAACGAGGAAAACGGAGGTGATGCCAAAACAGACGAAACCATGAAAATGGGATAATATGGGGAAAACCCAGCTGCTCCCAAGGGAAGAACAAACCCAAAACAATGTCGAATACATACGTTCTTCGAGTTCCATTGCTCAAAGAGAACTCCAAGTTCCAGGATTTCTTTCCCAAATAAAATCGCTTCCTCTGGAAAGTCCTTGTTCCACAGCTGCCCCAGATGCAATGACTTTCAAGCTCTGGCCTCAAGGTTTCCAAGCTGGGGCAGCTTTGTCATGTAGTCCCAGCTTCAAAGGTTATTTTGGGTATGTGATGCTTTTTTTTTTTTCCATTTACAGTTGTCCTCTCTCAGTTTAGGCGAAGACTCCATCCAGTGACAACCTTCCAGGAGGTCACAGCACACAGTTCACAGGAGCAAGCAAGGCTCTTCAAATCTCTACTAGCTCTCATTTCAGGCTCCTTGCAAACTCGAGCACCAACCTCTTTAATCAGTTACAGATGAAGGGTTATTTCTTTCCCATGACCACAAGAGATAGACTGATAAAAAAAAGAAAAAAAAAAAAAAGCCCATATGGCTGAAACTGTGGGTTCTGGAAGAGAAAGAAGCTGCTGAGATGTTCTGTCAAGTGGTGTGGCTGTTCCTGCCTCTACTGGATGAGTGTTTGCGGCTCTTTGCTGTTCCCCAAGGATGTAATTAGGATGTAGCATCGTGAGTGTCCGTTCCTGAAGTTTCTTGGAGGCCAGCAGCTGTCCAAGGGCTTTCCCTTTTTGTCTTTTCAATAGGCTGAGAACTGGGAGTTTGTGGCTTTTCCTTACTGTCACAAGCATTTGCTGCAGAGAGAAAGTGAATAAATTCTGTGGCAAACGGTGAGGGAAAAGAAATCAATATTTGTTCTGCATTAATTCTGAATGAAGATGTGTTTCCTAAGGCAGAGAGGAATAATTGCATAGTCAGACTCCAGTGCTGTGTTTAAAAGATCCATCCACCGTATTTAACCACACACTGCCTTTTAAAAACATGGAATTGTGGTTTTGTCAATGCTATTTCCACCTTACAATGGAATCCAAAGATCCAGGAATGGTGCATTTGAATGCATGAAGTCATCAAAATCCCTTTCCCCCCGTTTATCCAGCATGCTCTGACGACTTTTTTCCAGCACGCTTAGAATGAAACTGTAGGATTGTGTTGTTGGATGCTGACGGGTGGAAAATTGGTTGTTTAAATTCCAGGAAATGTCTGATTTTTCAACTACAACGGGTTTGTAATTAAGGAAGAATCCAGCTGTCAGCCAAGGGAGGAATTATGAAATGTTAAAATCACTGGGGGCGATGGAGAACAATTAACATTCTCAGCCGTCGGGTCGTGGCTGTGGTCTCCAAGTGCGGGGTCGGTACCTTGCACACCCTCGTGGCCCATTCCACTGAGGGCTCCTGTGGGATTTGGACATGACCAGAGAACATTTTATTACTTCAACTCTTCTGGGGTCAGGAAAAAGTCATGGAGTGCCGGAGTTTCTTCTTGAAGCCCAGAATCAAAGGTTCGGAGCCAAGTGAGTCAGGTGGTGAGTTCAGCCCAGCTCCCTTGGCTTCGGTGGCTTCAGTGGGAAGTGCAGCCACTGAGGACCTAACAGAGTGGCCTTGGTGGGAGTGGGATGGTGGAAAAGCAGTTCAAGATCTCACATGAGCTCAGGCAAAGCTGAGGGTTGTGGTCCAAGGGCTTGGGAACCAGAGCCAAGCTGGGCTTTGGCTGCTGTTGTGCTGGGAGGAGCAGCTGGAGGAACGAAGGTGAAGCAGAGTCCCAGAGCCATGAGGTTATGGTGGGGTTGGCATGAACAAAACAGTTGCCACTGCTCAGCTGGAGCTGGCCCAGCTTTGTGACTGTGCACAGCTTCTGGTGGGGCCACCTGCGCGAGGGCAGATCCTCTGCTCTGAGTGCTGGAATTGGAGTTACAGCGCCTGGTTCTGGGCTCAGTCCAAGGAAACCAGGGAGAGCCACAGAACCATGGAGCTCAACCCAAAGGCAACCAACCTACCCAGCAGGAATCTGTAAGAAGCAGTTTGGGGAGATGTTATCTTATTCTGGGCTGTGACTGTTCTTGTTTTATTATTCTGTACATCCAGCTTGGATTTCTAACAGCCCAGCAATCAACCCGAGTGTATTGACACATTTGGAACTGTGGTTTGTTTAAATCTGTCTTTGCATTTGTCCAGTTTTGTGTTATATATAAATCTTTGGCACTCCTGTGTTGTGCCCATATGCCTCAAGTGGGAAGGCAACCTTGTGAGGTACAAGTCACACTCATCTCCTGTCAGCTTTAAAAGGTACTGGCTGGAGGACAAAGTAGCTTAGAAGAAGTTTTGATATTATCTGGAAAGTAAAAAAAAAAAAGAAAAGCCAGGATGTGTTATAGTTGGAAACAATCAGCAGAGATAATGCTGGACTCGGGGAGGTGGAGAAGAAGCAGCTAAAAGGTGACCTGGAGGGAGTGAGTGTGGAAATGCAGAGAGCACGGAGTGTTTGAAACTATGGTTGTTTCCTGGGACAGCAAGGAATCCATGGACAGGCTGAGAAAGGGGAGAAAGCCATGGGGATTCTGCTCCACTGCTCTCGTTGCCCAAGTTGGATGTGAGTTACAGGGAAGCTCAAGCCAACAAGCTGGATCCGAGCACCCTTGTCCAGATCCAAGTTTCATCTGCCTGATTTTCCTCGTGTTTATATGGGAACGCCTTGGCCGGTGTCAGCACTTGTTGAGATGTTACAGAATCGGGGAAGTGGGATCAGTTGGGTCCAAACTGATCCATAGAGGGTCAATCCTACAGCACCGGGTTAGGAACTCGAAGGTGAACCCCCAGCCATGTTCCCCCTTGCTGGGCCTGAGGTGTTGGACCCCAGGGCACCCACCCATTCCTATTGTCCCTTGAGGATCCCCCACAGGAGGATCAAACCTCCAAAGGCTGTGCTGGATTCCAGTCATTGGTCTGTTCAGTTCGTCCAAGTGAAAACCCCAAGACAAGATGGGAATCCTTTTCCTCTCCTGTGCATGAAGAACTCCAAGCCAAGCCAAGAGGGAAATTTTGGACGTTCAGATTTGACCCTTCTCAAAAACGCAGAATGAGCAGAGAACTTGGGCTGTAAACCTGCATGGGAGTCTTGGCTCAGATCTGCTGATACCAGTCCTATCTCTCTTTTGGAGATGACATAAATATTTAAGAGTGCTCAGCTGGGTGTTTTTGTAAGGAATATGGATAGTTTGGGATAAGAAGATGAGTCACGATTCTGAGATAGTGCCTGGCTGTTACTGGAACTCTGTAAAGCAGCTATACCGAGTCTATATTAAGGAACAAGATGAATAATTATTTAAGGATGAAAAGTCACTTTTCTTCATACAGAGGAAATGTTAAGAGCTCTGTGACTGTCTCCTTTCCAACACGAAGAGTTTCACAGGAAAGGACTGATAAAGCAAAAAAAAAAAACCAAAAAAAACCCAAGAAAAAGGGCAGAAAGTGTGTCCCACGTGCAGTGCCAGGAAACAAAATCCCCATTATTTGCTTCTTAGATAGAGATGTTTTGATAGAGAAGAGATAAAGGTGTGAATTGAGAAAAGGCTTCTGTGGCCAAGGCTTGATGAGTATCTTGAATCGGGATTGTTTAACTTGGAGAAGAGAAAGTTTTGGGATGATTTAATTGCAGACTTCCACTGCCTGGAGGGAGCCATAAACTGAGATGGTTTATAAGGAATTGGAATGGCAGGACACAGGGAACAGCTTCCCACTGCCAGAGGGCAGAGTCAGATGGGATATTGGGAGGAATTCTTCCCTGTGAGGGTGGGGAGGCCCTGGCACAGGGTGCCCAGAGAAGCTGTGGTTGCCCCTGGATCCCTGGCAGTGTCCAAGGCCAGGTTGGATGGGGCTTGGAGCACCCTGGGACAGTGGAAGGTGTCCCTGCCCATGGCAGGGGAGTTGGAAAGAGATGAGCTTTAAGATCTTTTCCAACCCAAACCATTCCATGATGGTCTGATACATTTTCTAACCCATAACTGCTCTAATTTTTGAACCCACAGGAGTTGTGAGTATCAATTAATTTCACAGGATACAGAAAACACCTATGGAACAAAACCTTGGGCATTTCTTAAAGGAAGTGAGTGCAGAGGCTGCCATGGGTGAACTGGGCACCAAGTGACCACAGGTATTTGCTGCTCTGAAGGACAGCTGGACTTTAAATCCTGTTGATAATTAATCACCTGTGCCAACCTCTTCGTTAGGGTAGGAGCAAACCCAACCCCTGAAAATAAAGTTTGAAAATAAAACAACCTCCTCCCCCTTCCAAGAGAGCAATGCTCAGCCCATTCCCGAGCTTGGAACAGGACTGAAAGCAGGGAGATGACATTACACACGGCCTGTCAGCACACTCTTCCCGAGCCCAGGCAGCCTTTCTTGTAACAGGTGGAAAAATGTTTTGGAAGCGAAGCTTTCGGAAGAATTACAAGCGCGGAAGACGATGATTTTCTTTGCACTTTATCAGCCGTGTTTCCGATGAGTCCTGCGGTGCTGGCGCATCCTCTGGGATGGGATGTCAGATAAACAGGCAGTTTGCACTTTGATGGAGCCTTCCTCATCCCCAGCCAGGGAAATACAAGATATAAAATACGGGAAAGAGGGTTCTGGAAGAGGTGTAAGTTGGAGAGACTCCACGGCAGTGGTGGGGCTGAGCTGATTTGTCTGAGCTGAGAAATCCATGCTGGAATTGAGGATGTTTCTCTGCCTTGCTCTTGGAGGGGTGGGAAGAGGAAAAAAAGAAGTCATAATGAGGTTGGAATTGTCATGGCTTTGAACAATTTCTTTTCTGGTGCCTCATGGGGACTGTCACTCCTCAGGGGAGCGGGATCCTTGCAGAGTCCTCCCCACTCAGGATATTCCATGATTCCAAACCCATGGGTGGCTCACAGGTTCTCCCGGGCACAATTCTGGGTGGCTTTGACCGACCTTTGTGGGGAAAAAAGTGCAAAATAAAAGGCTACGCCACTGATTTAGCTCCCTTAGGTCAGTAATTACCGGGGATGTGATGTAGGCTGTATTGTGGGAAGATATCCATGATTAATCCATGGAATTCACCACCACAAGACACCGCTGAAGCCGGAGGAGTTCCTGATTTCAAACCCAGCCTGCAGCATTATGTGAACACAGTCGTGTTTGATTTGATTAGTTTGGGAAAAACTCAAAGCCACAGCAGCTTGGATGAAATCAAAGCTTACATGTTTTGGTGCAGGGCTGAAACCTGAGCCAAGGGCCGTAGGGAAGACAGGGAAAGTTCTGACAGGTTATTCCATAACTTCCCAAACTGGATGTCCTTCTGGGAAGTGCCATACCAGACAACAGGAAAAACCATTCCAATCCAACTGAGGAATTATCTAGGAATGTGCAAACTCCTTAGTTCAGGAGGTAAAATGCTCTTTCCTGCTCCGTAACTTCCCAAGGAAAACCCAGGGATATTTGCTTATCCCAGCCTCCCCCCATCAGCAGATCCGTGCCGTGCACTTCAACTTGAACTTGACCACGAGTCACCAGGAGGCTTTGATGGATGGACAGAGAGTCCTCGTGTGTCTCCTCAAACCGGTTCCCTTCAACAGGTGTTTGCTGTGTCTGAGGTTCCTCTGTTTATAGAATCCTTGTTCCATTTGGAAGGATGAAAAATATCACTCGCTTTTATTGTAAACAGCCTTCGCTTCTCTTAAACACTGAAAGGAAAGGTTACAAGATTAGTCACAGGCTTCTCCCCCCACCCCAGCAGCACCACCTTGCTCTGCTCACGCTCAGAAAAAGCAGCGGAGCCAAACCAGCCCTGGTGCTGAGGCTGGAGCGTGGTGTGGATGTGGGGAAGGGGGGAAATCCCGGGGCTCCAGCCCTGTGTGGGACATCCTGCTCTGGGTGAGGGGTGTTTGCTACGTGTGGGGTCTCTGGAGCTGCCCGGTGCTGGCTATCAGCTTTCAAACACAGGCTTGGATGAGTGTTCAGGTTTTATCTTCCGTTTGCTGCCAACAAGTCTCATTTTGATTTCTTTTCCCTTTTTTTCCCCTTCTTTTCTTTTTTTTTTTTTTCCCCCTTTATTTTTTTCCTTGACTGAAAGCTCCACCACAGAAAGTCGAGCTTTTCTAGTGACAGAAACAGAGCCAGGGATCTGTGTCAAAAGGCTGAGAAAGCACCACAAGGGCTGGCCTGAGCTTGGTGCTTGTGCGAGGTGGGTTTGGAGAAGAGATGGAAAGGATGGGATGGGTTTGGGACGTAGAAAGCCAAGCTGGAGGCAGAACTGGGTGGCTTTGCTGGGGTCCCAGTGACCCTAAGGTGGACAGAGCTCCCCATGACTTCCTGCACGGGGCTGGCACATGGATGGAAGGAGTTTTCCACACTAAGGGTCATAAAACACTGGCACAACTTGCCTGGAGAGGTGGTGGATGCCCCATTCCTGGCAAAATTCAAGGTCAGGTTGAACGGGGAGCAACCTGATCTCGCTGAAAATGTCCCTGCAGGAGGGTTGGACTGGAAGACCTTTAAAGGTGCCTTCCAACCCAAACTAATCTGATTTTGTGGCTGTCACCAGCAGGGCAGCCAGGCCCAGGGCTCAGATTTCCCCGGGGAATGTGGATTAATGAGCTCTGTGCAAAGTCCTCCAGCTCCAAAGGGGCAAGAGCATCTTGACAGGGCCTCTAACACAAGGCATGTGTGTGTGAGCCATGGCATGAATCATCAGGGCCTTTATTTAGGACGCAGAGTCAGAGAAAATTCCACCCCTGCCCCGGGAGTAGGGGAGAGCAGGTGTTTTTTTCCATAAACTGTCCTTAGCCCTGAAGTGAACGGCCATAAATTAAACCGGCGAGGGGAACAGCAGATGTTGCTCTGGGAATCCACGTGCATGGAGGTGAAAACTGGAGGGTTTTTTCCTTTTTGAAATCAACAGCCAAAGAAATGTCCGTACCTTTTTCCTTTCGGGCTGACAGCTCACACGGTTTTGAGGGCTGCACCTTTCCGCCCTCCTGCCTGGACTGGCTCATCCCAGCACAGGTCCCGTGGCTGGGCAGGGTGCAGGAATCCCTCTGGCTCTGGGTTTTGCCACTGTGCTCCTTCCTGGAGCGAGTTACAAGGGATTTGTTGCAGTTTTTGGTGGAAAGAACCCCCTCAGTATTCTTGATGAGATCCAATTCTTTCCTTTTTTCCCTAAAATCAATTTCTCCCCTGTGAATCTCTGGTGAGGATGCACTGGGAGCCTGGCACCCGGAATCACCCAGGCACATCCCACTCCCAGAGATGGAGAGGGGGAAAAGATGTCACTTGGGGAAGAATTCCCTTGCCCATGGCAGGAGGTGAGAATGGGATGATTTTTAAGGTCCCTTTCAATTCAACCCGTTCTGTTGTTCTGTGATCTCCAGCTCCTTCTTGGACCTTTTTTCCAGGCGCTTTTCCAAGCGGATTTGCCTCTTTCCCGTGCGCTGCAACTCCCAGCTCCTCCAAAGCAGGCAGGAGGGGAAAAAAAACGAAAAAAAAAAAAAAAA